>BLSH010250960.1:154287-181281 GCA_018402905.1 Glandirana rugosa
TCCATGGTGCCCCAGGTAAACGATGGGTGAGGTTGGCAATTTTGATCACTACAGGAGTGTGGTCTGAGATAGCCATATCCTCTATTTTTGCAGACGTGATCATCGGCAATAGAATCGGGGATGCAAACATATAGTCGATTCTGGAGAATGTTTTGTGGGGGGGGGGGTAGAAAGTATATTCCCTGTCTATTGGATGAAGTATGCGCCATACGTCTGTCATGTGGGTGCTGTCGGCGAAGTGAGCTAGTGGGGAGGAGTGTTTGACTGTTCTAGGTGTCGGGGCATCTAGAGTTGTGGAGCGGTCTTCCGATGCCTGCATTGAAGAGTTAAAGTCACCCCCCATGAGGTGTAAGGGTTCAGGGATTTGTAGTGTCCAGGTTGTAAGTTGGTGGAAGAAAGATTGCGTTGGGGAGTTTTCGGCATAAACATTTGAGATGGCTATTTGTTTGTTAGCTAGCGTGAGGTGAACAGTGGCCCTACGGCCTGAAGAATCGGTCTCCACATGCCTGATAGAGTATGAGAGTTTTTTTATTGAAAAGAGTGGCCACCCCTGCCTTTTTCCCCAGTGCGGGGGATCCCACCACCTCCCCCACCCATAGCTTACGGAGCCTTAGCAAGTCGTCCTTCCCCAGGTGAGTTTCCTGGAGAAGGGCCACGTCGGCTTTAAGTCTCTTAAGGTGGCGAAGGATTTGCATCCGTTTTTGGGGAGATCTTAGGCCCTTGACGTTCCAGGTTATAATAGTTAGGTCACCCCTTGGCTTGGGAGGATCCTTAGTGAATGATAATTTGGTGTAAATGGGTGTTGAGGCCATACTGGGAACATCTTAATACAATATTTCCTTAAGTAGGGAAAAAAACCTATAGCAATAATGAAAAGTTTGGTAAACAACAGTGGTACATCATAGTAATAAACACATCGGATGGGTGCGCCAAAGAAAATAAACCTTAGGGACTTCCCTTTTTTCCGCATGCAGGGGACTACGCTCAATACGCTCAGTCCATCCCTGCCATCATATCAATAAGTGATGGAGAACCCGGGGAGGATAGGGAAGGGTTAGGGAGGGAGGAAAGACATGGGGGTAACAGGGGGGGTGTGGGAGAGGGAGGGAAGGTTCAGGTATCTAGGGGGGATAGGAGGTGTAGGTAGTGGCTCTGGGTAGAGAAGAGGGGATGAGGGTTAGTGAGGAGCGGGCTTGGGTAGGGAAGATGTGGTCGAGGGAGAGGCCATACCGTTTGGGGAGGGCCCCAGGTGTGAGGTAGGGCACAGCACTGGAAGGATATTTTCCCTTAGTATGAGGGAGATCCACGCTAGGGAGATGCGGGGACTCCCTGCGGGCTTTTAGGCCCCAGGGAGGGCTCGCATGCCCCAGCGAGGACCGCATATTACCCCTGTTTAGTAACGAGGACGAGTATAACAAAAGGCATCACGAACATAAAAATAAGGTAATAAACATGAAACATATCACCATAACTTCATAGCCTAGCACAGACTGTCTTGGGTGAATAATATTGACTGTTTAGAGTCCCTGTGGGGTTTCTGTAAGAGAGGCCTGCGCAGTCTGCCAATCGATCGGTCATGGTGGTGAACATCAAACCAGTAGTTGAAGTGAACCTGGGAAACAAGGGCTAGCATAGGAGAGTCAGTGTGCTGAAGCTGCGAGTCTGTGGGATTCGTTGCGTATGTAGGAGCCAGCACTGTTATTCTTGTGCCTGGGAGTGTTTTTGCTCACCAAAACGGACTTTCTTGTAGGGGGGTTTCACTGGACTGTCCGGTTTGCTGGGCCGGAGTGCTGATTTTGCTGGTGATGCAAGGGTGGAGGCCTCCGACTGAGGGGTCTGGTCCATATCGGATTGAAGAGAGCCATGAACAAAGTTCTCAGCCTCCTGGGGAGATGTAAAGGAGAGCTTTTCTCCTTGCGGAGTATGTATATGCAGAGTAGCCGGGTATGCCAGACTAAACCTGACATTTCTTTCGTGCAGGGTGGAACACAAGGGGGAGAAAGCTTTCCGTTTGTGCATCACTTCCGTGGAGTAGTCAGCAAAGATTAAAAGATGGTGACCCTCGAATGATAGGGTACGCGATTTCCTGAAGGTTTGTAATATGGCTTGTTTGTCAGCATAGTTCAGGTATCTGACTATGACTGCTCTGGGCTTGGAACGGGTCTCTGAGGGTTGACCCAGTCTATGCGCTCGTTCTACCGTGCAAGGCGCACGGAGTCCCAGCAATTCTGGTATAGCAAGTGCGCAGATTTTAGGCAAAGTATGGGAGGGATATGACTCCGGGAGTCCTATAATGCGCAAGTTATTTCTTCTGGATCTATTTTCTAAATCCATAACTTTGTCCTGGAGCTCTTTTTGGGTAGTGGTCAGCTTAGCGACTGCAGCTATTAATGCTGTGGTATCATCCTCCACGTTAGATAGCCTGTCTTTAGTCTGCTCTATTCTTGTGGCTTGTGCCTGTATTTCCCTATGCAGCTGCTCCAACCCCTTCTGAACTGCAGTGTTCACAGCTTCTGTGATAACAGGCTGCATGAGGGACATCACAGCCTGTGCTATTTCCGCGGGTGAAGAAGTCTCAGCCTGGGGGGGTCCTGTCTTGTGCTGTGTGGTGTGTGGATGCGTGTTGTCAGCACACTGGGAGGTAGGGGAGGACGTGACTGCGGCTGCATAGGACTGTACCTGATGCTGTTGTTGTTGAGCCGCGGCCGCCATGTCTGTTCCCGCTCGTGGCTGTTCTCCTCCTGCAGGCTGCTGAGAGGCGGATGTTCTGTGGCCCGTCCGCTCCACAAAGCGGTCCATGAGATGTTAAGGAGCCGTGGGAGGGTGGAGATGGGGTGTCCGGCCGGGTATTCTCCGAATTTATGGCTGATTTTCTGGCAAGGGAGCGGAGCTGAAGACTCCTAGCTCCTCTCCATACGGCGCCGGAACCGGAAGTGGCCTCCTATTTCTAAGCCTATAATGTTCGGGTTTGTTCGGATCATGTGTGCTAGGGGTTCTATAGCTAACGAGAATAGAAGCGGGGAGAGCGGGCATCCCTGTCTAGTCCCTCGCCGAATTGGGAAGGACTCCGATTTGAAGCCTGCATATCGGACTTGAGCCGAGGGGTGCGAGTAGAGGGCTGTTATCCATTGTAGGAAATGTGGGCCAAAGCCCCATTTCTTTAAGGCAAATTGAAGGTAGGACCAGGATAGGGTGTCAAAGGCTTTGTGAATGTCCAATGACAGAAGACAAGTTGGGATGTGGCGTGTGCGGGCGTGGTGGGTGAGGAGAACTGTTCTCCTGACATTGTCGCTAGCTTGCCTTGATGGGGTAAATCCTACCTGGTCCTTGTGAATTAGGGATCCTATAATCGTGTTCAGACGGGAGGAAAGGACTTTAGCCAGTAATTTGACGTCAATGTTTAACAATGAAATGGGGCGATAATTCGCCCATGAGGAATCATCAGAGAAAGGTTTGGGGATCATGGATATATCAGCTTGTAGTGTTTCAGGTTTAAAGGGATGGCCTCGTAGTAGGGCATTGAAGGCATCTGTGAGAAGGGGGGAGAGTAGGTTTATGTATTGCTTATAATATGTGGCTGTAAAGCCATCAGGGCCGGGACGCTTATTGGGCTTGAGTGATTTTATGGCGACTTGTATTTCTTCTTCTGTAATGGGAGCTTCTAGTTGGGCTTGTTGCGCTGTAGTAAGCGTGGGGAGGGAAATTGATTCAAATATGTTAGCCGCTTGGGTTTCATCTAGCGGGGGCGGAGCGTCGTATAGGGCGGAGAGGTGTTTCCGAAAGGTTCGGAGGATGTTTATGGGGTTACTGGTATACGTATTTTGGGAGGTATGAAGACGTATGGGTTTATAGGTTTTATCTACATTTTTGAGCGACAGAGCTAGGAAGGTGTCTGGCTTGTTAGCTTTCGTGTAGATTTTATGTTTTGATCTCTTAAGGGATTTTTCAGCTGCATCTGTAAGGAAAAGATCTAGCTCTAGTTTCGCTTTGTCCAGTGCAGTTTTGGACGTAGGGGTAGGTTCTTCTTGGAATTTCTCATGAGCTCGCATAAAGTTTTCTTCTAGAGTTTGGTGGAGGGCTTTGCGCACCTTTTTGCGGCGTGATGCTAGACTCATGAGAAATCCTCGGATCACAGTTTTGTGGGCTTCCCACAGTGTGATAGGGGTGACCTCACCATTGTTATTGGTCCTAATGTAGTTGCGGAGTTCGGTTTCTAGCTCTAAGGCATAAGAAGGGTGAGCTAATAGGGTATTGTTGAGTGTCCAAGTGAAGTCGTTTTTCTGTGGAATCAGTGAGGAGAAGGATGTTAGCACCGCATTGTGATCTGACCAGGGGATGGGGACCATTTTAGCGGCCAATACTAAGGGGGAGGACCCAATTGTGGTAAAAATGTGGTCAATTCTAGAGAAGGATTTGTGAGGGTTAGAGTAGAAGGTGTATTGTCTTTTGGTTGGGTTACATTCTCTCCAGGTATCTATTAAGGAGTGTTGTTGTAGTAATTGTTGGAATGATAGCTTCGCTGGGCTGGTATGTGGGGTGAAGGGGGACTTGTCTAAGAAGGGGTATAGAACTTGGTTAGAGTCACCACAAATTAGGAGGGTACCATTCTTGTGTGTTTCTATCATTTGAAAAAGGTGCGCTAAAAACGGTGTGGGGTTGCGATTGGGGGCATAGTACGAAACCACCGTAATTTCGGTGTCTTGTATTAGACCAGTTAGGATGAGGTATCTTCCCTCTGGGTCTCTAACCTCAGTTTTGAGGGTAAAGGGAGAGGAACGATGAAATCCTATAAGAACGCCTCTCTTCTTTGCTTCGGCTGAGGCTGTGTAGAACTGTGGGTAGGTTGGGCTTAGAAATTTTGGGGGGTTGCGAGCTGCAAAGTGGGTTTCTTGTAAGCTTATGATGTGCGCTTTCAGCGAGGCAAATGATCGGAGGGCTTTGCGTCTTTTATTGGGTGAGTTAAAACCCTGTACATTAAGGGTAAGGATGTTTAGGGGGGCCATGGTTGCGTTTTGGATTGGAACTGTGGTGGAAGAGTTAGTTCAATTGTAAATGTGGTCTCCTGGCAAGGTTTCAGAAAGATACATAAGAGTATAGTGGTGGTAGGGGTTGGCAGAAGGAAAGGTAGAAAAGCAGAAGGGTGGGGAGAGGGGTGCTGTAGGGCACCGTCCAGGCTGGGTGTATGTGCCCGCATGGAGGGAGCCTGGTTGTCCAAAGGCGACCCTCTAGGGGTGGCCTGAGGGCAAAGGAGGAGGCTGCAGTGACATGCGACCTCGGGCCTGTCAGCAGGGGATGAGCAATAGGTAAGGATAAGTATCCTCGTGATGCAACAAAGGTGCCTGTGTGGCTTATATGGCGCTGTGGATAGGCTGTCAGGGCTGGGACACCGGTTTGTATTGGCAGCCTTTGGCTGCTAGGCGGAGGCTAAGGTTATAATATTATCTGTATGACAACAAATGGTAATGTTGGCGGGACTCCAGGTAGATATAACGATCCTAGAGCTCTAATATAATGCAAAGGGGTCAGGCAGCCAAGTCTCCTGTCCCCTCACTTAAGGGTGCGGGGGAGGGGAGGTTCAGCTCGCCTGGTGCCCGTCAAAAACCAGGGGACAAACCATAGATGAACATAAAGAAATAAAATAAACAATGGTATGAAGTTACCAGTCCTGAGAATTCGTAACGGAACAGCTTAAGTGGATTCAATATCCGATGGGTCTGGAAAAAACTGGATCAAACTGAAATATAAGCAAACAGTTCAGTCACGCGTTTAACATGGGCCTGACACCCAATTCTGTCTTAGGCAATATGGGGCTGATCTGTGGTCAGAGAAGGGTTCAGTCCATGGCATCATGCTGATCCTGGGTCGTTGGGATGAATCTGCCTCGCTTGGAGGTGGAAGCAGGAGAGGCTGTGGATTTCTTCGGGGAGTTGGAGGCTGATCTGCGGCGTGTTCCCGGCATCGATGGAGTTTGGCTGGGGGACAGGCGGAGATCACAAAGTCTGTCTCGGAGTTCTTCCATCGACTTACAGGTATATTTTCGATCATGGTAGGTGAAGCGGAGGGAAAACGGGAATCCCCAGGAGTAAGTGATCTTGTGGGATTGTAGTACTTCCAGGAGTGGTTTGAGGGCCCGGCGCTTGTCAATAGTGGATTTGGACAGATCAGGGAACATCTGATAGTTATGTCCTTGAAAGGATAAAGAGCCTTTCTGCCGGGCAGCTTGTAAGAGTTGTTCTCTGGTACGGTAATAGTGGAGTTTTGCTATTATGTCCCGAGGAGGGCCCTCTTTTTTGCGTGGGGTCAGGGCTCTGTGGACTCTGTCAATCTCCAGGCGCTCAATGGGGATGTTATGTGCAAGCTCTTGGAAAAGAGCAGTGACAGTGGATTGGAGATCAGTTATGGTTTCTGGCAGTCCCCTGATGCGGACATTTGACCTCCTGGCCCTGTTTTCCTGGTCTTCTATCTGTGCTTGTAGAGTGGTTTTGGCTTCCCTGAGAGCTTCTAGCTCATCATCATGATTTGATAGATGGGTTTCCAGCTCATCTGCTCTGATTTCTAGCTCAGAAGTGCGATGGCCGAGTTCCCTGATCTCCCTGGACAGCTTCTCTGTTATTTGGTCTGAGGTGTGCTGCAGGGCTTTTGTTAGCATCCGCTCGAACTGCTGTATGAGCGGTTCTTCTGGGGAACGTTCTTTCTGGGAAGAGAGGGGGTAGACCAGGGACTCGGCGTCAGACTCACCCTCATCTGGATGGGGTATAAGTTGTTTGCGGTGATGTTTCGGTGCCTTCGGCGTCCTCATGGTACTGGTACCGCTGTGTGGGGAGGCGGGCGCCGCCATCTTGGATGCGGCCCGGACCAGTATGTCACGGATAGATTTGCTCCGCGGCCTGTGACGGGAGCTCCCTGCCACCATATTCCGGTGCATGGGTGATGAGGTTGTCCCAGCGCTAGCAGTGGCGGTTGTCAGCGGCTTCCAGACACCGTGTAGCTGAGTGTGAGGCCCGAGGTCGTGCGGAGCTCTAGCAGGACACGTCCATTGCCGCGAGCTTCGCGCATGCGCCTCATTTGTGGTGATTTTATAGGATGAATTATTTTACTATAAAATATAATTTATTCATAAGTGCAATATAAAAGATTGTTATGATGAGTTTTATATATGGTTTTCTATATGAAATCGTTTATATAGGATATGTTTTACATGAGTTTAAATTGTAAATTTGGAGAGTGTGTTTACTATTATGGTTATAGAATTTAATGGCAGTTACATTGATTGTTTATTTGCTATTATATATATATTGAGATTTATAATATAAGGTTTTAAATTTGTACATCATGTATTCATAAGACAGTGGGTTTATAACTGTTTTTGATGGTTATCATTGGTAGCGTGAACAGAATCGAGCATGATATAATTCAATGCTTTCGATGAGCATAGGAGCCATACATTAGACGATTGGGTTGAACGATCGACAACGATACATATGAGGAAGTTGATAGTCTTCTGATTTTAATGCTAAGAGCTTTGAAGTAGATTAGCATTTCACACTTAGTATGACCAGGATATTTGGTTTTGTACTAATACATGGGAACACTTTTGTATGTGAAGTTAATTCAGTACTCCTTTTATTTCATGCTGTTCTGTTTATACATGGTGCCAATGATTGCTGGAGGCCAGTGAATCCTGTGTCCTTCAACACTAGAGTTGAGCGAACACCTGGACATTCGGGTTTGGAGGGTCCGAACGAACTTTGGGAAAAAGTCCGAGTTCGGCACCGAACGTTGCCCGAACGGTATCCCGGACCCCGAACCCTATTGAAGTCAATGGGGACTCGAACTTTTAGGCACAAAAATGGCTGTAACAAAGTCCTGGCAAGTGCTAGAGGGCTGCAAAAGGAAGTTAAATGGGGGTAAGAGTAGGGCAAGTGCCCTACAAAAAAATGGGGATAGGGAAAATAAATTAAAATCAAATAAACTAGGAGATGATTTTTGAACAATAATGTGTCACTTACAGCTGCAGCTAGAACCTCTCCCTTTAGAACTAGGAGATTATTTTTGTACAATAATCTGTCCCTCTAAGCAGAAGCCTCTATCTAGTGCAGTCAGATCGCTCAAAGCAGCAGTATGTGAAATCTCAAATTACTCCCACAATCTGATCATTGTGTACGATCCCACAATCTGATCGTTGTGTACGATTGTAACGATCGTTGTGTTATGAAGGGTTTGATCTGCAATGTGTCACTCAAAGCAGCAGTATGTGAAATCTCAAATTTCTGCAATCTGTCCCTCAGAGCAACAGTAGAAGTAATCTCAGGATGCAGGATTAGATGTTAAAATGTCTGCAATCTGTCCCTCACAATCTGTCCCTCACAAAAACTCCGGCAGCTTCCTCTCCCTACACTAACCCAAGAGCATGTGACATGCAGCACTGTGACTCCAGCCTCATATAGAGGCTGGGTCACATGATGCACTGGCCAATCACAGCCATGCCATTAGTAGGCATGGCTATGATGGCTTCTAAGGGCAAACCAGTGAAACACTTGTTGATTGGCTGCCCTGCAGCTATTCAACATGCGTGATCAACTACCAGAACCCAGAACCCGAACGTTTTTTGAAACGTCCGGGACCCGGACACCCCAAAGTTCGGTACGGACCCGAACGTTACAGTCCGGGTTCGCTCAACACTATTCAACACATACAATTTGTAGGACTGTGCGGGGTTAAACACCTCGCATGGGATCTCTATATAAATTGGAAGCCATGCCGGGTGGCCACGCCGTCTGTTAAAGTGATGACCAAACACATCAGGGCGAGAGCCAGCAGTGATCTCCTTGACCCAGGCAACCCCGCTCCGTTAAGCGGTTCTAGGATCAGTGAGAGGCAGACACACTGTGGTGACTTATTGCTGTTACATGCTGTATCTCATTGAATGTATGTGCATATCTTGAGAGGGTGAATTTCATGGGATTTTTTTCTTTTAAAAGAGATGTTATTAAATGTTTCCACAAATGCAGGTATACACAACAGTTGGTACAATGAAAAGCGTACTGCATTGAGGTATACACAAAATTGAGGGTTAAAGCGAAATGCATCAACAATAAGACAGATATACATAATGCATATAATATAATGGAAACAACACATGCGTACAATGTTGCACGTACCATGGGGGGGGGAGGTGCCCTGACATGGGTTAGAGATAAGAAAGTGTGGCAAAATGGGCATGGACATAAAAAACATGAGAATAAACATGTGAATAAGCATGGGGTGCTGCATACCCAGATTGTAGAGGGGGAAGGGGGGATTATCCAAGAGATAAGGTCAACGGGGATGAAAAGATGGGACGAGAACGCGATTAGGGCCACAAAGATGATCATGCTACCAAGAGGAGGGAGGGATGGCTAGCTCGCAACCCACTGGGGTCGAGGTTGGTGGGATTTAACAACTCCTGATAACCAGACTGATGAAGGGGTGCAGGACCAGGTAAGGACAGCCTCGCATCCCCCTGAACAGTCTGGACAAATCATTAAACTAGAAGGGGGAGAGAGCTTGAGGTGATTGTGTTGGGGCTGGGTGCTTATAGTACATAGCATAGTAACACTGATGGATGGACCTTTAGGTAACCAATATCACGGAAAGGTTTTATACAACACAATACGGTGAGTAAAAGGAGACATTGCGTCAAAAGATCAAAGGTGACTCGACTATGAGGTGGAAAGATATAGAGAACTTTTCTGGTGTCCCAGCAAATGGTGTAGCCTCTGAGGCCCCTAATGTAGCGGCTGCGGGTTGGCATAGTATTGGTGAAGTGCTGAATTTATGGCCTCCCTGTTCTCCGGTGAGAGAGCCGCCTGCATGAAGGGTGACCACTTCCTGTGGAAGCGTTGATCCGCAGATGGGCCCATAAAGTTGGTGGTGAATCTTTCCATGTATAGGAGCCATAACAAGTCTTTTTGTATCTGGAGCAGGGATGGGCCAGGTGGTTTTATCCAGCATTTCAGGATGGCTTTGCGAACAGTCAAAAGAGTAGTTTGTATCCAAGATATATAGGTATTGAATGTTCCCTGTGGAAAGATGCTAAAGTCAGTGTGATCAAGGTAGCCGAACAAGAGCGCTTCAGGGGTCAGTGGGATCTTTATATCCAAGATTCTAGTAATAAAGTCCACCACCCTTGACCAGAAGATCCGAACTGAGGGGCAATGCCAGAAGCGGTGAGCTATGGAGGGTTTGGCAGACAAGCACCATGGGCAGGATGTCGCTTTCTGGCTCTCCTTGTCTTTGCTAAAGGGGATAAAGGCTCTGTGTATAAGTTTTAACTGGAATTCCTTCCATACTTCACAGACTGTGTGTCTCATGACCGAGTTATATCCCATGTACATTTTGTCAGCTAGGTTCTCCAGTGGAAAGTCCTTTATCCATGACTTGGCCACCAGCTCCATAGGCTGAGGTGCGGTTTTTTGCAGAAGTGGTTTGTAGATATCCGAAATAGAGTGAAGGATGGGCTAAACGGATGAGTGGTGAGATTTTGAGTGGAACGTACATAGCTGATGCATTGAGAGAAGTGGAATTCATGGGATGGGGGTAGATTATAAGTCCTGCTGAGTTCTGGGAAAGGTATGGGCTTGCCCGTTGCTTCATCATACAGTGAAACCAAGTGCGTTAGTCCATGTGATTCCCACACTTGAAAAGCATGACTACCTTCTGGTGCCGGGAACTGGGGGTTTCCCCATATAGGCAGATGGCGTGAGAGGTGAGGTGACATTTTTTGGAGTTTCCGGGATTCTCTCCATGCCATGATGGTATCCCTAAGCAGCAGGTTATGATGCAGATGTATTGGGAGATGACTCCATTTGGCATGTAAGAGCTGGTAGGGTATAAGCTGCGGCCATGGCTGATTCCAGGGAGTTATTTGAGTAGCGTGAAGAGTTGGCTATCCAGTCTAGTCCTGCATGAAGTAGACATGCAATATTATACAATCTGATGTGGGGAAGACTGGTCCCTCCATCACCCCTGGGAGAGTATAGCCTTGCCAGTGCAATACGTGGTTTTTTACCCCGCCACAGGAATTTTGTAATCGCACTGTTTAGGTTTTGTATATCTTTGTGCTTTAAGAGTAAAGGTAACGTTTGAAGGGGATACAGTAATTTGGCAAAGCTCACCATCTTAAAAAGACGGCATCTCCCCAGGAGCGATAGAGGAAGGTCCATCCATCGAGACAATTCCTGGGATATTTTAGAGAGGAGGGTAATTTAGAGTGTAAATGGAGGAGGGGGTCTTGCCAATTTGGATGCCTAGGTAAGTGATGTGCGTAGGCGCCCCGGACAAAACCTGATTGGGTGGGGTGAATAATAGAGGGAATGATGTCTGCTAGTCTTGACGCTATTATTTTAGATAAAAATTTTGCATCCAGATTTAAGAGTGATATGAGCCGGTAGGAGCTGGGGTCTAATGGATCTTTGCCTTTCTTGCTAAGGAGCTTTATTATTGCCTGGTTACCTGTGGGCATGTAACTACCTCCTGACCAGATATGGTCATACACTCTAGACAGGGTCAGGCTGAGGACATCCTTCAGGGATTTATAAAAGTCGCCTGTGAACCCATCCGGACAGGGTGCTTTGTTTGGGGAGGTGTGGTGGATAGCGTGCAGGATTTCGGTGTGAGAGATCGGGGAGTTTAGTGTTCTTAGTTGGTCTTCGGTAACAGTAGGGATATTCAGGAAATGAAGCACTTTCTGCGAATCTGTTGCATCGGGGAAGTATAGGGAGGTGTAAAAGTCAAGCATGACTTGAGCCATTGTCTGGGGGTTGGAGTGTATGTGTCCCTCCTTGTCCTTTAGCGCAGTGATGTGTGTGGGTGTGAACGCACCCTTACAAAACCTAACCAGTAGTTTCCCGGATTCATTGCCATGCTGATAGTACATGGCGTCAGATCGTGTTCTATGGGACAGCTCTAGCGTATCTGCCCATAAATCAAATTCGTGTTGGGCGGATTGCCAGTTGTCCCTGTTGGCCTGAGTGTTGTTGGTCGCCATATCTCGTTGGGCTGATTGGAGTTTCTGACTGGCTAATTTATACTTGGCTAATGAGCGTCGTTTGTAGGAAGCCGCATAAGAGATCACCTTCCCTCTTAGAAAGGCTTTACCCACCTCCCAGAAGAGGATGGGGTCTGTCTGGTGTTCTTGGTTTGTGACGGAGTATTCCTCCCAGGCTGCCCGGATATACTGTTGGAAATCCGAGTTGTCAGCCAGGTAGGACGGGAAGCGCCATAGACTCAGATTGGAGGTAGCGGCGTGATTGGTCAGCGTTAGCGATATGGGCGTGTGGTCGGAAATGGCCATTTCTTGGATTTCCGATTCCGTGATGGAGTTTAGTAAGGAGTCTGTGGTGAACAATTAATCTATTCTAGATAGGGTTTTGTGTGGGGGTGAAAAGTACGTAAATTCCCGGTCAGTTGGGTGTTGGAGTCTCCACACATCCGTCAGACGTAGAGATTCTATAGTGTCCGCTAGTGGAGTCGAGATTTTCACACGATGTACAGTATCCAAGGGGGGAGGGATGGGATTTGTCTACCTGAATGTCCATAAGGTAATTAAAGTCTCCCCCTATCACATGGGGAGTAAGGGGATGTTTTAGGAGGTGAGTGGAGAGGTCAGTGAAGAAAGTGGGGGCTGGGCTATTCGGGGCATAAATACTGGTGATATTCAGGTCTCTACTCCCCCATTTGACCTGTATCGTGGCTATTCTGTCTTGGGTGTCAGTGTCTGAGGCTGTCCGGGAAAGTTTTTGTGCACCAGGATGAGGACTCCAGCTTTCCTGCCCACTGTTCCTGAACCTATGACTGTGCTCACCCATAGCTTTTTCATGCGCCAAAAGTCTTCAACTGACAGATGGGACTCTTGGAGTAAGGCTATGTCAGCTCAAAGTCGTTGGAGGTGCCGCAGTTATTGGGGTATCTAAGTCCTTTGACATTCCACAACACTATCTTCATGTAAAGTAAAGAGACGAGGGGTTTATACTGAGAACTTTGGATGGGTTGGGTGGCAGACAATCAGGTTGCTCATGTAGATTGAGCTTATTCATAAGAAGGTGGTCCACATCGCACTTGGACAAATATAACGGCCGAGGGATAAGGGCAGGTGGGGCGGGTATGCAGCAGGGGGGGGGTGAAAGTGACCAGAATATAGAATGGAGATGCAAAGTAAACATAAATTTAGCCTGAGAGTACTTCACTTTCTTCCACATGGTGTCACTGCACGTAATGTAGTTCCCATAAGCACAGCCTCTTCAAATCCGTGAGGTATTTAGTCACCTCTGTAAGAAAGAAAGTGTGACCTGGTCATCGTTGGCCTGGTAAATCGGCCAGAGAAGATTTTAGAGCAGTCTGCAAACATGGGAGGCAGTCCAAGTGGAAGAAAGCTATGGGGGAGCATATATAGTTCTAGGCAACAATAACAATTACCTGACCAGTAGCATGGTAGCATTACTGACTAACATTCAGCATAAAGCCAGGTGCCCTGGATTAAGTTCCCTGAGTGGAGCTTGTGTTGAGGGGCACTGATACTTCCTCAAAGGGAGAAGTTTCTCCATTCAAGGGAAGGCAGGCGTCCGTGGTACAGGGGAAAAAAAATGGCTGTACCAAGGAGGAGAAAGAGAGTAGAACTATAACAATCATGAAGTTGCAGTATAGTATGGGTTAAACCCCTTAATGTTATACTCATCTGCATCTTCCAAAGGGAGGGAGATTTGTGGACGGAGAAGGACAGCTGGCTCGAATTATTCAGGATGAGATCTCCATGCCATTGCCATTGCCATGTGGGCCATTTGTCTTCAGCCTTTTGGTCGAATCTTTCCTGGGGCTCCTTTGGTCCAAATAGTGCTGAATGTGGGGGTCTTTGGATGCCACGGAAGCATATGTGGGAGAGGTTTGAGAGCGCAGAAACCGTTCGGCTTTGGAAGGATCAGTGAAGGCCAGTTGTTCGCCTGATGGGGCTTTGGTGCATAGCGTGGCTGGGAAGGCTAGGGTGAACCTGATGTTCCTCTTGAATAGCTCTGAACAAACGGTTTGGAAGGACTTCCGTTTCTTTGCCACCTCGGCCGAATAGTCCGCAAAGATGAGAATCTTCACACCATCAATTAATAGAGACTTTGCTTGTCTAAATTTTTGTAGGATGTTGTGCTTGTCAGCGTAGTTTAGGTACTTAGCTATGGCTGGTCTTGGTGTTGTGTGGTCTGACCCGGGAGGGCCCAGCCTATGAGCACGCTCCACTTGAAAAGGGCCTCTCAGGCCCAGGGCTTCCGGTACCTTGACCGCACAAAAGTGAGATAGCGTGGTAGGGGAGACCGCCTCGGGGACCCCAATGAACCTCAGGTTACTCCTCCTGGATCTATTCTCTAGGTCCTCGAGCTTCTCCACTATGAGGCGGATTTGAGTGTCTTGCGCCCGGTCCGAGTCTTGTGTGTGGTAGAGTTCCTCCTCCACATGCGCAATCCTCTGTTTGGCTTCTGTGAGCCTGGCTGCCTGTTCCCTCAGATCTTTGTGCAACTGGGCCATACCAGCCTGAACCGCTCATTCGACTGTAGCTGCGATCGTTGGAGCCAGAAGTGCCGCTACAGCCTGTAGGAGGAGCTCCGTGTCTCTGGTCTCTACCTTCGTTGAAAGAACGGACATGTCAGGATCGATCTCCCCTCCCGACGCGGCCGCCATGACAGGCGGCGCGGCCTGTCCGGCGTCTTCGGTTCCCCGTAGCTGCGGGAACGAACGAGGCGTACCTTTGTCGAGGTAACGATCCATGATCCGTTCTGGGACTCCTCCGGTGTTGGATTTCTCTGTGTGAAGCTGGTGGGGCGGCTTTATATGCAGGATTCGAGGCTTGCTGCGGGAGCTGAGCTATCTAGCAGCTAAACCATGAAGCGCTGGAACCGGAAGTGGGGATTTTAATAAACTTATGGTAATACACTATGCGAGCACTGTTGTCATCCATGTGAGATTTAGATACACACTGGTGTTTAACCACTTCAGCCCCAGAAGGATTTCACACTTTAGGACCAGAGCACTTTTTGCGATTCGGCACTGCGTCGCTTTAACTCACAATTGCGCAGTCGTGCGATGTTGTACCCAAACAAAATTTGCGTCCTTTTTTTCCCACAAATAGAGCTTTCTTTTGGTGGTATTTGATCACCTCTGTGTCATTACAAACAAAAGAAGAGCGACAATTTTGCAAAAAAAAAAAAAACAAATTTCTTACTTTTTGCTAAAATACAAATGCAAAAAAATATTAAAAAAAACTTTTTTTTCCATCAGTTTTGGCCGATTTATATTCTTCCTCATATTTTTGGTAAAAAAAAAATCACATTCGGCGTTTATTGATTGGTTTGCGCAAAAGCTGCCGTGTTTACGAACAATGAGAACTCATTTCTGGGGTTTTTATTTTTTTTATTAGTAATGGCGGCGATCTGCGATTTTTAGCGGTACTGCAATATTGCAGCAGACATGTCGGACCATTTTGACACTTTTTTGGGACCATTGGCATTTATACGGCGATCAGTGCTATAAAAATGCACTGATTACTGTGTAAATGTCATTGGCAGTGAAGGGGTTAACCTGGAGGGGGCACTCTAAGGGTTAACTGTGTTCCCTGGGCGTGTTATAACTGTATGGGAGCTGCCCTGGCTGGGGAAAGGGGATGATCATGGCTTCCATATAGAGGAAGCCTGTGATCAGCGTCCTTCCCCCTTCAACAGAATGGAGATCCGTGTTTACATACACGGACCTCCGTTCTTTCACTGCGGGGGGGGGGCATCGCGGGTAGCCGGCGGCGATCGAGTCCGCCGCACCCGCTCCCTGGACACAGTGAGCGCGCGAGCACGCCTCCGGCGGTGCGCGCTCACAGCACTAGTTATCGCAGCCGGCGTCGTATGACGGCGGTTTGCTATAACGAGTCACTCTGTCGCCGTCAGACTGCGGTCAGCAAGTGGTTAACATGGAGCAGTAGTGGATCTGGCTTTTGCTAAGGATTTCCTTTGGGTGGTCCAGTCATGGTGTTTTGGTGAGTTCATTATCATAGGGGAGAGGTCTCAGGTGGTGTGGTGATGGCTGATTGTACCAATTTTGGAGTTGCCTACAATCAGATTGGACTGTTTATGGACTCTAATGATTGCATTTGCATGCATGTGTTTGTTCACACGGGTGTTGTGAATATACACAAGGGGAGCGCTGCTAGTACTTAGTTACTGTTGTTATTTGTGCATGTATAGAGCCCGCTGCAACAAAAAGGACATTTCTAAAGAATAAAAATGAATGAAATGATATTTCATTGCCAGCAATACAATACCATTGCTGGCAATAGAAACCTGTTAAAAAATCCTCAAAATCCATAACAGACCCTTATCTGAGCATGAAGCCCAGCGGGTCAAAAAAGGAGGGGGACAAGTCAGGGGCCCCCTCCTGAACTATACAAGGCTACATGCCCTCAACATGTGGGGGTTGGTGCTTTGGGGTGGGGGGGCACTGCCCCCCGCCCCAAAGCACCTTGTTCCCATGTTTATAGGGACAAGGGCCTCATCCCCACAACCCTGGACCGTAGTTGTAGGGGTCTTCAGTCAGGGGGCTTATTGGAATCTGGAAGCCCCCTCTAATAAGGGGGCCCCCAGATCCCGCTCCCCCTATGTGAATGAGTATGGAGTAATTCCTTTATTAAAAATAAAAAACAATGTCCCCCAATGTAAATCCATTGTCAATCACGTCACCACCAATGCAGCACCAGCAATGCCAAGCTGCAGTTTCCAAAGCAAGCAAAATCCTTTCTTGTATTAAGAGAGGTATGGACTCCAGAGATAGAGACATTATTTTGCCCCTGTACAAATCATTAGTAAGACCTCATCTGGAATATGCAGTTCAGTTTTGGGCACCAGTTCTCAAAAAGGATATCTGGGAACTGGAGAAAGTGCAGAGAAGGGCAACCAAACTAATAAAAGGCATGGAGGAGCTCAGCTATGAGCAAAGATTAGAGAATCTGAATTTATTCTCTCTTGAGAAGAGGAGATTAAGGGGGGATATGATCAACATGTACAAGTATATAAGTGGTCCATATAGTGAACTTGGTGTGGAATTATTTACTTTAAGGTCATCACAAAGGACAAGGGGGCATTCTTTACGTCTAGAGGAAAAAAGATTTCATCTACAAATACGGAAAGGTTTCTTCACAGTAAGAGCTGTGAAAATGTGGAATAGACTCCCCCCAGAGGTGGTTTTGGCCAGCACGGTTGATTGCTTTAAAAAAGGCCTGGATTCTTTCCTTAATGTAAATAATATAACTGGGTACTAACATCTTTAGGTAAAGTTGATCCAGGGTGAATCCGATTGCCTCTCGGGGAATCAGGAAGGAATTTTTTCCCCCGTTATAGCAAATTGGATCCATGCTTTGCTGGGGTTTTTTTTGCCTTCCTCTGGATCAACTGTGGGTGAAGTATTGTATATGGGATTATTTGGTTGTATGTGTATATGTGTATATATATATATATATATATGTATGTATATATATATATTTTTTTTTTTTTTTTTTGGTTGAACTGGATGGACTTGTGTCTTTTTCAACCTGACTAACTATGTAACTATGTAACTATGTAACCACCACTGCGGGACCCAAAAAAGAAAGAAAAAAGAAAAAATTCTCAGCTTTCAACTAAGGCAAATGCCTAGACATTTTTAAAAAAAAATGAATAAAGGAATTGTCAAAAACTGTCTCTGTGTTTCACTTTTGACACTTTTTTGGAGAATGGGTAGGGGTACTACACCTTACTCATTCACATGGGGTGGACCTGGGATCTGGGGGAGGGGGCTTCCAGATTCTGATAAGCCCCTTCCCACAAACTCCTGCAACCACATCCCAGGGTTGTGGGGATGAGGCCCTTGTCCCCATCAACATGGGAAAAGGGTCTTTAGGGTGGGGGCTGCCCCAAAGCACCAACACCACATTTTGAGGGCATGTGGCCTGGTATGGTTCAGGAGGGGGGTGCACACTTGTCCCACCCCTTTCCTGGCCTTCCAAGCTGTATTCTCAGACAAGGGTCTGGTATGGATTTTGGGGGGCCTTACATAGTTTTTTTTTTAAATCTTGGTGTGGGGTTCCCCTTAAAATCTATAATAAAGGGCCAGGTATGCATTGGGGGGATCCCCACACAGTTTTTTGTTCACTTTTTTATTGCCGGCAATGATTTTTTTATTCACCTGTCAGTGGGGAGGCCCATTTACAGCTCATAAATGACAAAGTACCGCGCTCATTCAGCAGCTACCATACCCATAGAGATAGGAAATTCTCTTATATGTGTATTGATCTCTCTGGTATAGAGAATAAGCCCAGAGATGGTAATGCTGCATTAGTAAATCATAGCGCTTTTCACAAGCTTTTAATATTGTCCTTAACCGTAAAAAACAGTTATGGAATAAGAGTCCTATAAGTAGAGTAACTTCTTAGTGATGCTTGAAGATGTGTTGCAATACAAAGTATCTTTCAATAGAAAAAAAGATCCCGTTCTCAAGTTGCTTTACATCCACTTGCTTCCCCACTTACCGGATCTCATTGACCACAACGGGTCATAAACACAATGAGGGTTTTTTCTCTCGCTAGGCTTCACACACACAAATAAATGTACTACTCAACTTCGGATATCCTCCGCTAGGAACCCCAAAGGTACCCCACTTACCAGATCTAGAAGTGGTGAAAAGCGACTCAAAATGGGGATACTCAAAACAAAGGAGTGTGTTGAAAAGTCCTCCAAAGCTGCTTCCTATGGTGTGTGGTGTGGCTCCAAGACCGGAAATGGGAAGGTAAGGAAAGAAACTTCCAATAGTGAAGCCAGTTTTTATTTTTAAGGTTAAAAGTTATAAAGGACTAAAAACAAATAATAAACAAAACAAAACAAAAACCAAAATGCAACCCCCTTGGCGGGTGATCGCGTGCAAAATTAAATGAATGTACAGGGGACGCCTGGCAGCCCTCAGGTCGGAAGTGATGTGCTAATCCCTTGCCACCCTACACGGCGTTTCGTCGACTGCTCGTCAACGTCATCAGGGGTCGTAGGGTTAAGCGCATCACTTCCTTTTCTTATACTTCCGCTCTGAGTGTGATCAAAAACAGCTGTTACAAATAGATCAATATCAACCATGGGTTGGAAACCATGTGTTTGAAAACATTCATATTGGTTTGTGCTTTAGACTCCCTCTAGTGGGGAGATATAATTAGTGCAATTATAACAATCTTACTAGGATTACGCGTATCTTGCCTAAACTCTAATGGGGAGATCGCATAATGCATGTGTTGCTTGTTATACATCTTTTTCGATGTGACATACATGATGAAAATTAATATACTGTGAAGGAAATTAACATACCTAATTATTTATATCATCAATGAGTTTTTAAATAAAATATGAATAAATTAAATTAAATAATCTAAAAACCATTTAAATCAATTAATTTGTGCTTTAGACTCCCTCTGGTGGGGAGATATAATTAGTGCAATTATGACAATCTTACTAGAATTACGCGTATCTCCCTAAACTCTAATGGGGAGATCGCATAATGCATGTGTTATTTGTTATAAATCTTTTTCGATGTGACATACATGGTGAAAATTAGTATACTGTGATGGAAATTAACATACCTGATTATTTATATCATCAATGAGTTTTTAAATAAATTTTTTAAAAAAATATATTAAATTAAATTAAATAATGCTTATACAGATATTAAAAATTTTCTAAAAAACAATTTAAATCAATATCAGAGTTTATACCAGCAGGTCTTAGTGTATCTAATTTGTAGATCCAGGCTGTCTCGTTCTTAGACAATTCTCGGACCATGTTACCCCCTCTCCAATGGGGTTGTATCCTGTCAATTCCAAAGAAGGAGGCTAGACCTGGATCTCGATTGTGATGCAATCTAAAATGATTGGACAATGTATGGTTCGGAAACCCCTTTTTTATATTATTCAAGTGTTCGGCTATTCTTGTGCTCAAACATCTTGTTGTACGCCCCACATATTGAAGCCCGCAAGGGCAAATAATGATATAGGTCACATGGGTAGATTTACAAGAGATAAATTTATCAATTGCAAAATTATCCCCTGTGCTGTGCGATTGGAAAGTGTTTACTTTTTTTTTCGAAAATTTTGTGGTCTTACAAGCTTTGCAGCGTTTGCAGTAATAGAACCCTTCTAGATCTAAGAACGAGGGACTGCGTTCGGGTGGGTTGGTGACATTTGGACAGATCATATTCCGTAGGTTTTTTGATCTGCGATATATGAATTTCGGATTTTTGGGCAACAGCTGTGAAAAAACATTGTCCTGTAAAAGTACAGGCCAGTGCCTTTTCACTATCTTTTCCATTGCCCGAAAATTAAGTCCAAACGTAGTGATAAAAGGCAGAGAGTCCTGGATTGGTTTTTTATATCTTAATGGAGGGGCTAGTAGTTTTTCTCTATCTAGAGCTCCTATTTTTTCTTGTGATTTTCTGAGTTCGGATTCTTGGTATCCTTTCTCTATGAACCTATTGATAAGGATATCTGATTGGTGTTGGTAATCTTCCATCTTATCGCAATTCCTCCTTATCCTAGTTAGTTGCCCCTTAGGGATTCCTCTCAGCCATGTGGGGTGATGACAACTAATTGTAGGAATGAAGCTGTTGCGGTCAGTGCTCTTGAAATAAGTGCGTGTTGTGACACAGTTCCCTGTTTTCACCAAAACCAGATCCAAAAAATGGATTTCCTGGAGATTCCAACTTGCTGTGAATTTTAAGCCATACTTGTTTTGATTCATAAGTGCCAAAAAAGATTCTAAACCATCGACAGTGCCCTCCCACATCATAACGATATCGTCGATGTATCGTTTGTAGAATGTTAGACATGGATGGCAGTTATTTAGGATGTCTTCTTTCTCCCATTGATTGAGTAAAATATTGGCAACACTGGGGGCATATTTAGCCCCCATTGCCACACCCTTGGTTTGTTGGTAAAAGGAGCCATTATGCCAAAAATAATTATTTGGCATGGCCAAAGCCAATGCTTCCATAATAAATTTTATTTGTTCTTCTTTTAGTTGTGTAAACTCCATGAGGGCTTTTTCAATGGTTTTGAGGACATCCTGATGTCTAAGGTTAGTGTAGAGAGATTCAATATCTATTGTGACGATCCAGGTGTTTTGATTAATTTTAATATTCCGTAATAGATTTATGAGATGTTTACTATCCCGTAAATATGATTGTCCTGCTTGGACAATTGGTTGTAAGAAACCATCAATGTACTCACCCACCCGGGAGAAAACCGAATCAATGCCACTAATGATTGGTCTCCCGGGGGGGTGAGTACTATTCTTGTGAATCTTGGGCAGTTGGTAAATCACCGGAATCCTTGGAGCTCCTATTTGGAGGTATCTAGCCTCCTTTTTCGTGACCACCCCCTTTTTTTGGGCCCTCTTCACCAATCTCTTTACCATGGTCTTTAATTTGTTGGTGGGGTTTCCATTCAACTTTTTGTAGGTGATGGGATCGGTTACTAACCTTTCAAGTTCTTTGATATAATCTTCTTTATTAAGAATGACGACACCTCCCCCTTTATCGGCGGCTCTTATCACTATATTTTTCTTTTTTTCTAGGGCGCGGATCCCATTTCTGATGTTCATATTTCTCCTTCTGTTTTTTGTTGGTTTTAGATGTCTCATGTCCTTCAAGACCAATGATCTAAATACTTCTAGGAAATGGTTGTTGGTTTTTTTTGGATTGAATGTGGACTGGTTTTTTAGCCCACTATCTTGGAATTCACTTGGCTCTTTTATCTGTTCGGATACTTTGTTATGGAAAAACCTTTTTATATTTAGTTTTCTGATGAATTTCTCTGTGTCTACAAATGCTTCAAATTTATTGATATCTCTCCTAGGAGCATATTTAAGACCTAGTTGTAATGTAGTTAGTTCATTTTGGGTAAGGGTGACCTTACTTAAATTAAAGATTCCTATATCTGTTATACTCTTTTTCTTTTTTTTTTTTCTGTCCACCTCGTCTCCCTCTTCTTCTTTTCTTCCATTGTTCTGATAAGTGTGGGGGTCCTGGGTTTGTTCTGGATAAGCCTGAGGAGGTCTCCACGTTTGATAGTGTCCTTCTTCCATCTGTTGGGGTCCCCCTCTTCCATGTCCTCGTGTTCCCCGAAAACCCCGGCGGGGACCTCTCCATCCTCCCCTCGGGGGGTCTCCATGTCCCCTTCTTGGAAAACCCCTTTGAGCGCTAGGGCCCCTCTGGGGGTAGCCTCTGTTTCCCGGAGGTTCATATCTGTTGTAAGTGGGCATTTCGTAATGTGGAGGGCCTGTTTCGTGATGGTAGGGCCAATTATCTCTATAGTAGTCTTGTTGAAAATATCTAGGTGTTCTTGGAGTGTGTCCCCCAAAATTCCGTGGGGTGGGTCCCCCCCTATTTGGTCGGGACCACTGGCGATTCGGTGTTCCCTTTATTTTTGGTGTTAGTTGTTGAGTGATGGAAGGGGTTTGGTCAATATTGTTGTTGTCCTCTTCTGTTCCGTTTTGCTGTGTTTGGTTTTTTTCTTCTTGCCATTTGTAAATCTTATGTTCTTTGTAATCTTGGCTGTCCCGCTGGTATTTTTTGATTTTCTTGTTTTTGGTATCTTTATCGATTTTCTCTAGAAATTTCTGAATTTGAATATTTTTTTCTTTATATTCAGCTGTGTCTTTATATGGGGTTAGAGCTTCTTTCAATTCCATAATTTTTTTCTCTAATGCTTCTAGTTTGGTTCTCCTTCTACTCAGAATAATTTGTAACAGTTTTTGTTCACTGCCATTGAAAAAGGCGAACCATTCATCATCCAACCCTGGTATGTCTAGGCCATCATTGGGTCCCTTTGGGGTTCCTAGCGGAGGATATCCGAAGTTGAGTAGTACATTTATTTGTATGTGTGTGAAGCCTAGCGAGAGAAAAAACCCTCATTGCGTTTATGACCCGTTGTGGTCAATGAGATCCGGTAAGTGGGGAAGCAAGTGGATGTAAAGCAACTTGAGAACGGGATCTTTTTTTCTATTGAAAGATACTTTGTATTGCAACACATCTTCAAGCATCACTAAGAAGTTACTCTACTTATAGGACTCTTATTCCATAACTGTTTTTTACGGTTAAGGACAATATTAAAAGCTTGTGAAAAGCGCTATGATTTACTAATGCAGCATTACCATCTCTGGGCTTATTCTCTATACCAGAGAGATCAATACACATATAAGAGAATTTCCTATCTCTATGGGTATGGTAGCTGCTGAATGAGCGCGGTACTTTGTCATTTATAATTTATTTAATGTAACTATATTTAGGTTATATTATTATACCAGCTGCTCTTGATACTAAATTGATTTATTGTTGATTCCAAGGCGCGGGTAAATCTGTTTCAGATTAAGAAAAAATTTGACAGCTCATGACTCATTGGTTGTTAAGGACGCTGCTGCCCACCGCTTAACAACCAACTATTCACTGTGTCCCAATTGGGCAAAGCCTTGCCCAATCAGGGCTTAGAATGCACTGTGCTGTGCGCAGTGTATTGCAGGGCGTTCGACGGGGCGCACACCCACCTAACGTCTTGCAAGTTTGAGTGTTCGCGGAATCGCGGGTGAACAGGCAATGTTTTCTCTTGCTTTCTTTATTTTTTCTTTCTCTCTTTTTTTCTTTATTCTTTTTTTCTCTCTGTCCCTATTATCATGGCTAAAAATCTCTTTCTTCAAGTATCCTGTGTGTGTAGCAAATGCTGTGAGAATATGCTTTGGCTGTTCAGCCTGGTATGTGACCCCGCATTTTATTTAGTAACTCAGCCTCTATATGTACTATTTATTCTCACTACTGATTACCGTAAGCTAAAATGTGACATTTTTCTATTGAGACCGGTAAATAGTAGAGACTGGCTTGGTGCTGTGCAAGTACCATCAAGAGCAAATATTGAAATACTGTGACTTGTGTATTTAAAGAAGAATTTAGCGTGTGCTCATGGCTCATTGTATTTTTTGTTTAAATACAGATATGAAATGTTTCAATACTTTTTCAATGGTTCTTGCAAGTTATTATATTACTCTGAATTTGTCAGCAAAATAGAACACACCAGGTTACATCTTACAAGTATTTATTTCCTATATTGTGCCGTATTGTTTATTTATTGTTACAACTACAGAGAAAAGTTAGAGAGAATCCCACTGACAGAGCACACTGTATCTACAGGATACATATAAGATAACTACAGAGTGAATTTTTAATCAAGCTTCTTTTAGTTTGGGAACAGAAGGGATCAAACAGTGGGGATTTAGTTATTTCACAATGTTCCTTTTTGTGTTTTCACTTTGAAGCTTAAGTCAACACGCTCTTCACACTCTCTGCTCTTTATACACAAAAATTAGTTGGAATATGAATGGTAATGCCCATGCTTGTTTCATATGGTCTCTCAAAACATATTTATTAGAATTAATTACAGATAGGGATAAACTGTAGGTTCGGCTCAAGGTGGGGTTCACAGAAAATTCAACCTGTTTACAGACACAGTAAACTAATGCATAGTTGCCAACATTTCAAAAACATTTTTAGGGACACCTTTTTTGTGTTTCTATGTTTGTTTATGTTTTTGGATAGCCACTGTAGGCGAAGCATTACTTAATTAGGGGTGGGGCATTCATTTATTATAGGTGTGGTTCTACAATAAGGAATAGAAATAAAAATGCAGTGAAAAGCGGGCGTGATTTAAATTATGCTAAATGTTGAGTATGGCTTAAAGGGGTGTGGTTAAATAGAGTCTGAGATTACTTACATGCAGAATGGGATAATGTAATGTTAATGTTAAATAGGGAATGTACAGTGCAGAATGAGAGGGCAAAGACGCCAAGTGTGAACCTCCCCCCCCATACCAAAAAGGATGAATAATGCATAGAGTGGCTGGGTTGGTATAGGAAACCAAAATGAGAACCCTGAGATATTACCACTGTTAAAAAAATGAACAGGACAGGGAGGGGTGTTTCACTTGTGCAATGTAGTCATAAGAATGTTAAAATCTTCAAGTCAATCTTCAAAATTTCTATCTAGGAAACAAGGTAGCTTGTAACTCACAAGTGCAAATGTAATTCTGCAATTTGACTTTATACCATTATATATCTACATTCAGATCTATGATGTTAAGAAACTGCATCCATGTACCTCTCTTATATACCATCCTATTTATCCTTATATCTTTCTTATATAACATTCCTATTCATCCATGCACTTCTCTTATATACCATCCTATTAATCCATGTACCAGTGTACAGAGTTCAGTAGTAGGTAGGGAAGTGTACAGAGGTCAGTAGTATGTAAGACAGTGTACAGAGGTTTGTAGTATAGGACAGTGTACAGAGGCCAGAAGTAGAGCAGTCTACAGAGGTCAGAAATATGTAGAGCAGTGTACAGAGGTTGGTAATATGTAGGACAGTGTACAGAGGTTCGTGGGATGTAGGACAGTGTAAATAGGTCAGTAGTATGTAGAGCAGTATGCAGAGGTCAGTAGGATGCAGAACATTGTACAGAGGTCAGTAATATGCAGATAAGTGTACCGAGGTCAGTAGGATGTAGAGCAGTGTACAGAGGTAAAGAGGATGTAGAGTAGTGTACCGAGGTCAGTAGTATGTAGGGCAGTGTACAGAGGTTAGTAGGTGGTAGGACAGTGTCCAGAGGTCAATCATATCTAGGGCAGTGTACAGAGGTCAGTAGGATATAGAGCAGTGTACATAGGTCAGTAGGATATAGGGCTTGGGTGCAGGTCCAAGAGTCCTTGCAACGTGCCAGTGAAAGATACAGACTCCATGCTGACCGCAGATGCCTACATTTTTATTTTTTGTAGGTGTTTAAGAAACAATTTAATAGAGTATGAAATTGGCAACTCACAAAGGCAAAGATTAAAGCAAGCACATCTGTGGAGGATGTAGATATCAAGATGAGCTCCCATCAGTGGACGTGACACTTGTACGCCAGCTCCCGTCGCATAGATAGTTCCTCGCTGGTAAAAAGTCAGCCGTAAAATGGAAAGAATTCCAAAGCGAGGCTTGGGGTGCAGATGGAGGGCAGCCTGCAGTGATAATGTCACTGTAATGCAACGCATTCTGAGCCAGCAAACTGCGAATGACCCGGCAGTCACGCTCCTTTGCCAAGCACCCTTTGTCCTTAGAGCTTGACAAAGGAGCGCGGGTTTGGGTCCGAACTGTTGCGATATTCGAGAGTTCTGACATGAACCGAACCCGGTGATGTTCAGCCCAACTGTAGTAGTTTGTAAGGCAATTCAGTAGATCCAAAAGGCAGCGTTCAGCAGTTGATTACACACATTTTAGAATTCAAGATAAGTATAAGTTTCTGTTCAGTTTTTTTTGTAAAGCAGAGCCCTTTGTATTACTACTGAACTCTACATTACAAACCACTGAAGTAAGAACAGAGTAAACAGAAGAAGATAGATAAAAATATATATAAAAAGGAACAAGGAAAAATAAAAAGTAAGATAAGAGCTAGAAGGGGGAATAAGGAGAGGGAGGGGTGGGGATGGGGGGGGGGGGGCAGTCACCAGAGGCAGTGCGCTAATCCCGACAAACTCATATATTCTCCCACTACATCCAAGCATTCTTTGGGATCATCCAATCTGATTCAGTTCGGCAGTATCTCCTCAGACACAAAGAAATTAAATTAAGTGCTATCAGAATGCATAATATCTATTTATTCTGAGGTGAACTTAAAGGCCAGCCAACCATCCCATGTTTTGGTCAATAAAGCACAGGTAATATGAATTGTAGAGGTAAGGTCTTCCATGGCATATACCTGGTCGACCATCTGTGTTCAGGATTTAATTGATGGAATCTCTGGTTTCCGCCAGAGAATAGGGATTAACGATTTTGCCGCATTTAGTTAATGGGGAATAACAGAATGTATATAAGTTTAAACAGAGTCATGAGAACAGTG
>BLSH010250960.1:211543-233821 GCA_018402905.1 Glandirana rugosa
TTAGACAGGGAGTGTCCTCGTCGTCCTTGGAAAGGGAGATCGTCATACACTACTAAACTCTTGTTATTAGACAGGGAGTGTCGTGGGGTGCTGTGAGGGACAGATGATTGTTCTCAAATGATCACATACTGCTAGAGGGAGAGGTTCCTGCTGGTGCTGTGAGGGACAGATTATTGTTCTCAAATCATCACATACTGCTAGAGGGAGAGGTTTCTGCTGGTGCTTTGAGGGACAGATTATTGTTCTCAAATCATCACATACTGTTAGAGGGAGAGGTTCCTGCTGGTGCTGTGAGAGACAGATTATTGTTCTCAAATGATCACATACTGCTAGAGGGAGAGGTTTCTGCTGGTGCTGTGAGGGACAGATTATTGTTCTCAAATCATCACATACTGCTAGAGGGAAAGGTTCCTGCTGCTCCTGTGAGGGACAGATTATTGTTCTAAAATCATCTCCTAGTTCTATAGGGAGAGGTTCCTGCTGTTGGTGTGAGCGGTGCATTTCTTGCAAAAAAATAAAAAGTGCGTCTAAATTGTTTTCCAAAAAAAAGAATTTATTCTTCTTATTTTTGTATTAATATATAGTGCTACATAGTACATTTGCGGCCAGAATGAGGAGAGCGTCAAATAAGGGTCGTGGTGCTGCTGTTGCTGCTGGTGTTAGTGGTGTTGGAGAAGTTCCTGTTGCAAGGAGAGGATGTGTTCGATTTGTGCCAGCTACACACACAAGTGAAACACCTTCTTCAGGTGCAAGTAGCCGACAGAACCTTCAACGTTATATGGTAGGCCCGAATGCCGCTCAACGAATGGTGAGGCCAGAACAAGTACAGGCGATAGTAGATTGGGTGGCTGACAATGCCTCCAGTTCCTTCACATTGTCTCCCATCCAGTCCCTTGATGAAAGCTCAGAGTTGGCACCTGAACGCTATGGCCATCTGTCTTTTACCTCAACCCCTTGTAAATCAGCCAAGCAGTCTGAGCCCCAAGTCATGCAACAGTCTCTTCTGCTTTTTGATGACTCTCCTGGTGTGCTTTCCGTGGGCCATCCACATAGCCCTGCCCCAGAAGTGGAAGACATTGAGTGCACCGATGCCCAACCACTTCTGTTGCAGGATGAGGACATGGAAACACCAGCGCAGCACGTCTCTGATGATGACGAAACACAGGCGCCAACTGCTGCAGCTTTCTTCAGTGTGCAGACTGACAAGGAGGGTAGTGGTGAAGGGTGGGTGGAATATGATGTGGAGGAGAAGGATGATGAGGTTCTAGACCCCACATGGAATGAGGGTCATGCGAGTGACGTGTGCAGTTTGGAGGAAGAGGTGGTGGTCGCACAGAGGCACCAGCACAGCAAAAGAGGAAGCAGGTTGCAAAAGCGGAGCGAGCGTCCCCTAGACAGTACGCCTGCTACTACCCACCGCACCCAGGGACCTAGCACACCAAAGGCAGCTTAAAGGCATTCCCCAGCGTGGCAGTTCTTCAGACAGTGTGCTGACGACAAGACATGAGTGGTTTGCACACTGTGCAATGAGAGCCTGAAGCGAGGCATAAACGTTCTAAACCTGAGCACAACCTGCATGACCAGGCATCTAAATTCAAAGCACTTGCTGCAGAATAAGTACCTCAAAATTCAAGAAAGGTCTCGGCCTTCCTCTTCTGCTGCTGCCTCTGCCTCTTCCTCCACCTCTACAGTGCCAGTGTCACTTGCCACCCAGAAAACAGAGCAGCAACGCCACCATGTCCGCCACCGTCCCCAAGCATTTCCACACGTTCCCATGGAAGCTTACAGCTCTCCATCTCCCAAACACTGGAGAGAAAGAGGAAGTTCCCCCCTACCCACCTGCGATCCCTGGCCCTGAATGCCAGCATTTCAAAATTCCTGGCCTTTGAAATGCTGTCATTCCGTCTGGTGGACACGGACAGTTTTAAAAACCTGATGGCGGTGGCTGTCGCACAGTACGTGGTTCCCAGCCGCCACTACTTTTCCAGGTGAGCCATCCCTTCCCTGCACAAACAAGTCGGGGGCGAGATCAAGTGTGCACTGCGCAACACCATTTGTGGCAAGGGCCACATAACCACTGATACGTGGACCAGTAAGCACAGGCAGGGACGCTATATCTCGCTAACTGCATACTGGGCAAATGTAGTGGCAGGTGGGCCTGAGGCGGCTAGCCGTTTGGGGCATGTCCTTTCACCACCAAGGATTGCAGGGCATTTCCCTTTGCCTCCTGTTGCCTCCTCCTCCTACTGCGCTTCCTCCTCCTCCTCCTCTACCACCTCCTCATCCGCTCAGTGTAACACCTTCACCACCAACTTCAGCACATCCAGGGGGAAACAACAGCAGGCTGTTTTAAAACTGATGTTTGGGGGATAAACCCTACACTGTGCAGCAGCTGTGCATTGAACAACAGACTGATGAGTGCTTGTTGCCACTGAGCCTCAAGCCCAACCTGGTGGTGTGCGATAATGGGCGAAATCTCGTAGCAGCTCTGGGCCTAACCGGTTTGACGCACATCTCTTGCTTGGCGCATGTGCTGAATTTGGTGGTGCAGAAATTTCTAAAAAAACACCCGGATATGTCAGAGCTGCTTCAGAAAGTTTGGGCCCGTCTGTGCGTGCTTTTGGCGTTCTCACCCTGCTGCTGCTCGCCTGTCTGCAGCGGAACTTCGGCCTTCCCGCTCACCGCCTCCTATGCGATGTGCCCACAAGGTGGAACTCCACCTTGCACATGCTGGAGAGACTGTGCAAGCAGCAGTAGGCAATAGTGGAGTTTCAGCTGCAGCATGCACGAGTCAGTCGCTCTGCGGAACAGCACCACTTCACCACCAACGAGTGGGCCTCCACGTGTACCATATTGCGGTGTTTCGAGTACTCCACCAACATGGCCAGTGCTGATGATGCTGTTCTCAGCGTTACTATCCCACTTCTATGTCTCCTTGAAAAAACACTTCGGGCGATGATGGAAGAGGATTTGGCACAGGAGGAAGAGGAGGAGGAATAGGGGTCATTTCCACGGTTATCAGGCCAGTCATTCACAAGTGGCTCGAACGGTGGGTTCCTGCACCAGCATAGGCCAGGTAAAAAATTTTCAAGCCAGGGCACAGTTCTGGAGGATGAGGAGGACGAGGAAGATGATGAGGAGGAGGTGGAGGAACCATGTTCACAGCATTGTGCACCCAACGAAGCTCGTGGACATCACTGGAGCGTGGCTGGGGGGATACAGAGGATGCAGATGTTACAACTCCCACAGAGGACAGCTTGTCTTTGCCTCTGGGCAGCCTGACACACATGAGCGACTACATGCTGCAGTGCCTGCTCAATGACAGCTGAGTTGACCACATTTTAACTTGCACCGTCTACTGGGTGGCCACCCTGCTGGATCCCCGTTACAAGGACAACGTGCCTTTCTTAATTCCCTCACTGGAGTGTGATCAGAAGATGCGCAACTACAAGCGCACGCTGGTAGACGCGCTGCTGAGGGCATTCCCAAATGACACAGGGGCTCTGTGGAAGCACAAGGCGAAGGTGGAGGAGGAGGAAGAGGTTGCCAATACAGCTGTGGCACCGCCAGCACCTCAGAAGGCAGGGTTAGCATGGCCGAAATGTGGAAAAGCTTTGCCAGCAGCACGCCACTACAAACAGCACCACCAGCTGATAGGCACCGTCTTATCAGGAGGCAGCATTTCAGCAACATGGTGGAACAGTATGTGTGCACATGCCTACACGTACTGATTGATGGGTCTGCCCCATTCAACTTCTGGGTCTCCAAATTGGGCACATGGCCTGAGCTTGCCTTTTATGCCTTGGAGGTGCTGGCCTGCCCTGCAGCCAGTGTATTGTCTGAATGTGTGTTTAGCACGGCTGGGGGCGTTATCACAGACAAGCGCAGCCGCCTGTCCACAGCCAACGTGGACAAGCTAACGTTTATTAAAATGAACCAGGCATGGATCCCACAAGACTTGTCTGTACCTTAGGCAGAATATGATGTGATTTTAAGTTATTTCCCTATCCACATTTGTTTATAGGACAATTGTCCTACTCCTTACCCCCATTTTGCTTCCTTTTGCAGCCCTCTAGCCCTTTCCAGGACTTTTTTACAGCCATGTTTGTGCCCTTCAATGGTTTGTGACTTCAATGGTGTTCGGGGTCCTGGGTCAAGTTCGGGTCAAGTTCGGTACTGAACCCGAACTTTTCTGCAAAGTTCGGCCGAACCACATGAACCCGAACATCCAGGTGTTCGCTCAACTCTACTAGCTAGCACTCAAACTCAGACCGCTGGTTTAGGAATTACTTTTCAATCCCTGATGACATGTTGTCTCATTTGTCACCACATATATGTACTGTATATCTTGATACATTACACTGTTTGTATACTGTTTGTATGCTTCTTTTCTGCCTCTTCTTGACATAATTTGTCTCATGTTAGGTGTCATGAACATGTATCTTCTTTTTTTTAGCAGTAGCAGTGCTCAAAATAAAATGTCTGTTATTCACCCTGGAGGAGGAGAGCAAGGGTGCATTAGCACCCCTAACTTTTAAGAAAACACGAGTAGTATTTTGAATAAAGAAACTCACAAACCTTCACCAGTCAATTCAAACTGATTGCCACTTGATAAAAAGAAAAAATCAGATGTCACAGCAAAAAGAGCCCTTTTTCCAAGTTGTAGTAATGGTGTTTTTTCCATGTCGCCCTCCAAGTTACATTAAAAGGAGGACCCTCTCCCCATTGTATGTTATTTTTTACAATTTTATTTGGATTTATAGATATCCCCTATGGAAGTTCCCAGTTCACTATTCTCTTTATTTGACAATCTCTTGCCAATTAAGCCAGGTACAAATAATCTGAATATCGGCTAGTTCAACAGGACCTGCCCAACATGCGGTAAGCGTGTGCAGCTGCCTGTCCAACAGAACCTGGTCTCACGCCCAGTTTCTGTCGAATGGGCATGCTGGAAAACCAGAATCTAACCAGGAGCAGGCGAACAGAGCTGGCAGCCAATGCAGGCACTGATTAGTGTGTTCTGGTGGAAGGGGAGTCCCCCAGTAAGAACACAATATCACAATGGGGGAGATCACTTCACTAACATTGGTTTGGTAGTACGGCAACCTCTCAGTTTTGTTTTCCCCCGCTAGGTTGAATAAAAAAAAACGTAAAGTGTATACTTAGCCTTAGATACAAAAAAGGCTAAAATTGATTTTGAGTATTTGCCCTCCCTTAAGGCCTTTAAACACGGTACAATTATCAGCTGAAAATTGACGTATGATAGCCTGTCGTCCGTTAATCCGACTGTTAGTACGCTCCATTCGACAGCCAATTTTCAACTATCGTCCAACAAAAGTTGTATGAGCAGACTAGAAAACTTTTGTCTGCCGAAAAGGCGTCATCCGATTTTCGGCTCGTCTGTACAGAAGTTGGACAAACAAAAGCTGTAAGTACAAACACGCATGTTCATAACCCAGGAACGACCCAAAAGTGTTCAGTCGTGTTAACCTGCATTCATAATTCACAATTCACATTCAACTGAACTTACTCTTTATAGGCTCATAGCACATCACTACGTTTGCCTTTGTCAAACCATAACTTTACTACCATCAGTACGCTAGACAAAATCACGGACAGCAGATTTTGGGAAAAGTTGAACGTGCGGTTGTATGACAATCACAACGTGCGTGCGAGGCTTTAGACTTCAATAAGGATCGCATTTAATTTTATAATTTGTACACCTTGCACACTAACACATACATTTGCTTATTGCTAATCATAGGCATGTAATTGTACTCTACTATTGTTTGTCATAATAACTGTGCTTCAAAGCAACGTGCACATGGGCCTATGGTGCTGGTTTTAACCACTTCAGCCCTAGAAGGATTTACCCACTTCCTGACGAGGCCATTTTGTGATACGGCACTGCGTCACTTTAGCTGACAATTGCGTGGTTGTGCAATGTTGTACCCAAACAAAACTGACATCCTTTTTTTTTCCACAAATAGAGCTTTCTTTTGGTGATATTTGATCAACTCTGTGTTTTTTATTTTTTTGCGCTATAAACAAAAAAAGGGACAATTATTTAAAAAAAACTATATTTTTTACTTTTTGCTATAATAAATATCCAAAAAAAAAATAAAAAAAACGAATTTCTTCATCAGGTTAGGCCAATATGTATTCTCTACATATTTTTGGTAAAAAAAAATCGCAATAAGAATATATTGATTGGTTTGCGCAAAAGTTATAGTGTGTACAAACTAGGGGATAGATTTATGGCATTTTTATTATTCTTTTTTTTTTTACTAGTAATGGTGGTGATCAGTGATTTTTAGCAGGTCTACGACACTGGCAGACGGATTGGAAATTTTTGACACTTTTTTGGGACCATTGACATTTATACAGTGATCAGTGCTATAAAAATACACTGATTACTGTATAAATGTCACTGGCAGGGAAGGGGTTAACACTAGGGGGCGATCAAAAGATTAAATGTGTTCCCTGGGAGGTATTTCTAACTGTGGGGGGAGTGTGTTGACTGGGAGTAGAGAGAGAACGCTGTTCCCGATTATTGGGAACAGAAGATCTCTCTACTTTCCTGACAGAACGGCGATCTGTTTGTTTACACTGACAGATCCCCGTTGTGCCTCATGGGTGGCCGGCGGACATCGCGGCAGCTGGCCATGCGCATCAGCTTCACTGCCATGCAGCGGGTGAGCACGCATGACAGCTATAGGTATTTAAGGGGCCAACGTACCAGTACGACATTGCACAGAAATGGCGGCTGGTCGGCAAGTAGTTAAACAAACAAATAAGGATGCCATAGGTAAAGATGGAAACAAAACAATAAAGTGAATCAATCTGGACACAAATATAGTAGCATGAATGCAAGTACTCTAAATAAAATAAACTAACCCTACATATGAGGTTTGTCTCAAAAGTTTAGTGAATGGTATGATATCTCAACAGCAACATGGGCCAGATGCACGCACATGCACATGGCCATAAATAGACACATCAAAAAGCATCACCTAGCATGGAGTACACATGACTGTCAGAGTAAACCGACTGTGGGCAGTGGAACATAGTCAGTGTGAGAGGTAGGGTCACAGTGCAATGGAGCAATGAGTGAACATCAAGTTCTGCTACAAATTGGGGAAAACGGCAATGGAGATGCATGAAATATTGGTAGAAGTGTACAGGATGGAAGCCGTGAGCAGAAAATGTGTTTACAACAGGAAGGAAGTGACTGAGGATGAACCGTGTTTGAGTTGGCCGTCGACAAGCAGAACCCAAGACATGATCATGCAAGTGCGACAAATACTGGCACAAGATTAATGACTGACTCCATGATTGATGGTGGAGGAATTGGGCATTAGCAAAGACATGGTGAGCACTATTGCTAGCAAATATTTGGATACATGGAAGATCTGTTCCTGTTTTATGCCACACAAGCTGACAGATGAACAGAAAGCAAAATGGATGGAAACTTCTGGAGATTTCATTACCATGTGTGACCAGGATCCATCTTTTCTGTGAACCATTGCCACAAGGGATGAGACCTGGTTCTACCATTTTGATCCAAAATCCAAGCAACAATCGATGGAATGGCATTCACCATCTTCCCTGCGACCCTGCAGACTTCTTTCTGTTTCCCTGCCTGAAAAGTGTCATGAAAGCAGCACGTTTTGTAGACATGGAGGCAAACCAAGAATGTGTGACATGGGTTCTTTGATTCCTAAAGAGGCTTTTACTGACGGTTTCCAGAAGATTTATGAATGTTGCTGAAAGTGTGTTGTGAAGGATGGAGATTATTTAAGGCCAATAAAGGTAATTTGTTTGTATCTTCTGCTTTATTTGTTTTCTGATACCATTAACCAAACTTTTTGGACACACCTCGTGTACCCCAAAAAACCCAAACCTAAATTAAAAAGGCAGATCATTAATTTCCAAAGAAGCTAGATATACTAATTGCAAGTGTTCACCAAAATCACTTCACTCTTTCCGTGATAAGGGAAAGTATTTATATAAAACAATATATTTACTACGAGCCTTTGTCAGAAGCCCATGTAGCAGAGTAACAATAAAGAAGCGGGGCAGAGGCTGACCAAGATGGCCGCATAGGGGCTGCGCTGTGCTCCTCCATGCCAGGCTTGCATGGAGAGCCACACTCCCTCCAGCCGGGGAAGGAGAATGCCGATATGATGTGGTTCTGAGAGATCCATGAGGACTCAAAGACACCTACCTCTGGAGGCGCTATAGAACAGAAAGATCCCTGGTTGTCCCAGTCGGCTCTCTTTGTATGGGCTGGGCTACGGACCCCGGACGGGAGGCAGTGAGTGTCGGATCTGCTCGGTCCTAGTTCCCTGTCTTCCCTCCCTTCTGTTGTCCGGACTGTAGACTGCAAGAAGGAGCAGGGTAGGAACCTTTTCCCCGCTTCCATTGCCACCTCCACCGCTTCCTCCCCTCCCTTTCCTCACATGGATCTCCTCTTCTTCTTCGAAAGGACGGCGGGAGCCGGAGCAGACAATGTTTGGGTTTCCACTCCAGAAAGCTACAGGAGAGGTAAGACAGGCTTGCCAACTCCGGTCTTAGCTTGGGATGCTCTGTGTCGGTGGGGGGGGGTCAGGCTGCATCACAAGACTCTCCCCTACACCCGCGGAGGGTTCTGCAACTAATAAGGAGGCAAATGATGGTATGAGGAGACGCTGCAAGGGTCGGTCCCTGCTTCCATATGTAAACTGTATAACAGGGATAACAGAGCAAGTCTTCAGGCATTGTAGTGGCCCCCATGAGACACTTTAAACCTAAAGACTCAATGAAATATTTCTTAGCCTAATGAGAAGCGCTTCCAGCCACCCTTAAAGGGCAAAGAAAGAGCATCATAACTCCTACAAACAAACAATCCAAAAGGAAGGACCACAGTGAAGTCTGCTAGTATCTGACTGATTGTATGTCAGCCTAACATCTATTCAGTAGCCAGTGGGGTGACCTGTGAGCACTGTGGTTTCTAAAAAGGAAAAATTGAGTCTTAGGACTGCTGCTGTTATAGGCTTTCCGGATTGGCATTCACTCAAGGGGCCCCCTTTTTATGAGTAGACGGTAATACTCTAAGTAAAGACGACAGTCTGCTTAGTCTTTAAAGAAAACCCGGAAGAATATTAGACATTAAAACATTGGAAACAGCAGGGGGAGAGAGAGAGGGTGGGAGGAAAAGAAAGGGGAAGAGAAATGGAAAAAGGCTTAAGAAAGAAAACTGGTTATCCTTCTAAAGATAAGAGAATATAAAGAAACAAACTATGCCTTCTAAGGGATCCCAAGTGCAGAAGGCTAAAAAACTTTCTATCGGCCCAAAAAATGGAAATGCTCCTAAACTACAAAGCTCTGACATAAAGGAATATTTCCAACAGCCACAACACCAGGGGGAAATCCCTAACGAGAGACAATTAAATGAGGCAACAGAATGTATAGAGATAGAAGCAAATATAACCCAAGGAACACAAGCCGGGCCTAGGCCAGAAGGAAACGAAATTCAAATGGAACCCTGGAACATGGAAACATATATAAGATCACTTCCAACTAGAGATGATATGGAAAATTATATATCTCACCTTGAAACTTGCTATAAAACAGAAATACAGGAAGTAAGATCCTCATTGGAAATCGTCCAAGAAAAAATTAATAATGTTGAAGCAAGAGTAACAAAATTAGAGGACAAATTAGCCCAATCCGAAAAGGAAAAACAAGAAACATCTCAATGTCTAAAAGGAGCCTTACTTGAAATAGATGATCAAGTAAATAGATACAGAAGAAATAATATCGGAATTAGAGGCCTACCTGAGGCAACAGGATCTAAAGACTTAATACCAACTCTTCAAGGCATCTTTAATACGCTATTACAACAGCCCCCAACGGAAGAAATAATACAGGACCGTGCACACAGGTCACTGGGCCCTAAAAGTCAAGATCCGCAGAGACCTAGAGATGTAATATGTAGAGTGCATTTTTATCATGTAAAAGAAAAAATAATGCAGGCAGCTTGGCATCAAAAAACACTCGACTTTGATGGTGCTCAGATAATATTACTACAGGAGCTACTACAGGATCTCTCAAAACGGACTCTGACTTTAAGGAAAGCAGTAAACCCATTGTTAAAGTTGCTCAGAGAAAGGAATATCTTGTATAAATGGAAGTTTCCATTCCAGATTCAGGTGTTCTATAAAGGGAAGAAAGCCACCTTTCAAGATATTGAAAACCTGCTGAACTTTTTAAAGATTTTACAACTCCCGGACGTTGAATTGCCACTTTGGCTCTTAAATATATAAGGAACTTTGAAGAACAAATTAAAAGATATTAATATATAAACATACCATTGACAATAGGGTTTTCTACCAGGGGGCAAGGAGGGAGATTTTACAACAGGGTATACAAAATACAGAGAAGGCCATGTGGTCCCTCTAGTTTTATAAAAAGGGAAATTGTTTTTTTTTTCCTCACTATCGCATTAAGTAGAGTGGTGAAATGAATTGAATTATATGAGATCTATTTACACTATATCACTTTAATTAACAAAAAATGTAATATACACCCCTACCATTATATGAAAATGACACTTTTGAGGGTTTTTTTTTTTCTTCCTCACATAATACACAGACACACATTTCACATACACTTACTAAACACGTACCATTATAGAATATTTATATATATATTTTTTTACACCACACCTTTAATCCCTTTTCATATACTTTTTATGATACATATCATGAGGGTAGGTGGTAGATCACGGCACTATAGATGGTTACCTTGTTATTGTACAGATTTAACACTATTTGTTGGTTTTTTAAGGGGGTAAGGGAAGGGGAAATCCCCCCCCCCCTATAATTTTTTTTTTTTTACTCTCTTTTGCTCCCTCTCTCCTATTCTCCCCTTTTGTTCCCCTTCACTGTATGAATGGGCCAGAAGATGGAGAAGAGCAGACGAGACCCCGGAAATAAAAGTCCCAATATTTATGCACTGAAAATATTTTTAGAAATTGTAATAAATACTAATACAGTTTATTATAAATTCTAGATTAGGCAGATAGTTTGGAGAGAGAATTGAACGTAAACCCAATGAGCCCGGACATGGTCCAAAATAGATGGAGCGGCTCCGGAGACTTATGGGAATCAGTTCTTTTTTTATCCCCTTTTCTCTCTCTCTTGTAACTCTGGTGTCCTCCATCGAGGAAATAAGGTGTAATTAAAATAAAGTGTAATTGGGGGGGCGTGGGCCTGAAGCGGAGCATGGTGGACATCTCTCCACGGAGCTCCAGTCAGTAGAGACTTGATCAGGGTCCATCCTGCCAAATCAAGGAGAGGTGAGCACCTACGCCGCCCGGGGGTGACATTGCAATGTCCCAGCTACACCCCCACGGTGGAATCGTGGGGATCAGAGCCCCCTTTTCTCAGAAAATCAAGCCGCCATTGTGGCCTAAGCAGTAGCACCCACTGGATCTTTCCCTTCATCCCCCAGCCCATCTGGTAAACAATCTACCCCCTTAACTGAGGGACACCTTCATACCATCCCCCCAAATGCCACTAAGGGCCTAATAACCCATCCCGGGTACATCCGCCACGGCCGGCACGGGCCGCGTCCACAAATCGAGGCCGCAGCTTCAATTGCGGCCTACACGGAGATACGCGGAGGACGCCATCTGGTGGCCTGAAGCGGCTGGACACTCTTGGCTGCACCCTATACATTAGGGAACAACAAATAACAGCAGCCCTGGGGAAAAAAAGGAACAAGGTTAACCCTTACAGTGATCGAACGGAAAGGGAAAATGGGGATGACGGCCTAGGCCCGAAATTCTGGCCCCACACCTGGAGTTCAGCAACCCCAAGCGACCCAGACTCACACAGACTAGCTAGAAAGAATATACACAGCGGCTGGTTCGATAAGGACATAAGGGGGGGCATGTCTAATAGACGATACACGCCACCTGTGCCCCAACGTCTGACTGACTACTACAGCCCAGCTATCATGAATGCATTTCAAGATGGAGCGGGCACAGAGCAAAGCTGGATCGCATCCCCTGACCGACCAGATATCACGGCAAATTCATCAACCTCATCAAGAAGCAGCAGTGCTCCAAACGGCACCAAGGATGGCAGAGGGGAGGTAATGGACACTATCCCTGCTCCAGAGACCCCCACTGCCTCACTTCCCTCTCACAGAGGTAAAAGAATGGCGTCCTCCCCAGCCCTCTCACCGAGCAAAGGACCACAGCTTAAGAAGCAACTCTGGGCCAAACCTGACACTGCTCCCCCTACCACAGAGCATGCTACAGCCCTAGCAGAGATTCCAGCCTCAGATAACCCAGTGTCAGAAGCCTCATTGAAAGCTATGCTCCAAACTTTACAAAAAGATCTCCACAGAGAGCTGCATGTCTCAGTGTCCCAGATCCATGACAGGGTAGACTACCTGGAGGATAGGACAGCGGTGTTGGAAGAACAGGTGCAAAACCATGTTAAGGCTCACAATGAACTGATAGATGCCCACGACCACCATGCGTCAGAGATTCGCCGAATAAATATGAAATTGGCGGATCTGGAAGATCGCTCGAGACGCCAAAACATAAAATTTAGAGGAGTACCGGAATCCGTCAGACCTAATGACATTACCGCATACCTTCAGAAGCTCTTCTCCACCCTACTTCCCCGATTACATACCCGCGACTTACTGATTGACAGAGCACACAGGATTGCAAAACCGTCTCACCTGCCCTCTGATGTACCGAGGGATATCCTAGCGAAGATACACTATTATTCAGTGAAAGACCAAATTATGTATGCCGCAAAAAATGCAAGACCTCTTCCTGCTCCGTACGCCAAAATTCTCCTGTTCAATGACCTGTCCAAAGCCACCATGGAAATGCGCAAATCTTTTGCACCTGTCACGTCTATACTCCAGGAACGGAAAATTGTCTATAAATGGGGATTTCTGACCAAGCTACTGGTCACCTACCAACAACACACCGTCCCTATTCTGACCCCGAAGGACGGATACAAAAAGCTGTCCAATTGGGGATTCCTACCGCTCTCATCTGGACCACGGGAACAAGCAAGGAACAACACTAACCAGCCGACTCCAAAGGATCAACCCCCAGACAAGGTCTGACTCAACATGCTCAAGCTAATGTGGGTCTCACGACTGTGATAACTCCAGTTTGGGGCCGACAACCTTCACAATCCACCGCCCCAGGTTATCGTGTGCCAAGCACAATATTCATTACCTTCTGATTTGCTATTACTTGCATTGTTAGTTCATACGTTGCACTGGATATAATCATAAGGTAGACACCACAACCTGACTAGATTTAGACCTGAGAAATCTCCTTATCCTATATCCGAAGCACATTGTTGATTTGAGTCCAGCTAGAACTGTATACTTCTCACTGCAAGGGGTCTGGTCTTGTTCCTGTCATAGGCAGACACTAACCAAGCATGCCCATACAAATCACCTTCCTTAATGCTAAGGGGCTAAATTCGCCCTTCAAAAGAAATATGATGTGGAAAGAAGCCACACGCTAAAGAGCTGATGTGCTCTGTATACAAGAGACACACTTCCCAAAAGACAATACACCAAAATGCTCTCATAAGAAATTCCCCCATTGCTTCATAGCTAATGCTCCGAAGAAAAACAGAGGTGTTATGATAGAGGTCAGGGACACTGTTTCATTTACGCTACATCATTGTGAGGCAGACGTTGAGGGCAGATTTCTAATTCTTTCAGCTACTATTGACAAGCATCGACTCACCCTAGTCAACATATACGCACCCAACGCAGGCCAAGGGAAATTCTACCAAAAATTATTATCAAAATTGATTCCCTTCAAAACTAACACTGATAATTTGCGGAGATTTCAATGACATCATTGATACTTCCCTCAACACTTCTAATCCTTCCAAATGTCACCCTTCCGCCCTAGCCTCCCTTCTTCAAAAATAAGACCTATATGACCCGTAGAGGTGTCTGCACGACACAGAATGAGACTATACCTTTTATTCCCACCCCCACGATTCATACTCTCGGATCGACCTGTTTCTCACAGACAAATATCTTCTCCAATCCATAACCAATGCACGCATAGTAATGATCATCTGGTCAGATCACGCCCCAGTCTTGATTACTCTATTTGAAAACAAACAAGCTCCTAGCCACACGGTCTGGAGACTTAACCCATCCCTCCTCACAGCTTTGATGAGTGCGGACAGGATTCGATCCGAGATTGAGTCATATTTCCAACACAACTCACATTCTGTTACTGATCCTTCCATTGTTTGGAATGCACATAAGGCCGTTCTGAGAGGTTTGTTCATTAAATTAGGTGCCCAGCAAAAGAAAATACACATGGCAACGACCAAGTGGCTGTTGGCCAAAATAAGAGATCTGGAGACGAAGCACAAAAAAATCCTGTCCCCAGACACTCTCACAGAACTAAAAAAAACTAGACTACAACTCCGTGAACATCTTCACTATAAATTTCACTATTACGCCAACCGTCTCAAGCTCCAGATCTATTCCCCGGCGAACAAGTCGGGAGCCTTTATGGCAAAACTCCTTAAAAAACAAGCGGAAAATAGAAAGATACATTTCCTAATGAACTCCCACGGCAAGAAACTGATCAATCCCCTAGACATAGCCAATGAGTTTGGATCCTACTACACTAAACTGTAAAACTTAAAAAACTCAGAGGACACTAACCAACCCAAAGAGGATTAAATTGATGCATTCCTGGCATCGGTACTTCTTCCCTCTATCTCTCCGTCACAACTAAACAAATTATCAAGCCCGTTCTCCACAGCAGAAATATTATCCGCCATCAAACTCCTGCCCCTGCACCAAACCCCCGGGACCAGATGGGTTCCCAAATGAATATTATAAACATTTTGCACAACTTATCGCCCCACATTTATGTGAAACTTTTAATCAAAAGTTCCCAGAGAAGCCCTAGAAGCCCTAGTAGTTACTCTCCCAAAATCAGGCAAGGATCCTGACAATCTGGCTAATTACCGCCCCATATCCCTCCTTAACACGGACACTAAATTATGCGCCAAACTACTAGCCCAACGCCTCTCCAACATCATTGCCCACCTGATACATCCTGATCAAGTGGGATTCATACCCCACAGAAAGGCGAGTGATGGCACGAGACCTTTAATTGACCTTATACAATGGGTGGAGCAAACTTAAACGCCTTCTCTGTTCCTTTTTCTGGACACAGAGAAGGAGTTCGACAGAGTGCATTGGACATACATGCAGAAAGTGCTCCAGAAGTTTGGCATATCGGGAAGATTCCTGACAGCCATTATGAACTTTTCCCCTAGTTCCAGAAACTGGACCTCAGGGATCGAAGCTGACCCACTGGAAATCACCAATGGCACAAGACAGGGATGCCCACTGTCTTTGCCATGGTGATGGAACCCCTTGCACAAGCCATAAGATCTTCGCCAGCAATAACTGGCATTCATGTCGGCAATGTAGAACACAAAATAGGGCTATACGCCGATGATGTCATCATCACTGTCACTGATCCCCAAACATCACTTTTTCAGGTACAAAAACTTTTGGACCAATTTAGTGATGTATCTCTGTACAAGGTTAATGACAACAAATCCATTATGCTCGATCTAGGTATCGACCCTCAGATTAAACGCCACATATCTGAAAACTCTCCCTTTCAATGGTCCACCAAGACTGCACTCCCTTACCTAGGCATCCAATAATCATTTCCAAGTTGGCTCATGTTAACTACTAATCTCAACAACCTTCAGGAAAAACTTCTGCACATTTCCAAAGAATTGAGCTCAGTCCCATCCACCTGGGCGGGGAGAATAGCCTAATATAAAATGTATTTGCTCCCCCCATATTTTGTACATGTTTCGCACAATTCCTGTATCTCTCTTGCCCACTCAACTACAACAATTACAAAAATTGATTGATGAATTCATTTGGCAGAAACATAGACCCAGAATCAAAAGAGTAGCCTTACTTTCCCCGGTACATAGGGGTGGTATGGGAGCCCCAAACATTCAAGCATACCAAAGAGCAGTAGTGGTGGATCAACTGAAAGAATGGTGGACACCTACCTCAAGTAAAACTTGGGTCCAAATTGAATCTACTGCCACCTCAACAGACTTAAAAATCTTACTCTCGGCCATTACTCTCAACCTCAAACAGCTACACTATCATATGGACACTGTCACAGCTGCTTTGAGAGTATAGTCCACCTGTATACAAAGGGATTCGGGGACCCCTAGAAAGCTCTTCCCCAAAGTAAACCTCAAAGCGATTGAGCTATTTTCCCCAGACCTATCTTTCGAAGGATGGCGTAAAGATGGACTAACCACGCTTGACCAATTATACTCTTCCTCAGGCTTATTCCCATTCTCGCAACTTCAAAGCACTTACGACATTCATAAATCTACATTTTTCCTATATCTCAGGATCCGCTCAATTCTCGCCAACATCAAACTAACTGAAGATGATACAATGTTACTTGACATCCTAAAGTACTATGATACGCCTAATCCTGCTATCAAGGGCATATCAATGGCATACACCACCCTTACGTCACCAAGAGTAGTAACTCTCGATACCTCCACAACATTCTGGTGTAAGTTTATAGACAGTCCGCCCCCAACCGAATTATGGAATAAAGCCCTCATGCTCCCTCGTCGAGCTTCCCGATGCATCAATCACTGGGAATCCCTGTTAAAACTATTTCACAAATGGACTATACTCCGGCACGATTGGCTAATATATTCCCGTCAACCTCCCCACTGTGATGGAGAGGATGTGGTGAACTAGGAACCCTATGTCACATATGATGGGAGTGTTGCCGCATCAAACCCTACTCGCAATAAGTTTCCTCCATGTTTTCTTCTCTCTGTGAAAGGAGGAACGCAATGTCCTCTCTGGACCTCCTACTAGGCCTGTACATCCCCACTTGGCCCAGGCATGTGCAGGTCCTTGCCACACACATACTGATTGCCGCAAGATTAGAAGTCGCCAAAAAATGGAAGTCGGACCAACCTCCTACCTCCTCGGATCTCGTACACTTACTAAACTTGCATTTCCAGATGGAAGCAGCTTTCACCAACGCCAGCCTCACAACCTCAAAATTCATTAAATCTTGGGAACCATGGATTAAGGACCAAAGAAGCACCCCCTTATAACTTATTCTAGATGTGATTTTCAGTCATTCCCTGTCACTTACAGCCTCAGTCTTTATCTCTCGGACACTCAGCAAGATCTCAAGTCATCATTGTGGACCTTTTGTCTCAACTCACACATTTGGAAAAATCTGTGGATGTCTACCGCTGTTTGTTTGTTTATTTCTTTCTTTTCCAGGCTCATCCCTGGCTTTGATCTTCACAGCTAAAGTATAGTAGCTTATGTGGATAACACCTTAAGGTTGTGCATGCAGTGGGATATACTGGCCCACACTACGGAGCTTGATCGGCTCCATCATGGATAGCTATAGCGTTAATCAGGACCCCTCCCACAACATACCTAAGAGCTGCATGATTGATGCATATGGGCAGGTGGGTCACTCACTGGTCCCTCGGGCACAGTGTGAACCCATGTTGGGGTGCCCGTGTGGAGGGGAGGGCTGACCGCTCAAGGCGGACCTTATAGTCAGGTGTGGTCTGCTTGTGCCCTACTGTGTGCGCAACCAATAGTTTTGACCTTGTATTATGTTACCATTTGCAGATGTTACAAGTTATAATCTACTGCCCATCTATACCGCCTTTTTCCTTTAAATAACGTTACTTATTTCTGTATTGTGCGGAAAACTTAATAAAAAAACATTGTAAAAAAAAAAATAAAGTGTAATTAATAGGGCAGAATTGTACAAAGGGATGGAATGGAAATTATAATTTTCCTCCTTTCCATCCCACCTTCATTTTGCCCTTCTTTTTCTCCCAGGAAGCACGCCTGGTGGAGGCAATGGTCATTGATAGGTTACCCCGCACCCCTATGAGAGTAGGATTCTAATTTTAGGATTAGACAGAAAGTCACTGAATACGATACTTATTTTGAAGTGTCTAATTGTGCTTGTTAAGGTTTTTTCTTATCTTTTCGCTACTCTCCCCCCCCTTTTTTTTTTTTTTTTATTATGAGCCCGGTGAAGTTCTGTTCACTCAATGTAAGAGGAGTTAACTCTCCATCCAAGAGAACACAAATCCTACAATCATTTCATAAGCAAAAGATAGGGGTTATATTCTTTCAGGAAACGCATTTTCGCTCAGATCACATTCCAAATATTCATAATAAATACTATCCAACATGGTACCATGACACTTTTCCCTATTCTAAATGGAGAGGTGTATCCATTGCTATACATAAATCACTTCCTCACCAGGTTTTGGATTCTTGGGGTAGCAAGGATGGCAGGGCCTTACTCCTAAAGGTATCCATTTATGGAGAAGTATATAGTATACGTTTGTTAATTTATACCTTCCAAACCAGGAACAAATTAAAAAAGGGACACAAATGGTGACAGATTTAATGGAAAAGCAGAGGGTATCGTGTTAATTGGCGGAGACTTTAATTTTGTCTTGGACCTTCGTCTAGACACTACCGCAAATTGACCATTTCAGAATAGTAATTAAACAAACAAATTTAAAGAACTTATTGAAAAACTAAAACTAATAGATATTTGGCGAGCTCATCATCCCAGAGATAGAGATTATTCATTTTATTCAAAGACCCATAATACATATCATAGAAGAGATTTCTTTCTTGTAAATCAAGTTGGACTGCCCATTGCTGCTTCATCAGAAATAGGTAACTTTGTCTGGTCTGATCATGCTCCAGTCTTTGTAAAGTTGGAATTTTTGGCCTATAAGAGACCACGCAGTCAATGGAAACTAAATGAAAATCTACTAAGGGATGAAGCATGTATCTCAGAAATTCGCCAGCCAATAGAACATTTCCAAATAGACCATCAAAAAGACAAAATCTCTCTTCCTATACAATGGGAAATGTTAAAATGTGTGATTAGAGGTATTTTTTTAAAACATGGGGCTAGACTGAAGGCAAGCAGGACAAACAAAATGTTATGCCTGCTAAAAGATATTGCAAATTATGAGCAAATTCACAAACAGAATTCTACTCCAATAAATTTGATAAAACTTACAGATAAACAAAATTAATTGCAGACTCTATTGAATGAACAAACACTAAGATTGAGGGATAGGAATCGTGCCCTATATTATCTAAAGAGGAATAAACCAGGAAGGCTTTTGGCTAGAGCATTACGACAAAGGACAATTACTACTTCCATAATAAAAAATTTAAAACATCAGGTGAAGTAACATTTGACCCTAAAGAGATCTTGGACACCTTCCAAACCTTTTATTTCCAACTATATAACATCACTAATCAAAAAAGGGGGGGGGCATGGTGTCTGAGCTCCGACATGGACGCTTAGCTCCGAAGTTCCACCAGACCGCCGGGAGACACCGCAGCCACAGGAGCCATCAGCCCACACAGACACCAGCATCTTAGCTCCGAACACCCAGGCACAGCGCTGGGATGACGAGGAGGAGAAAGGAGCCACCGATCCAGCCAGGGAAGCTTACTAGCTTCTTCTCAGCCACCCAAAGCAGGCCGCAGCAAGATGGCGCCGGAGTCTCCAATGCGAGGAGGAACACACAGGCCACATCCGCCCACCCAGTCTCACCAGGGCGCGAGCTGAGACCGCCGCCAGATCACCTAGATAGCGGCACCTCGTCTACAGCCTCCACACCCACTACAAGGAGTCCGGCCAAGACTAAACAGAGAACAGCCTCTCCCGGAGGCTCCTCCTGGACGCAAGACATGGAGGGGAGTGGATCACATGCCACAGTGAGGCCTACTACATTAACACCGCTGGACCACATCGCAGGATACCCCACCTCAGGCCAACCGGTGTCAGACACGGTCCTGAAGGACATGCTCATGTCACTCAGGTCCTCACTCCATAATGACATATTACACACAGTTAAGCAGTGCAAGCTAGAGGTGCAAGAACTGGGCCATAGGGTCGATCATGTGGAAAGAGTCATGGGGGACTACTCCTACAATACTATGGTAGATGCACCCACTGCCCAGGGCGAGGAAATCCTCTGGATAAAAGACAAGCTGGCTGATTAAGAGGACAGGTCCAGAAGGAATAATATTAAGATCCGAGGAATACCCGAGTCAGTAACTGCAGCCCAACTGCTACCATTTATAAATATATTTCCGCGCTGAGGATAAGGGGTATGTGATATAAATAGTGTGTGTATGAGACTGCAGCCTACCTGCAATTCCCCAACTGGAGGAATAATAAGAACAATAAAAAAGAGATGAAGGAATGGCGCTGTCCCGAAAGATAAATAACCATATATGTGCAAATTTGTGCAATATTGAATCAAATCCTCATAAAAAACATAAAATAATGTCATAAAAGTCATAGACATAGACATAAAAAACATGAAAAAATGGGAATAATCCTTCTAGTCCATTGCAATAAGTATACGACTTCTTGAAATATCTGTTCAGAGGATGTTATATTGGATAGTGTCAGTGCATAAAAACCAGGTATTAATAACTTTAGTGTAGAAAAGAATCCAAAAAGTGACTTTAGTGCTTCATCTGTATAGACCACAGGCAAGTGACGGTCACACGTACTCCCCCTTCAGATCCCTACTCACCACATCAAAGCACCCCTGCAGGGGTAGCCCGCCTGAAATCAATGAATCCTGGTTCCTGTGCTCCAATCCCAGTCCTGAAAGGTACTCCAACCAACCAGTCACAGGGCGCTCTCCAGTATATATGGTGACAAAAGGAAGGAATGGAAGTTCCAAAATAGTGTGATTCTGTATTATAGTCTTTATTTCAGCATTCACATAAAACCTCAAATACAAAATCGTCCAAGCTGCTAGGTACACAGACCGTGCAGTAACCAATGCTGTTTGAGGAAGGTTGAGCCTCCTTCCTCCTGCCACGATCTGCACTTCACTAGTTACAACCAAAACAGTCTGGACCTGATGTGCGGCGTTATCCTAGGCCCCACTTACGCGCTTCGTCATCAGACGTCGTCGGAAGCGGTGGCCATATTGGTACACCCGCCGCATTATATACACCCATTCAGATAGTCAGAACCGCTGCACCTGAGCTACTCATATTTAGCCCATACTTCTAATTAAAAAAGAAAGAATAAATAGTGCAATAAAACGTCAATTTACAAAGCAAAAACGGTCATTCAAGGAATTGTTTAAAATACTTTTTTAATAAAATGACTAATAAAAGAGAATGAACGAAACAATTTTATGTATATATATATATATATAAATATATATATATATATAAATATAAAAAATATAAAAACCGCACACTGCCACCCAGTGGAAAAAGGAGGAAAAACAGGTATTCGGAAGGAGATTCAAGTATTCCTTTACAATTCCAGTTACTACCTTGTAAAATCTCGATTTCTCATTAATTATATATATGAATAACCACAGTTCCACTGCGTATAAATAATTGTCCTTATTGTTCAAGTGTTTAGAGAAAAACATATTCTATATAAAGGCTACTAGAACAATGATAAAGATATATTGTCGATCTTGGTTGTAAAATTAATAAAAATATGCGTATCATAAAAATATACGAATATACTCAAAAAGGGGGATATGACAAAACAGGAATATGTAAAAAGGAGGTATTAGAAGATGTATTAGGTATAGGTCAATACTCATGAGTAGAGTTGAGCGAACCCGGACTGTAAAGTTCGGGTCCGTACCAAACTTTGGGGTGTCCGGGACCCGGACCCGGACTTTTCAAAAAAAGTCCGGGATCAGGTCCGGGGTTCTGGTAATTTTAATGCAAAATCTTAAAAATGCTGTAAAAAAGCCCAGGAAGGTCCCAGAGGTCTGCAAAAGGAAGGAAAATGTGGGTAAGGGTGGGACAAGTGCCCTACAAAGAAATGGCAACAGGGAAATAACTTTAAATATTTTTTAAAAAATAAAAACATAAAAAATGCAAAAATGGAGATCATCTTCAAAATGGGTCTGAAAAGTATTAATTAACATTAGAGGCCATAGAACTGTTCTAAAATCATCTTCAAACTGTGTCAAAAAAGTATAAATAAGCCGGGAGTACCCATATCACTGTTCTGCAAAATGTGTGTATCACTTTAAATGAAACCGTCAATCATTGCACATCTCTTCTGCACAATTATTTCAAGTGTGTGGGTCACTTTAAATCAAACCGTCAATCATTGCA
>BLSH010250960.1:246957-263338 GCA_018402905.1 Glandirana rugosa
CATAGAAGCGGGTAAGTAGTACCCGTTTTCGGAGGTCAAGTCAGTGTAAGAATCCGAACGCGTGACGTTGACGAAAGAAATTCAGGGTGGTCTCCAAGAGTTAGCCTAAATTCAGACCACTGACGCTACCGGTGAAGTTTTACAAGGTCGGAAATTAGACGTTGGTACGAGATCACCTGAACCTCCATACGAACCCTAGTAACAGGACAACTTTCCAGGTTGCAGAAGGTTCGGAGTCCAAACACTGCCTGACGTAGTGTAACAGTAGGTTATAGAGGACCATGACTTCTCTTAAGTACCATGGAACGTGTGCGACTTCGAAGGGTCATGGACGTGCAGTGCGCAAGCCTAAGAATGTGACTGAACTGGAGGCTTTTGCCCATGATGAATGGGCGAAGATACCAGTAGATCGCTGCAAGACACTTGTGTCAAGCTATGCTTCACGTGTAAAAGCTGTTATAACTGTAAAAGGATGTTGTACTAAGTACTAAGATTGGATGTCACTTGGGGGTTAAATAAAACTGATAATGATGTGAGCTCAGAAAAGACATTTGTGGTTATTTCATTATAAATGTTATGTTATATTTGTCTGACCTACACGTGCCTCTTTGATTTAATTGTAAGCAGGATGACTGAATGATCATAATCAATGTCAACTGTGGGGAGGTCTGCCAACTCTGGAAGGATATATTCAAGATATAGAGAACTCTCTAACTCTACATTACAACCAGATATAGTAATAGCGATATTATCAAATATTCCTGGTCCATTGAAAGTCATCTTACAACATATGTTAACAGCTAAAAGAACAATTATTGCCCACTCCTGGCGAAAAGAGATGGTCCCCTCAATTGCAGAATGGGTTTGCGAGATGGGTGATATGCGATTAATGGAAGAAACAACTAGTGCTGAGATTGGCTCTGGAGAGCAATTTAGATATGTATGCGATAAGTGGGATGATTATCGTACCTCAGGACTATTATTGAAGTACCTATAAGTAAAAATCTTCATGGACCCATATATATGGAATATTGGGATTGTTTTTCCTTTTTTTTTTCTTTCTCTTTTTCTTTTTCCCTCTCTCCTCTTCCTTTTCTTTTCCTTATGCTTATTTCTATTTGAATGAATGGTCTCTAGGGATTGGGGACACTATGGCCCCAGTACTGGTAGGCCTTTTGGATAAAGGCAGTATGCAGAATGGGCATTTAAATAAGAAATGAGAATACAGATTTAAACGAGAGGATTGTGAAGGATAGAAGGAGGATAAATATACTTTCAAAGATTGAAGGGGTTATTCTCCTGACTTTATAATTAAATGTCTATCCCATGAAATGTATCTTTGGTTATGTAACTGTATTCTCTTATTCATAGACTGATATTGGGCCCCTCCTCCTTTTTGAAAACTTAATAAACATAAATTACAAACAATATATTTACTACTAGTAACTTATGACATTTCCTTAGAGATAATGATGATAATATATTGAAATTAGGGATGGGTCGAATGCATGTTTGACTCGAACATCAGGGGTTTGCCTGTTCGGCGCATCCCGAACATTATGGGGTGTTCGCAGGAACTTTGAGCGCCCCATAATGCATTCCAATGGTGGGGAAAATGCCGCCTGCTGATTGGCCAAAGCATGCACATGACCCGCATGCTTTGGCCAATCACAGAGTGCTCTGCTGTGAGAGATATGACTGGTTGAAGGCAGGGTACCTTTAGCCAATCCCTGCTCAGCAGCCTCAATCCACACCCCACACTATATAAAGCCACTTGTACAGCGGCTCTATGTAGTGTGTTAAACGTGGAGATAGTGAGCTTAGGTAGCAAGCGACATGCAGGCAGTTCAGTGTAGCTAGCTGTGATTCTTGTAAAAAAACATAGTAGATAGATAGATAGATAGATAGATAGATAGATAGATAGATAGATAGATAGATAGATAGATAGATAGATAGATAGATAGGGTGATCTGTATACAGTCAGTTAGTGTAGGCAGTGAAAGTATATATATATATATACTGTATATACACACACACACACAGTGTATTGAGCATACACTATATATCAGTGCATTCGGGAGTGTATGTTATATAGTACACTTGATGTGGTGTATTAAAATATATACAGTCTAGTATATACAGTTTTGCTCATAAGTTTACATTTACAATTTCTTGCCCATTTTTCAGAGAATATGAATGATAACACAAAAACATTTCTTTTATTAATGGTTAGTGTTTGGCTGAAGCCAATTATTATCAATCAACTGTGTTTACTCTTTTTAAATCATAATGACAACAGAAACGACCCAAATGACCCTGATCAAAAGTTTACATCACCCCATTTCTTAATACAGTGTATTGCCCCCTTTAACATCAATGACAGCTTGAAGTCTTTTGTGGTATTTGTGGATGAGGCTCTTTATCTTCTCAGATGGTAAAGCTGCCCATTCCTTTTGGCAAAAAGCCTCCAGTCCCTGGAAATACTTGGGCTGTCTTGCAAGAACTGCACTTTTGAGATCTCCCCAGAGTGGCTTAATGATATTGATGTCAGGGGATTGAGATGGCCACTGCAGAACCTTCACTTTATTCTGCTGTAGCCAATGACAGGTCGACTTGGCCTTGTGTTTTGGATCATTGTCATGTTGGAATGTCCAAGTACGTCCCATGCACAGCTTCCTGGCTGATGAATGCAAATGTCCCTCCAGTATATTTTTGATAACATACTGCATTCCCCTTGCCATCAATTTTGATCAGATTTCCTGTGCCTTTGTAGCTCACACATCTCCAAAACATCAGCTCCAAATTACTTTGTTTCAGAAGGTTTGAGCAGGGACATAGATGGGGGGGGGGGGGGTTTAGGGTGTCTGAACCCCCCCAGAGCAAAGTTATGTTTTGTGTAAAAAAAACATGGAGCTTAGCTCTCGTTCCTGTCCGATCTGTAATTGTCAATGGACGGGAACATGCTGTCATGCTGCTGCTGTGTCCCCACTCCCCCCTCCTCTTTCCAGGCTGTTTCATTTGTTGGCTTGGGCAGGAGGGAGGTCTGCTGATGGGACGGCTTGGCTTGGACTGAGGGCAATGCAGCCCGCTGACAGTTCGGGACAGCTCGGCTCGGCTGGAGGGCGGAGAGGTCTTCTCGGGCAGAGGGCTGGGCGGTCCGCTGACAACTCGGCTTGGCTCATGACGGAGGGCAGGGTGGTATGGTACGCTGCAAGCTCAGCTTGGCTCGGAATGGGTAGGATAGAGGGCATGGCGGTCCGCTGACAGCTCAGCTTGGCTCGGGACGGTTCGGGACAGCTCAGGTGGAGCACAGGGCAGTACGCTGAGAGCTTGGCTTGGCTCGGGCAGAGGGCGGGTCAGTCCGCTGATGGCTCGGGTGGAGGGCGGGGCGGTATGCTGAGAGCTCGGCTTGGGCAGAGGGTGGGTTGGTCCACTGACAGCTCGGGTGGAGGGCGAGGCAGTATGCTGAGAGCTCGTCTTGGACTGAGGGCAATGCAGCCCGCTGACAGTTCGGGACAGCTCGGCTCGGCTGGAGGGCGGAGAGGTCTTCTCGGGCAGAGGGCTGGGCGGTCCGCTGACAACTCGGCTTGGCTCATGACGGAGGGCAGGGTGGTATGGTACGCTGCAAGCTCAGCTTGGCTCGGAATGGGTAGGATGGAGGGCGTGGCGGTCCGCTGACAGCTCAGCTTGGCTCGGGACGGTTCGGGAAAGCTCAGGTGGAGCACAGGGCAGTACGCTGAGAGCTTGGCTTGGCTCGGGCAGAGGGCGGGTCAGTCCGCTGATGGCTCGGGTGGAGGGCGGGGCGGTATGCTGAGAGCTCGGCTTGGGCAGAGGGTGGGTTGGTCCACTGACAGCTCGGGTGGAGGGCGAGGCAGTATGCTGAGAGCTCGTCTTGGACTGAGGGCAATGCAGCCCGCTGACAGTTCGGGACAGCTCGGCTCGGCTGGAGGGCGGAGAGGTCTTCTCGGGCAGAGGGCTGGGCGGTCCGCTGACAACTCGGCTTGGCTCATGACTGCTCGGGCGGAGGGCAGGGTGGTATGGTACGCTGCAAGCTCAGCTTGGCTCGGAATGGCTAGGATGGAGGGCGTGGCGGTCCGCTGACAGCTCGGCTTGGCTCGGGACGGTTCGGGACAGCTCAGGTGGAGCACAGGGCAGTACGCTGAGAGCTCGGCTTGGCTCGGGCAGAGGGCCGGTCAGTCCGCTGATGGCTCGGGTGGAGGGCGAGGCGGTATGCTGAGAGCTCGGCTTGGGCAGAGGGTGGGTTGGTCCACTGACAGCTCGGGTGGAGGGCGAGGCAGTATGCTGAGAGCTCGTCTTGGGCAGAGGGCGGGTTTGTCCACTGACGGCTTGGGTGGAGGGCGGGGCGGTACACTGAGAGCTTGGCTTGACTCGGGCAGAGGGTGGGGCGGTCCACTGATTGCTCGCCTCATTAAGGTGCTATTTTCACAAATTTGAAATATACTGCAAGGAAGGGGAACGGGAGATGAAGGTGATCCATTCCTACCCAGCCCTGGACTGCACCAGAAACTTTAGGTTAGTGCATGCTCCCAGCCACAGAAAGACTGCCCTGCCATGCCATCTGCTGAAAAGAATTTGCAGGGGGGTCACTGATATAAGAGGGAGTGAGGGGAACACGGATATAAAAATTCCCCTTTATATCAGAGTCCTCACTTCCCTCTTACATCAGTGCCCCCCTTACCATAGTGTATTCACTGTATATGCCGATGTAAAGAGGGGGTTTCTGGTGCCCAGAGACCCCCCCCCCCCACATCAGAGTTTCCCTTACACCACAGTCCACAGAGTTTCCCTTTAAAATAGGGTCTGCACAGCTCCCCCTTGCCCTGCCCTTAAACTGTGAACTCTGATGTAAAGGGGAACTTTGATGTAAGGGGGCTCTAGTGACCAGAGGCCACCTAATATTAGAGTTTCTCTTTACATCAGAGTGTGCAGAGTTCCCCCTTACATCACAGTAAGCAGAGTTACCTTTTACATCAGGGTCTGCAGAGTTCCCCTTGCCCCGCCCTTACACTGTGAACTATGATGTAAGGGGGGTCTGCAGACTGTGATGTAAAGGGGAACTCTGCAGACTCTGTTGTAAAGGGGAACTCTGCAGACTGTGATTTAAAGGGGAATGCTGCAGAAAGTGATGTAAGGGGGAATGCTGCCGACTCTGTTGTAAGGGGGCTCTGGTGACCAGTGAGTGTGCAGTGTTCCCCTTTACATAACAGTATACAGAGTTCCCCTTTACATCAGGGTCTGCAGAGTTCCCCCTTGTCCTTTAATGTACTTTAATATAAGAGAGGCTCTGGGAATTCTGGAGCAAAGGGGAGCTCTAATGCAAAGTACGACAAATCCCAGGCACCAGATCGCCATAGCAGCCAGAATCCGCGTCCCAGCTCCTGGGCCCCCACCGGGCCATACTGCTTTGCACTCTTCCATTCCTGACCACAAGCCCTTGGCCAGTCCCTGTCTCATGCCCCATAGAGTGGAGCTCAATCCATTGTCCCAGAACCCCCAGAGTCTCCTCCATGCCTCCCCGTGTACAGAGTACAGGTAGAACCCTCCAGTGCACAGTTCCCTGAACAGCCCTCATGCGGCGAAGGATGCGGCCTCCCACACTGATCACCCTGGCCATACTACTCCCGCTGAAGGGTGGTCGCCCACAGCACTGTAAGCCAGAGTTTGTCAAAACCGCCTTCAGCATGACATGGTGGCCACCAACACATGTGGCTCCCCGCTAAAAGAGTACTGTGTGTGGACCAGAGTCCCCAAGTCCTGCCACCTCTGTGACAGCGGGCAGCCCCACCTCCAGCATGGCGTAGACTTCCTCACCAACTACTAAAACCAGGCCAACATGACGTGGTGACAGAGCCAGACCATGCTGACTGGGAACCAATACCTGCACTCCATCAACCTCACCCTGCACCTCACTGAATGACATAACTGCATGGTGAATGAGTCATATTTGACAGGAGCTACTGCCTGCCAAGTGCAACAGCCTGTATAACTTTACCCCACCATCCATAAAAATGCAGTGCAGCTGTGAGCTGAAACCCCCAGAAAAAAAAGATCTACGGCCCTGGGTTTGAGGCTTGTCTCTGTGCTGTTTGGCATATTGTAAGTGTGATACTTTGTGGCATTTTCATAGTAATGGCTTTCTTCTGGCGACTCGACCATGCAGCCCATCTTTCTTCAAGTGCCTCCTTATTGTGCAGCTTGAAACACCACATGTTTTCAGAGAGTCCTGCAGTTATTTGTGGGCTTTTCTTTGCATTCCGAACAATTTTCCTGGCAGTTGTGGCTGAAATTTTAGTTGGTCTACCTGATTGTGGTTTGGTTTCAACAGAACCCCTCATTTTCCACTTCTTGATTAGAGTTTGAACGCTGCTGATTGGCACTCTCAATTCCTTGTATGTCTTTTTAGATCTCTTTCCTGTTTTATACAGTTCAACTACCTTTTCCCGCAGATCCTTTGACAATTCTTTTGCTTTCCCCATGACTCGGAATCCAGAAACGTCAGTGCAGCACTGGATGAAAGATGCAAGGGTCTGTCAGGAGTCCAGAAACTCATTGACCTTTTACACACTCACACTAATTACAAGAAAACATATGACAGCTGAGGATGGTTACCTTTAATAGCAATCCAAACCCCTTTGTGTCAACTTGTGTGCATGTTATCAGGCCAAAAATCACCAGGGTAAACTTTTGATCAGGGTCAGTTTGAGGGCCTGAGGAAGAGGTTGTGACCTTGAAATGCGTAAGCCAGCCTGTATAGGACACCATCAGTGAAAGGTGGATTGGATGCGTGGCCATGATGTGCTCGAAATGCCTATTATCTGAATTTGTTTGTGAGTATGTTTTTATGATTTTACAATAAATTCTTTGTATAATGCGCTAGGCCAGTGCGCCCTTGTGTGTTTTTGTTCTTTTTAGTTTCTGTTGCCATTATGATTTTAAAAGAGTAAACACAGTTGATTGATAATAAATGGCTTCAGCCAAGCACTACCCATGAGTGAAAAAAATGTTTTTGTGTTCTTATTCATATTCTCTTAAAAATGGCCAAGAAATCATAAATTCTGACAGGGTCTGTAAACTTATAAGCACAACTGTATGTGTATATATATATATATATATATATATACACACAGCGTATTGAGTGTACACTATATATCAGTGCATTCAGGGGTGTACGGCATGTAGTACACTACTTGACGTGGTGTCTTAAAATATATACAGTTTAATATATATATATATATATATATATATACACACGCACACAGTATTTTAGTGCACAGTATACATATATATATATATATATATAATATATATATATTCCTCCTGTCCATAATCTAAAACAATATTTTGTATTTAGGGCACCACCAACACCCAAGGCCCAATTTTTCTGCACCTGGTTTACAGGGACATGCCATAACAATTTTTAAACTCATTCACAACAGCAGAGCCCATCCCTGTGCCCAGCAAGAGTACTGCAAGGGGTTACAGTGTTCTGGCACCGCCAACACCCAAGGCCCAATTTTTCAGCACATTTTTGACTGGGCATGTCATCACAATTTTGTTTTTCCTTTTTTTTACATTATTTTGTGTATTTTATGGGGGTTCGGGGATGGTGTAGAATGTCATTTTTATTTGTAGAAATAAAGACACTGAAAAAGTTTACAGGTCTTTTATTAAAAAGTTTAAAATCCCCAAAAATGTCCTTCATTGTAAATCCGTCAATCCAATCCAATCCACACCATCAACTTGTTAAAAAAAGAAAAGAAAAAAGACCTACCACCACACTTGACCAATCCTGACAAAGCTCCCTTCACTATCATTAACTATATAACGGAAGGGTTGGAGATGGTGATGACATAATTTACCAAATATGACAATATTTTGGCAGTAATGTCACTGCTATCCCCATGCCTTTCCTTAAGTGGTGGGTATTCCCGGTGATGTCAGTGGTTCCTAGGGACATGGCGGGTGCAAGCACCCATTACTTCCTTAGAAACCAGTAACAGTGGGAAGTTGTCACATATAAATGTGGTATAAATACTAGAATGTCTGAAGACCCAAAGGCTTACCCATAGATATTACATTGATGTACAGACTTTTTTCTCATAGGGTAATTACTGTCCCAAGGAAACGGAAAGTTCATCATGTCCACCCCATCTAATTATTTGACTTTGGCCTTTTCAAATTTAAATGCGGACTCAGAAAAAGTGGCTACAACCCATTTACTTTTAAGGGCAGGCTCATTATAGAGCCCATGTGGTTGATCTGCTAAAGGTAAATAGGCTGTTTACTTTGAAGGAAAATTTTATTTTGCAAGGGAATTTTCCTCTAGGGAATATATGCTTTGCAAAAGAATACCATATTGCGTGCAAAGAAGACTTAAAAAAAACTGTATTTTTGCTTGCACTTGTGTAGATGGTGGAAGTCAGTAGAGCTTCACCTCATTCACTATCACCTCTGTTTAAAGTGGAATGAATAAGTAGTACAATAGAGGCTTAGCTTCTTAATTTCAGATGGACTCAGTCAGCTGAGCCTTTGGAAACTGTCTGGTCATCTGTAGTATGACTATTTTTCAAAGCTTGTTGCTAGGAACATTGGTCCCTTTCTGCTAGAGAATTCTCTTCCACGTTTACCTTGTGGTCTCTTCCTCATAAGAACGTTGTGAGTGCAACAGTTTATGTTCAGCTTTCCATTATCTTTAAGGCCATTGTATTTTAGTTATGTGCTGTCTTTGTGTGTGCTTTGTGTGTAATGACAGGACTTGATACAAGACAGAAATTACAAACCCTTGTAAACCATGCATTTAGCTATTAGCTTGGTTTTCTCCTTTCTTTGAGCTGTCCTACAAAACAAATTATAGCAGCTACTCAATTTTAACTTCAATTAGGACATCAATGCACATTGGAATATGCATACAGCAGCATTCCTGTGAACTTATTTCAATGGCTTATTGAGTTCATGGCCTACAGCTTGGAGGCAACTCAGAGGAATGAAAAGGGTTGCCAAATTTTAGAACAATTTCCAGGACCAATTTCCTGCTAAGTCAATGAACTTGACATAATCATATTTTAGACAGCTTTTGAACATCCAGCTATGGCATGTCTTGCACATTGAAACATTTAAGGAGAACACCAACTGTAAATTTGTTAGCAATAATATTAACAAAAGTAATGGGGAATATCCCCAGCAGTTACATAATGTTGGCAATTACTGATTTAAAGTGGTTCCAAAGGCAGAAGGTTTTTTATCTTAATGCATTCTACGCATTAAGATAAAATACCTTCTTTGTGCTGCAGCTCCTCCCTCTCAGCCCCCCAATCCTTACCTGAGCCCCATTTCGATCCAGCGATGTTGCATGAGAGCACCGGCTGTTCGGGACTTTCCCTCCTGATTGGCTGAGACACAGCAGCGGGTTCCATTGGCTCCCGCTGCTGTTAAAGTCGGTGAGCCAATAAGGATAGAGAGGGAATGGGGCTGAGCCACGGCTCCGTGTCTGAATGGACACACAGAGCAGCAACTCAGCTCAGGTGCCCCATAGCAAGCTGCTATGGGGCACCAACATGTCGGTTCCCCATTCTGACAGGCGGCATGCCAGAGATCTACTGATCCCTGTACTCGGGGTCAGTTAGATCTCTGGTGCCCCTGGCAGCCCAGCCCCCATACAGTTAGAACACTCCCAGCAAACACAGTTAACCCCTCCACTGCCCCCTGCAGGTTAACCCCTTCCCTGCCAATGACATTTATACAGTAATCAGTGGATATTTAAATCTCTGATTGTGAAAACGCCAGAAATTAATTCTCGTGGTTTGTAAACACGGCAACATTTGCGCAAACCAATCAATAAACGCTGATTGCATTTTTTTTTTACCAAAAATATGAGGAAGAAAGAAAAAATTTTGTTTTTTTCTGCAAAATTGTTGCTCATTTTTTGTTTATAGCGGTGATCAGAAATGACGCAGAGGTGATCAAATACCTCCAAAAAAAAGCTCTATTTGTGGGGAAAAAAGGACGCAAATTTTGTTTGGGTACAACGTCGCACAACTGTGCAATTGTCAGTTAAAGCGACGCAGTACCGAATTGCAAAAAGTGCTCTGGCCCTAAGGTGGGAAATCCTTCCTGTCCTTAAGTGGTTAAGCAAGAAGATCCTTTTGCAGTTATCCTGCAATTCCTGCATTTCTCCATTCAAGCAAAGTCCCATCAGATATTTTAGGAATAGCTAGGGAATGTGTCATGTTATGGTTAATGTTATTCCATTAGGTGATGTAACTATTATAGTATTAAAGCAACAAATCAAATGGCAAGTGATATTTGATAAAATATTTCTTATAACATGCACCTTCCTTGTAACCCACATAACAATTGAAGATATTTTTAGAATATGTCACAATTAACAGCAATGCTTGTTTGAGATAGTATTATCAAAAACATTAAGAAATGGCCCATTTTGTGGTACACTAATCATATAAATATTCATGAAGATAAATACCCAAAGGATTTACAGTCTTGGCCTTGTAAAACACATTCTAAAGTCTAATATATTGCTAAAGCTGTGTAGTAAAATCTTATTTCTACCAAATGAACAGATTATAATTATACATGCATTGTGAATGTACCATCTGATGGAACTTTGATAATAACTAAACTGCTTTGGAATCACATGTATTGTACATATATTTTAGTATTTTGTTTAGAAATCGAATTCCTCCTTATGTGTCATAAGGATTATTCTATTACAGTTATTATCTTCATTTGTCAGTCTTCAGGGCAATTATAGCATACTAGTTCAGCCTGTTCCCCTGCAAAATTGGCAAGACAAATTACGTCTCAGAGATAAACCCTGGGACACAGACAAGTTCCATTATGCATGTAATAGCACAAATACTCAGCGAACTTTCCTTTGTGCTTAAAAATTTGCAAAGATTTGGTAATGTATAAAAAATAAACAGAAGAAAACTGTAGTAATGTTGGTTTATGCAAACACTGAATATACACATACCATTTCTTGCAGTAAGATATACTTAAAGGCATTCTTCAAATGCATTGGATACATGATTTTAATTTCTCCATAAAGCCTGATCCAAGGAATGACCAACACCTATTTTATAAATAGATGGGGAAAGTTTGTCATTAATAAAGGTTTCGTTTTGGCCAAATCTGGCATCAGTTCGGCCGAACATTAGTTGTTCGCCCCATTCGGGGAACACTCAAATTTGCAGAGTGTTAGGTGGGTGTTCGCCCCGCCGAATGGTCTGCAATGAACTGTGCAGCATTGATATTTTGGCCTAGGGTGCAATTTCAAGCTGGTTGTTAAGGAGTGGGGCTGGGAAGCTGGTCATGGCGTCCTTAACAACCAATGAGTCATCAGCTGTCAATGGGTTTCCCTGCTGACAGCTGAGTAAAAAAAAGGGGGAAAACCCCACACCAAAATAAAAAAAATGGCATGGGGTCCCCCCAAAATCCATACCAGACCCTTATCCAAGCATGCAGCCTGGCAGGTCAGTAAAGGGAGGGGGCGAGTGAACCCCCACCTCCTGAACCATACCAGGCCACATGCCCTCAACATGCGGGGTGGGCACTTTGAGGTGCGGGGCTCTGCCCCCCCACCCCAAAGCACCTTGTCCCCATATTGATGGCCAGTGGTTGTGGGGGTCTGCAGGCAGGGGGCTTATCAGAATCTGGAAGCCCCCTTTAACAAGGAGGCCTCCAGATCCCGCCCCCCTATGTGTAGTATAGTACCCCTACCCATTCACTAAAAAAGTGTTTAAAATCAATAAAAACACAGATAGTTTTTGACAATTGCTTTATTAAAAAATAATAAATAAAAAACAATGTCCCCCGATGCAGATCCATCGTCAATCACACCGCCTGCAGCACCCGAAAAAAAAAATGCTCCCGCCGTCAATGAAGGCTGGTTGCCTACTGCAGGCTAAGCCATTTGACAGCTATTATATAGGTAAGGGGTGGGACCACCTGGTCCCCTGGTGGCACCACCCCCTTCTGATGTCATGGCCTGCATGCTGGGTCTGCGACATAAGAAGGGGTGGTGCCACAAAGTGACGAAGGCTGATGGCCTGCCCCTTACCTATATATGAACTGTAGGTGGCCAGACTTTTTTTCTCTGGTGCAATGGGCGGAGTGTGATTGATGATGGATTTACATCGGAGGACACTGTTTTTTATTTTTTAATAAAGGAATTTGTCAAAAACTGTCTCTGTGTTTTAATTACTTTTTTGGTGAATGGATAGGTGTGCTATGTATATGGATCTGGGGGCCCCCTTGTTAAAGGGGGCTCCCAGATTCCGATAAGATCCCTGCCCACAGATCATTGCCAGTGGCTGGTGGCTGTGGGGACGAGGCCCTTGTTCCCATCAACATGGGGACAAGGTGCTTTGGGGTGGGGGGGCAGAGCCCCTGCCCCAGAAGCACCCCCCATGTTCAGGGCATGGGGACTGGTATGGTTAAGTAGGAGGGGGTGCTTGCTTGTCCCCCCTTTTCCTGACCTTCCGGGCTGCTTGCTCAGATAGGGGACTGAGATAGGGAACTGGTATGGTTTCTAAGGGGGACCCCACACCATTTCTTTTTTTTTTAGTTTGGCATGGGGTTCCCCTTAAAATCCACATCAGACCCAAAGAGCCTGGTATGGACTGGGGAGACCCCACGCCATTTTTTTCTTTATTTTTTTCTATATTCGGGTGCTGACAATTGCAACCATGAGTCACTTTAAATGTGATTTGACTTGTTTTTTTCTTTAGAAATTAAATTTTTCTAAATGTTATATTTAGAAATGTAATTTTTGATCTAGCATGTTCTATATATGCTACATATGCTCTACTTTACAGGGAGACTAAGGGGACTCCCAGGCACTATTTAAAAGAATGTTTCATTTTTAATGGTGCACTTCAAGCTTCATAAAAACCACTGCTCCTGAAAAAAATGATTGCTTAAAAAAAATGCATTTATACATGTCCCACAGGGCAGTACCCAGTCCCCCATACCCATTTTATGGCCAATTACTTGCAAATAAGCCTTAAAAAATGGGTTCTTTTGATTTCTCCTGTTCAGCTCCCATAGACTTCAATGGGGTTCGCTGTTCAGGTTAGAACTTTTCCTTTGTTAGGAAGTTCTGCTACGAACTGAATAGGGGGGTGTTCGGCCCATCCCTAAAGTAGAGTTAAACAGACAGTTTTTTTTTACACTAATAGCGAGGACTCTATTGGTGATAGATATTTCCAGGGTACACACATGTGCTGTTGCTAATATAAGGAGTTCCAAATGTTATTGTGTAATTTTTACTTTTTTTGATTATGTAGAATTCAAGAAAAGGTATTGGAACATCAAAAGGTGGATACAAATGTCATAACTTTCCATGTGATTATAGAGGTTCCAAACAAGGTGTTTTCATAAGTGTTCCTCTTAAGGTAAACCTTACAAACTTGGGAAGTCTAAATTGAACTTGTGATGAAAAACTGCAAAAGAGGAAAATACATTTGTTATAATTGTACAGAAAAATATTGAGTAGGTCTAGAGAAATAGGGGGCCTAAATAATATGCAAATCTGAACTTTTCCTATTAAAGTCAGGCTTGACCTCTACCACCTCCCAGTAATTTTTTTATTGTGATAGGCAACCTCACTGGAGAGTGGGAGACTCACAAGATCAAAATAAGAGCCAAGTTTATATGTTAAAGGAAAATTCAATATGAAACTATAACTTGAGATACCTGTACTACTGAACCTAATGACATGCTGATGTATCTTTTTCACCAAATGTAACCTCAACTTATGCCTTTTATCAAAAAAAAAAAATTTTGAATGAATAGACCAGGGTTAAAGCTTCTCCTACTAATCCCCCCAAAACACACCCCTGACTGTTCTGATTAATTACTGCCATTGAATAAACCCGTGGTCATGTGGCACTCCAGTCTCAAGTCCACACTCTCCTCAAATGTTCAGATCACTACCTGCATGATATGGACACTTCATACTGGCTGTCCAGTGTTATGTCCTCTCAGGGCTTAGAAAAGAGGTCTCAGTGGTGAGGTCATCAAGAGGAGGCCATAACCATCAGGCTGGCAAAAGCACATCTACATCCCTGAATTATTGTTCCTAGCAACTTTGAAATGCTTTGTGCCAGAAATTAACAACGATCAAACTAGGTGCTTATATAAACATCAGCACAATTATGTACTATGTTGTAAATGAAATGCATTTAGACTGCAGCTAGCACTATATGCGTTCCTCAGTATATATCGTTATCTCAGTGTAGCATTGTCTTATGATACATTATGTGATCAAACATGCTCAAATCATAACATGTGACAAAACCAACATCATCATAAACAATTTAATCAATAAAATATTCACTTAAATAACATGCATAATGTCCTTCTTTATAAATTTGTGTTGTTAATCAATCAGTAAGTGCTGTATTGCCCTCCTTTGTAATCTCATTTCACTCATGATTGTTCTACCAACTGTAGTGCTCTCCTCTTTACTGACAAATATACAGTATATACCCATAGGATATGCATAACATTTTTGGCACATTTATACATCAGCACTAGGGATGAGCCGAACGGACCCTTGTTCGGTTCGCTTCAGAACTTTCAAACATCCCCAAAGTTCGGACCCGAACAATGAACCCCATTGAAGTCAAAATTGCCCATTTTGAAGGTGTATATGCAAGTAATTGGGCATACAATGGTTATAGGGGTCTGGGTCCTGCCCTAGAGGACACGTATCAATGAAAAAAAAGTTTGTAAAAAACGTAATTTTTAAATGAGCAGTAATTTTAATAATGCTTAAAGTGAAAAAAAAGAAAAATTCCTTCAAATAATGTGCCTGGGGGGTCCCCTTAGTCTACCTGTAAAAGGGCGCATCTCTGTGATATGTAGAACATAGCTAGAGCAAAATAACATTTCCAAAGGAAAAATTGTCATTTTTATCGTGGCTGTAACGTATATCTCCCGGCAATATACAAAAAATCACTGAAAAAATTTGCATAGGTTCCCCCCCAGTCCATACCAGGCCCTTATCTGAGCATGCAACCTGGCAGGCCAGGATAGGGGGGGATGGGTGTGCGAACCCCCTCCTGAACCATACCAGGCTACATGCCCTCAACATGGGGAGTATGGCTGATTTAGGGCAGAGGGGGCTTTGCGCCCCCACCCCAAAGCATCTTGTCCCCCTCTTCCCCACAGGTGTAGGTGGGGGGGGCTTTAAAAGGGGGGCCCCCAGATCCCGACCCCCCATGTGAATTAGTATCGGCAACCCCTACTACTACACCAAAAAGTGTCAAAAAAGAAAAAAAACACAGGAGACAATTAGAGACAAGTCCTTTATTAAAAAAAAAATAAAAAAAAAATAAGTGTCCCCGTTGTAATCCACTTCAATCATGGCGAGCGAAGGACCCGGAAAAAAAAAAGCGCAACAACTCCTCCTCCGTGGGAAGGCTCCCACCGATTGAGCTCTGTTTGTTGTGACAGTTTATTAATAGTGAAGGGCGGGGCCACCCGGTGATGTAAGGGTGTGACCCGTCTCCTCTATTGTCATATGATGTTAGAAGGGGCGGGGTCACCTGCTTACATCGCCGGGTGGCTCCGCCTTACCGTATAAATAAACTGTCATAACATACAGCGGGCAGATGGCGGGAGCCCTCCCCTCTGCGTGCCATGCATTATGGGCTGTCCACAGAACAGGCGAACAACAGAAGTTCGGCCCCCATCCTTAACCACTTGCCGTCCGCCCACCATCAAATGACGGTGGGGTGGAATGGCTATTGTTTTGGGACAACGTCATATGACATCGCCCCTTTAAGCCGGGATTGCGCGCGATCGGGCGCGCGCATCCTGGCTCTGTCGGTGACCACTGCCAGTCACCCATCAGTGACCACCGCCAGTCAACTGTCTCCCTTCACGCATCTGTGACCACCGCCAGTCACCCGTCACGCATTAATGATCCCCACCAGACACCGGTCACCCATTAGTGACCACCTCCAGACACCCGTCACCCATCAGTGACCACCGCCAGACACGTGGCACCCATCAGTGACCACCGCTAGTCACCCATCAGTGACCACCACCAGTCACCCATCAGTGACCACCACCAGACACCCGGCACCCATCAGTGACCACCGCCAGTCACCCATGACCCATCATTGACCACCGTCAGTCACCCGTCACCCATCAGTGACCTCCACCAGTCACTCATCAATGGCCACCACTAGACACCCATCACCCATCAGTGACCACCACCAGACACACGGCACCCATCAGTGTGCACCGCCAGTCACCCATCAGTGACCACCACCAGTCACCCGTAATGCATCAGTGACCACCACCAGTCACCCATCAGTGACCACCACCAGAC
>BLSH010250960.1:293461-311554 GCA_018402905.1 Glandirana rugosa
CAAGGACTCGCTCATTCAACGAGAGGCCGAAGGTACTTAATAGGAGTCCTGGTATAGGAGAGGTAAAATGTTCCTTGACATACGGAGGACAAGAAGAGGACGTTAGCTCCTACCGAAGGTGAAGTTTGAGGAGGAGAGGTAGATAGTGGTGGCCAAGACCACCCCGGCAGAAAGCTGGACCTTTGTCCAGGGACCGGTGACAGAACTCCTCCACGTGCACTTTATGGCCCACTTAAAATTCACGTCCACCGTCTAGTTCAAGTATCCGGTGGAATAAGTAAGAGAAGGTATCACCCTTTCCGGATACTTCAGACTCAGGAACGCAACAAGGAGATTTTTGATAGGAAAAGACGAGGAGAGCTTGATCTCCAGCCCAGCAATCGGGTCTGGCTGGCAACCACCAACCTAAGACTTTCCTGTCCATCTAAACAGTTGGGACCGAAGTTCATAGGCCTTTCCCACTATGGAAGAGAATGAATAAGGTGGCCTATGAACTTGATCTGCCACCTGCACTTAAAATTCACCCGGTATTTCACGTGCACCTCCTCAAGACAGTGGCCAGGGACCTGTTTCCAGGTCGAAAGACGGCCCCACCAGAACCGGTGGTGATAGATGGAGAGGAGGAGTTTGAAGTGGAAGCCATCCTCGATTGCAGGAGAAGAACAGGAGGCATACAGTTCCTTGTAAAATGGAGAGGATATGGTCCTGAGGATAATTCATGGAAGCCGGAGAGCAACTTACTCGCTCAGGAACTTATTAAAACTTTTTGGAGGAACAACCCGGCCAAGCAAGCCCAGTTGGGCATCCGGAGGCTGCCCCTTGGGGGGCAATGTTAGGAAAAGATAGTGTTGCTAGTTGTTTCCACGGTGGTGCGCGCGCCTGTGCGTGTTCACGCGCTTCCGTGCACGCGCACATGCTGTAAACAGCGACAGACAGCCCTATTTACACCAGCAAGACCCAGCATCCTGTGCTGTCCATTCTACAGCGTTTCCTGCACCTGTGACCCCCCGGTGACTACTTCTGAGTGACTTCCTGTTCCTGTGACCCTGGCTTTCCCTCTGGACTTGTTGATATCTGCCTGCATCTGACCCCAGCTTGTTTACGACCACCTGCTTGCCTGCCCCTTCTGTACTTCTGCTGCGAGCACGTTGCCGACCCTGCCTGTACCCGACCATCCGTTTGCCTGATCCCGCTGTACCACACCAGTTGCCGACCCGGACTGAACCACTACTCTCCTGTCTTGCACGAGCTTCCGTGGACTTCTGCTTACCACCTGACGATTGTCCAGCCCTCATGCCCCCCTGAGCTCCAGAGCTCCCTGTCTACACTACCAAGGGTTCTCAAACCAGGGCCGCAAGAGAGGTTGCCCCGCGATAAGCCAGACTCTACCACCAGGTACGTGACAATAATATAATTCGCTTGCTATTCATCAGAATAGGACAGTATTTTGTTTACACTTTTGATAAGGCACCTTATATATTTTTTCACATATTGAGCATCTAAATTTCAGCACACACTTATACACGTATTGGAACACTCAGTGCCACGACATATTATCATTATATCCACACAGATCAGCAGGGTTATTTTTTCCTATACCACTAGGGGGTCTTTGAATGTATTGGTTATGCACAGTATTACCATAGATTATCTGCACTATTACCAGCACCTTAATATCACTTATTCTTGGAGATTTCCCCTTCTATACTCAAATTAGGTTTAACTAGCCTACAGGTTAAGCATCAATTAAGCAGCACCAGGCCCAGTATTATTAACTTAAAAGTTAGGGTTTTGTTTCCATTGGTCTCCTGTTTGGGGAGCTTTACCATCACTTTCTGTAAGAACAGGAAGTGATAGGAAATCTCAGCAATGATGACCCAGTTTAAAACAAAAAAAACACATTTTAGTAGGGGAAGGGTTAAAAATGTAAACGTGCATGCTTTTGCATGTCATATTGACAGAAATTGAAGTAAAATATCTATAATGGGAGACATAAATCAAGACCTTGCAAAAATCTTAACTTTACCCAACTCCAAACTTAAAAAAAAAAAACATTGAATGGAGTTAGATCCTAGGAGCTTTGATCATTTCAATACATCCTTGTTTATCACAATAACACCTATAACAACCATGAAATCTTATTTCAAAAGCTTAGTTTTCAAAATGTGTTTAGCACCTATTTCAAAAGCTAATTTGACTTACAGTAACTTAGCAGTTTTTCTGTGTTTTTTTTAAATATTTATGTTAGTAGTTAATTAGTTATATTTCAACAGCTTGGTTTCTTAATGCTTTGCAATTACCTTTTCTAGTAGTCTTATTTCAGCATTTTGGTTCTACCTGTTTTTGTATTTATTTCAGTAGTCATTTAGTCACATTTCAGTAGTTTTGCATTTCATTTTTTTAGCACTCATTTCAGTAGTTACATTTTTTTGCCTGCGTGGTCTCATGGCTTTTTTTGTGCTGATTTTTAGAGCCAATTAGTTATATTTTACCAGGAAAAAATTTATTTTTCTCTAGGCCCTAAAAAAATTCCATGTAGAACTGATGGTATGGCAACCCCCATTACACATAATCAAACCATGCAAAAATATACCCTGAAATATGGGCGCATAACAAACCACCCTAATTGCAAGAACATTTAAATACAGAAAATGGGAAGAGAAACTTTTGTATCACAAAATATACAAGTAGTTTGTTGAGCCCATTTCAAGGTATATTTGTGGATGGTTTTAACATATCAGCAATACAGTGAGTGAGACCAATTCTCTAAAGGAGAACTCTATCAAAAACTAACAAATAAAAAGGTTTTGCCTGGACTTTCACTTTAAGGTAATATTTTGAATAATCTATTTCAGTACCACGCTCTATCATTTTCAAGTTTAAGCAGCTTTGCTGTTCTAAATGATTTCAGCTGAGAATATCATCTGTAAATGGCAAATCTTCCACATACACAACATTTAGTAAATCATAGGACAAATAATCCCAGTACAATATATTGACGCAGTATCTATAAATATTCAGTGGCATTACTTTATTAGCTTCGATTTAATGCAGACTTTTTTCTTATAAATAGGAAACTGGTACAGATTTTCCCTTATTAGTTTATCACATTTATCTGATGTACAGCTTATTACTATTTTAGGTTATATCTGAAATTACTTTGCCAATTGTATATGGTTTCAGATTGAAAAAGGCAGTTCCGAAAAACTGATTTAGAATGGATTTTTACAAAATGCTAATTGGAATCCAAAGAACAATTGCCATACAACTTTTTTTAGACACGTTTTATTTTTTAATAGCTAATACTTGTCATTTTCTTCTATTAATACTGCAATTCCTTTATCCTAAGAATAAAAAAAAGATTTCATAGCTTACAGCAGGGGTAGGCAACCTCAGCACTCCAGCTGTGGTGAAACTACAAATCCCATCATGCCTCTGCCTCTAGGAGACATGACTGTGATTGTCAGGGTCTTGCAATGTCTTATGGGACTTGTAGTTTCACCACAGCTGGAGGCCCGAGGTTGCTTACTCCCTGCTTACTGCATAGATGTGGCTTAAAATACAAGGCCAGATCACACTGAATGGCACAATCTACAATAAGGGCGCACTCTTGAAAAAATGGAAAAATATTGTAACCTGATAACTGTAAATGGTTACTATCCATAATGATAATATTCTAAAGATACATTTCTTTTTTTATTTCCTATGTCTTTATTTGTATTTTTTTCCACATTTACATGTAAACCAAGTTATCCAACAAAACTGACAGCAACAGACTTTGGGACGAATACTGCCAGGGTTGCCATGGTCACCTTTATGTAAGGATTAAATATTATTGTATACCCCTTGTGGGTAACAGCAATTTTAGTAGGACCCCAGAGTTCAAAGTTAAGCCTTGTATGTTTAAACAAAATGGGGAGAAATTCAACACAGTGTACAAAAAAGTGGGCACAACCCCAACGTATATCTAGCCTGTGCAAGAAGTTGCACATGAAAGGGCAATGCACATCACAAACAAACAAAACATTTCCCAGCACACTTACCAGACAGTCTGCAAAACAACTAAATTGACCCTGTCTAACAATTATGTTAAAAACAGAAAGGTTTTTGTTGGCACACATTTGCAAACATATGCGCAAGCAACAGTGCCGACATCCTCTGTAGAGGAGACTTGATGTTTGCACTGCGTCTTATACATATATTTTCAAATGTTTGCAAACAAAACCTTCTGTTTTTAATGTAATTGTTAGGGTCAATTTGGTTGTTTTGCAGGCTGGCTGGTATGTGTGCTGGGAAATCTTTTGTTTGTTTGGGAAAAATTGCTGTCAGTATATTACATTCTATTACTCCAGATCTCCCTGCCCCAGATTTAGCACACTATGGTATACACTGGGTCGATGATCTCATGCTGGACGCCAAACCCGCTGATCCTGCATTTCTCATACAGCAGTATCACCTTTTGGAGAAAATGCACTTCACTCTAACATGCATTAGGCACTTCTTATCCTCCATGCCACCTCCTCTGTTATTTCTCCATCCTAAAATAATTTGTCTTTTGAAACCCACAGAGAAACCTTGAAAGGGGTTACCGTACATCAAAACTGCTTTTAGCAAAGATGACCTTATGTCCAAATGGGAAGCTGACCTGAACAGCACATTCACTGATTCCCAATGGCAACGAGCAATATGTTCCACATACCATGTTACCTACTGCATTCATCACTGGGAACTAGCACTGAAAATCAATGTTATATGATTTCTTACACCCTACAAATGAGCGAAACTATATCCCGATTGCTCCTCACTCTTCTGGAGGGGTTGTGGCCTCTTGGGCAACATATTCCTCATATTATGGTCATGTTTGAACATTCGCCTTCTGGAGGAAGATTTTACAGTTCATATTGTGAATTTCAGGAGTATTAACAGCTCCTAACCCAGGCCTTGCTATTATGAATATAGGAATTGACTGCTTCCCAGCCCAGTATCACAAGGTTATAGCTAACCTCTTATTACTGTATTCAGAGGCTGTGAATACAACACACCTACATTACACTTATGTGAGAGCAATAGCTGTTCACTCTGACACCCTGCTGGCCTTCAACATGGCTTGAAAGCCTTGACTTGATTGGTATAACCACTTAGAACCCTTACTCTTAAGTTTAACCGATCACTGTTCTGTGTATATGTGTAAATCCTACTTATTTGATGCAACTTGTGTTCCTTCTGCATTTTGTTTGTTTCCTTTCCGCTTTATATTGCATTGTTTAAATGTACAGTCTCATTTGTCTCATAGTCCTGACTGTGTTTCTTGCCATTTAATCAAAATACTGTGCGTTTACTGTAATCTGGCGGCTGCGTCCATGACCATTTAAATGTTACTATGTACCCTTTTGAAAAGTCAATAAAAATGTACTGAAAAAAAAAAATCTGCGCTGCTCTTTTTGCCAGCATTACCGTCAAATTGAATTAGTTCTTAATAGTGCCAGTTACTTCTATCTATGAACTGAAGGTTAGTATACAGAGACGAGACAGACTTGTTTGCTACTGCTACTTCCTCTTTTCCCCATCTGTCACATGTTGTTAAGGGCACTGTCAGCTTTACAACTGACAGACTCTTAGTAAACAGTGATGCTGACAGTGAACAGAGACTGATGGGGAAGCTGAGGGACTAGTTCTCCATCAGCGTTGCTTTTGCCTTGTGATTGACAGCAGGAAGTCGGAGGATTAAATAGACATTATCTGGTCCCCTATTGGTTTTGGATCCCCCCACTGATTGTTGTCAATCATAAGGGGAACAGGGCTGATGGGGAACTAGTGCCTCTGAATCCCCATCAGGCTCTACCCACTCAGCTTTATGACTTTGCACCAGTGCACAAAGCAAGGTCCATAAAGACATGGATCAGCGAAATTGGGGTGGAAGAACTTGCCTGGCCTGCAGAGTCCTGAGTCCTCAACCTGATAGAACACCTTGTGGTGAATCAAAGCAGAGACTGTGAGCCAGGACTTCTCATCCACATCAGTTCCTGACCTCACAAATGTGCTTCTGGAACAGTGGTCAAACACTCCCATAGACACACTCCTAAACCTTGTGGACAGCCTTCCCAGAAGAGTTGAAGCTGTTATAGCTGCAAAGGGTGGGTCAACTCAATATTGAACCCTACAGACTAAGACTGGGATGCCATTAAAGTTTATGTGCATGTAAAAGCAGGTGTCTAAATACATTTGGTAATATAGTGTGTGTACAGTATCTCACAAAAGTGAGTACACCCCTTGACATTTTTGTATATATTTTATTATATTTTTTCATATGACAACACTAAAGAAATGACACGTTGCTACAATGTAAAGTAGTGAGTGTACAGCTTGTATAACAGTGTCAATTTTCTGTCCCCTCAAAATAACCCAACACACAGCCATTAATGTCTAAACTGCTGGCAACAAAAGTGAATACAACCCTAAGTGAAAATGTCCAAATTGGGCCCAAAGTGTCAATATTTTTCGTTGCCACCATCTGTCTTAAGCCCCTTGAGCATGGAGTTCACCAGAACCTCACAGGTTGCCACTGGAGTCCTTTTCCACTCCTCCATGGAGACATCACGGAGTTGGTGGATGTTAGAGTCCTTGCGCTCCTCCACCTTCCATTTGAGGATGCCCCACAGATGGTCAATAGGGTTTAGGTCTGGAGACATGTTTGGCCAGTCCATCACCTTTACCCTCAGCTTCTTTAGCAAGGCATTGGTCGTCTTGTAGGTGTGTTTGGGGTCGTTATCATGTTGTAATATTGCCCTGCGGCCCAGTCTCCACAGGTAGGGAATCATGCTCCACTTCAGTATGTCACAGTACATGTTGGAATTCATGGTTCCCTCAATGAACTGTAGCTCCCCAGTTCCGGCAACACTCATGCAGCCCCAGACCACATCACTACCACCACCATGCTTGATTGTAGGCAAGACACACTTGTCTTTGTACTCCTCACCTGGTTGCCACCACACACGCTTGACACCATCTGAACCAAATAAGTTTATGTTGGTCTCATCAGACCACATGACATGGTTCCAGTAATCCATGTCCTTAGTCTGCTTGTCTTCAGCAAACTGTTTGCGGGCTTTCTTGTGCATCATCTTTAGAAAAGGCTTCCTTCTCGAACGACAGCCATGCAGACCAATTTGATGCAGTGTGCGGTGTATGGTTTGAGCACTGACAGGCTGACCCCCCACCCCTTCAACCTCTGCAGCAATGCTGGCAGTACTCATATGTCTATTTCCCAAAGATAACCTCTGGATATGATGCTGAGCATGTGCATTCAACTTCTTTGGTCGACCATGGCGAGGCTTGTTCTTAGTGGAATCTGTCCTGTTAAACCGCTGTATGGTCTTGGCCACCCTGCAGCAGATCAGTTTCAGGGTCTTGGCAATCTTCCTATAGCCTAGGCCATCTTTCTGTAGAGCAACAATTCTTTTTTTCAGATCCTCAGAAAGTTCTTCTCCATGAGGTGCCATGTTGAACTTCCAGTGACCAGTATGAAAGAGTGAGAGCGATAACAACAAATTTAACACACATGCTCCCCAATTCACACCTGAGACCTTGTAACACTAATGAGTAGCATGACACAGGGGAGGGAAAATGGCTAATTGGGTCCAATTTGGACATTTTCACTTAGGGGTGTACTCACTTTTGCTGCCAGCGTTTTAGACTTTAATGGCTGTGTGTTGAGTTATTTTAAGGGGACAGCAAATTTACACTGCTATACAAGCTGTACACTCACTATTTTACATTGTAGCAAAATGTAATTTCTTCAGTGTTGTCACATGAAAAGATATAATAAAATATTTACAAAAATGTGAGGGGTGTACTCATACAGTATATACACACACAGTATATTTATTTTTTTTAATTGCCCATATTTCTAGACCTACAGTACTGATTGTTTTGTGATACAATTTTCACTGAAGGTATTTTGTTCAATTTAGGTTTTCCAGGTTTGTAATATTTTAAAGGAAAGCTTTTTTAAACTAATAATTGTATTATTGAGTTTGATTACAATGCCTTATAAGTACATTTACAGTATCTTCAAAGTTCCTGTGTAAATATCCACCAAGTTCCATATTTACATGATCTACACATATCATATTGATACTATGAATTGGTGAGCAGTTCGGCCCGAGCATCGGTTCGGGCCAAACATTTGCCTGTTTGGCCGTTCGCCGAACACCTGAATTTGTTCTCCCTGATGAACACCCTGCAATGCACAGTGCTGCACAGTGCATTCTGCGCCCTAATTGGGCAAAGCTTTACCCAATCAAGATGCAGTGCACGCTGGTTGTTAAAGCAGTTGTCTACCCTTTAGGGGCATTTTTACCTACAGGTAAGCCTATAATAAGGCTTACCTGTAGGTAAAATGAATATCTCCTAAACCTGTATGGTTTAGGAGATATTCCCCTTCCAAGCAGCTACGGCATCACTGTGCATGCGCCGTGTATGTCCCAATGCATGCGCCGTGATGTCCCAGCAAAGGCCTGGAGCATAACGCTGGACCTTGCTGGGAAGATGAGCTCCCGCGCACATGCGCAGGAGTGACATCTCATGGCTCCAGCCAGTCACAGCACCGGAGCCGAGTGCCTGGAAGCAAGATTCAAGGGAAGATGTCAGCTCCCTCAAAGGTGACCGAGCAGCCCGGTCGGATCTTCGTTTCAAGGTGAGTAATTCATAATGAGCTAGTATGCAGTGTATACTAGCTCATTATGCTATTGTCTTGCAGGGTTTTTTTTCACAGGGTAGACAACTGCTTTATGGAGCAGGGCCAGGAAGTGGCCACGGCATCCTTAAAGCGGAGTTCCACCCAAAAGTGGAACTTCCACTTTAAGGGAAGGTGACCCCCCGACATGCCACAATTGGCATGTCATTTTTTTGGGGGTCAGCTGGGACCCTGCTGGGCATGTGCAGTGCGCACCTGGCTTTGAAGCCAAAACCGGGCACCCGCACTTGTAATGCCAGTGCCACCGAGAGGAGGGGGAGAGGAGTGATCCTTCAGGCGACCGCATAGCTGGAGCGTGGGACAGGTGAGCGTCCAATTGTTAAAAGTCAGCAGCTACACTTTTTGTAGCTGCTGACTTTTAACTGGGTGGAACTCCGATTTAACAACCAATGAGTCATCAGCTGTCAATGTGTTTCCCCCACTGCCTGGTAAAAAATATAGAAAAAAATGGCGTGGGGTACTCGCCAGTCCATACCAGACCCTTTGACACTATGTGTTGCACTTGTATATGCTATATATTTTTTTTTTATTTGCTAATTTTTTTCCCATGAAAGTGGACTGTAGCAAATTCTTTTGCAACATCCGGGTACACTACACCCACAGGCCTTTCCTTATCTAGATGGCAGCTCAATTTCTCATAGAATGTTACCATTCTTGGTTTGGCTTGCAAGAATGACCTTTCATAAAGCCATGCTGATTACAACTAATAATACTGTATTCATCAGCAAAATCTTGGATACAGTACCTTATCATCCCCTCCAGCAGTTAACTTACTATCAATGTTAGACTGACTGGCCTGTAGTTTCCAGATATTTATCTCTGTCCTTTTTTAAATATTGTTACCACATTGGCCCTTTGCCAATCTGCTGGTACCATTCTTGTCAGTATGAAGTCCATAAAAATTAGGAAGAGCGTTCTGGCTATAACCTGACTGAGTTCTTTGTGGATTCCCTGGTGTAACCCATTTGGTCCCAGTGATTTATTTGCATTAAGCTTTTCAAGTCTATTTCGGACACTGGCTTCTGCAAACCACAAGGGTACACCCTGTGATGTGTTACTAATGAGACAGTCTTAAATACTATATCCCTTCTTTTCCTTAGTAAAGGAGAATGCATTTAGTACAGTTGCCTTCTTCTTGTCATTTGTAACCAACTTCCCTTCATCATACTTTATGGGGCCAATATCTTCTTATCTTGCTTTTTTTACTACGATATTAATATATTTAACCACCTCCCACCCAGCCACTGTATATATACGGCCGGGTGGGAGCTTCCCTGTTCTGACAGGATGTGTATTTACGTCCTGCAGAACGGGAGCTCGCAGCGGGGCCACGTGGCGCGCTGCTGCTGGATCCTGTGATCATTATGATCACAGGATCCAGCTGAGCAGAGATCGGGATAAGGGTGCAGTGACTGGCCCTTCCGATCATGTGACGGCTGTGTCCAATCACAGCCATCACATTGTAAACAGAGACGAACGTCTCTGTGACAGTTCTCCCCCCGCCGAGCTCAGTGAGAGCTCAGTGCGGGGGGAAGGGGGGAGCTGCAGCTATGTGACAGCTCTCTGCATGATGAGGATTTCATGCAGAAAGCTGTCACAGATCGCCCCCCACACAGTGCACCAAGCACACTGATACCCCTGTCCCCATACATATAAGTGTCCCCATAAACAGTCCCCAAAACATCTGTATGTCCCCAATCACATCTGTCACCATACACAAAACATCTGTCAGTCCCCAAAACATCTGTATGTCCCCAAAACATCTGTCACAGTCCCCAAACATCTGTCTGTCCCCGTCACATCTGTCACCATACACAAAACAGCTGTATGTCCCGTCACATCTGTCTGTCCCCGTCACATCTGTCACCATACACAAAACAGCTGTATGTCCCGTCACATCTGTCACAGTCCCCGTCACATCTGTCTGTCCGCCAACACCAAATAAACTCCGACTTGGGCTATTTTTTACCAAAGAAATGTAGCAGTATCATTTTTGGTCAAAATTTATGAAGAGAAATTACTTATTTGCAAAATTTTAGAACAAACGCAGAAAAATGCATGGTTTTTGAAAATTTTCAGTCTTTTTTTAATTTATAGCGCAAAAAATAAAAAACCCAGGGGTGATTAAATACCACCAAAAGAAAGCTCTATTTGTGTGGAAAAAAATGATAAAAATTTCATATGGGTGCAGTGTCGCATGACCGCGCAATTGTCATTCAAACTGCAACAGCGCTGAAAGCTGAAAATTGGTCCGGGAAGGAAGGGGGGTTTAAGTGCCCAGTATTGAAGTGGTTCAAGAATTATTGGAATTTTTTTTTTCACCGTGAAACCTCCATTGCTGCATACCTTGCAGTGATGAAATGCCAACAATGAACACACTACCTTATATTTTTTAAAGGCCTTTTTTCTGTTTAATATGTCTTTTTACATTAAAGTTTAGCTACCCAGGTTTAATCTTAGCTCTTTTATACTTGTTGCCTTTTAGAATGAACTGACTAATACCTATAATTATTAGGTTCCTAAAGTACTCCCATTTATCCTCAGTGTTAATTGTTTTTAGGATATGGTCCCATTTATTATCTTGTAGTATTGAACAGAGTTAATAAAAGTTGGCTCTTTTGAAATTTAGTGTTCTTGCACTACCCTTGTGCCTCCTTTTCCTATGATTTATGCTGAATATAATTATCCTGTGATTGCTGGATCCCAAGTTGTCTCTTATTTCTACTTCCACAATCAGATCTGTGTCTCTTTGTTATTAATAGGTCTAGCAATGCATTATTTCTAGTTGGGACATCCACCAATTTGCACATAACGTTGTCCTGTAAGACATTTAAGAAGTGACGGGCCCTAAATGAGTAAGCTGTTCCTTCTGCCCAGTCAATATCTGGATAGTTGAAGTCCCCCATTTTGATGATGTTGCTCTGCCTGGCCACCATTTCTACCTGTGACAGGAGATCCAACTCCTTCTTATCCTTCAGGTTAGGGACTGCAGCATAACCCACTATTATTTTTTCAGGTGTTTCTTCTCTTTGAAGTTCCACCCATAGGGACTTCACCTCCCCCCTTGCCCCATTTGCAATATCGCCTCTCATATTCACCATTAATTCATTCTTAATATTTAGGCACACCCCTCTCCCTCTTCTACCCACCCTGTCCCTCCAGTACAAGAAATACATCTGGATAATTGCCAGCCAGTCTTGTGAGTTGTCAAACCAAGTTTCTGATATTCCCACAAAGTCAAAATCCTCCTCGTGTATCAGCAGCTCCAGGTCCTCCATTTTGTTATATAAGCTCCTGTGATTTGTGTACATGCCTCTCAGTTATGTACAGATGCATATTATTTCCTCCTTGTTGTTCTGTAGCTGTAATTTTGTTTTGCAAACCCACTCGCTCATGGTTTTTCCAAATGCACAGATAGGTAAATGAAGAAAGAAGTGAAAGTGACACTAAACTCTGGTTCAAAGAAAGATCTATTTAAATATGTGTTCTTTACTTAAAAAATTACATTCTATTGCTCGCAGCCTCCTCCAAATCTCCAAACGTCCTTTGTTTTGCAGTTGTGATCTGAATTCCTGTCAGAGAGTGGCTACATTTGTTCTCCATGGTCCCACTGTATGTAGGAATGTAACCACCCTCTCTTGCTCCCAAGATGAAGAATGGATTATGGAATGTGCAGTGTGCATAGGGCAGTGCACATGACTGCAATTAACATTCACTACTCATTCCAAACAAAAGGAAGTAAGGGAGGAGGGAATTGGGAGCTCAAGCAGAACATTACAAAGAGGCAGAAAAAAACAGCAAGGAATTATTTCATGAAAATTAGATGGCATTAAGTAGTGGGGTGTGTGGATTATTTTTGGAAAAGGATAGTGTTTAGTGTCACTTGAATGTGAGGCACGTTGAAATATCCTGTTAGTGTTTCCATATGAAGTTGCATAATTTTCTTTTTCAGAAACTGGTGTTGGTGTGAGAACTTATCAGCACAATTAAACTAACTATTTAAGAATAAATCCACAAAAATAGATATTTTAGTTACAGCAGGACCAAGCTAGGCCAAGCCCCAGCTTCTTAATTGTGCATACTACAGCAGAATCTGCTTGTCATCATGGTTGAATCCTGTTTTGTGTCCAAGTGGAATAGTTAGGGGATTTCAGTCCACCTTTTGTTGTTTCAACACCTCTTTTTGGATTCTCTATAATAATAATAATAATAAAAAAGTAAACAATAAACCCTGGGAGTTGGAACCCCTCATAATTATAACAGAAAGGGTTAGACCCAAAAAGGAACATCTCTCTCACCAAAAGATTCTGCAAGATAAGCAGCTGTCTGTTACTTTAACTCTATTTTCTTCAAAAACTGAAATAGCAGACTTGACTAAACTGACCCTTTAATAATGACAAACTTTCCCCAACTATTTATAAATACACATTATTGCAATCCTGTTTTAATGTTTTGTGTACACATTAAATCAAACAAATACTTTCATCTGTTTATTTTTTATGCTTGATCTACCCTTGCAAATTTCCAAATATCTCAAGAAAAGTTCATGAGTATTTTTGCTAATACATGCATAACGGGATGTGTCTACTTCCCAGAGTTTATCGTTGAAACATAATTCATCCTGCCAATTTTTCAATGGTGAAGGCTGAATTAGCATGCTATAATTGCCACGAATACTGCCAAATGAGGATAATATCTGTAATAGAATAATCCTTATGGCACGTGGGAATGAACTGGAGTTCTAAACAAAACATGAAATTATATGTACAATGTACAATACAGGTGCTTTAAAAGCAATTTAGCTAATATCAAAGTGTCATCATATAGTACATTTACAACACATGTACAATTATATTCTCTTCAGTTGCAAGTAAAGAGATATTACACCACTGCTTTAGTAATCTGTTTGACTGTTGAACATGTTTTACGAGGACAGGACTGGAAAACCCTTGAGTATTATTTATTTCCATAATTTCCACTATATGAATAGTGTAACACATAATTGGTTATGTCTTTAAATTGTTTATAGTGCCTCCCCAAACAAGCATTTGTAACATTTCTATTATTATGAAAATATCCTGAATTAATATATACGTATGGAAGGAAAAGATTTACAAATGTCATTTGATATTTGATTTATTGGTGTGATGCTAAATATGTTGAACCACTTAAGGGGATAAACATATCCCTGTCTTGGGTGTGAAATTCAGGGATAGCTAAGAAGGGATCATAGTTATACTTGTTTTAGCACTGAGTACACAGATATACACATCTTGCTAACACTGCCTTTACACCATCATTTTCAACTCTTTGAAACTGCCACGGATAGTCCCAAGAGTTGAAGGGGATAACATACAATTTTCTCTTGTCTTCCAATTAGATTGAAAGCTTACTTTTATGTAAGAGATGTGTTTTGATTAAGAATTATAATATGCAAGAAGTATCCATGTTTCAATGTGCTATATATGCCATAGTTGGATATTCCATGCTAAGTGGCTAAAAGAAGACTAAGTCTGACAAGCTCACTGACTTGGCAAGAATATAGTCCTGGAAATCATTCTAAAATATTGATAGGACCATTTTCATCCCTCTGAGTTGCTTCAGATCTGTAGGCCATGAACTCCATAAGCCATTGAAATATGTTCACAGGAATGCTACTTTATGCATTTTTCAGTGTGAACTGATGCCCTGCTTGTATTGTTAAATTTGTTGCCTTTAATCCTGAATATAATTAGCTGCTCTGATTTGTCTTGCCAGACAGCCTTTTAAAGTTGAAAACAGGGCTAACAGCTAAACACAGTTGAAATGTTAACCTTAACCACTTCAGCCCCGGAAGGATTTCCAGCTTTAGGACCGGAGCCCTTTTTGCGATTCGGCGCTGCGTCGCTTTAACTGACAATTGCGCGGTCGTGCGAAGTTGTACCCAAACGAAATTTGCGTCCTTTTTTTCCCACAAACAGAGCTTTCTTTTGGTGGTATTTGATCACCGCTGCGTCATTTCTGATCGCCGCTATAAACAAAAGAAGAGCGACAATTTTGCAAAAAAACCCAAATTTCTTACTTTTTCCTAAAATACAAATCCCAAAAAAAATATAAAAAAACATTTTTTTCACGGTTTTTGGCCGATTTATATTCTTCCTCATATTTGCGATAAAAAAAATCGCAATCGGCGTTTATTGATTGGTTTGCGCAAAAGTGGTCGCGTTTACGGATGATGAGAATTCATTTTTGGGGTTTTTAATTTTTTTTTATTTTTTACTAAAAATGGCGGCGATCTGCGATTTTTTGCGGTACTGCGATATTGCAGCGGACATGGCGGAACGTTTTGACACTTTTTTGGGACCATTGGCATTTATACAGCGATCAGTGCTATAAAAATGCACTGATTACTGTGTAAATGCCATTGGCAGTGAAGGGGTTAACCTGCAGGGGGCGCGCTAAGGGTTAACTATGTTCCCTGGGCGTGTTCTAACTGTATGGGGGATGCCCTATCTGGGGAAGGGAAGTTATCACAGCCTTCACGTAAAGGAAGGCTGTGATCACAGCCCTTCCCCCTCACACAGAGCAGAGGTCCGTGTTTACATACACGGACCTCCGCTCATTCGCTCCGGGGGGGGGCATCGCGGGTGGCCGGCGGCAATCGAAGCCGCCGCACCCGCTCCCTGGCCCCCCCTGGACACAGTGAGCGCGCGGGCGTGCCTCCGGCGGCGCGCGCGCGCTCACTATACACGTTCCCGCAGCCGCCGTCGTATGACGGCGATTTGCGGGAACGAGCCACTTTGTCGCCGTCAGATGCCGATCGGCGGTCGGCAAGTGGTTAAAAAGGGTTTGCATTTTGCATCTTTAGCACAGTTTTGTGATTATACACAGAAAAACAGCACACAACTAAGGTATGGCAACCTTTTATCAAATACCTCTCATTTTTCATTTCTTAATACTGTAATTCAATTTGTTAAACGTTTTCACATGCATAGCTAAAAGTGTTTGTTAAGCCACTTTATAAAATGTTCCCATCTGCATTGTATTATAATAAGAAGTTGCCCTGTTTCTGTGTTATAACATATATATACTTCTCTGTTTAGATATCACACCTTCTTACTAGGATCCGTTGTCATTTTTGTGATTTTCTCTCTCAGCTCAGAAGTCCTGAGGGAGGGGCTGAGCACTGCTGCTGACCTCAGCTAGAGAGAGAGAGCCATGCTGTGTTATCTATATAGATAAGAATACTTCTGATATAACACAGACACCTTGTGAACTTCTACTAATACAGAGGGATAGGAGCTTTTAGAGTTAATTATGAGAGCAGAGAGATGAAGCTACGAGAGGAAGAGGGAGGGGGAGGAGGGAGAGTTGAAGTCAGCACACAGGAGATAGGAGAGCTGGGAGTGACATAGTCTGCATAGACTACAAGCTCACAGGATAAGCAATATACAAGGAGAGTCAGCACTCAGGGAGGAAGTCATGACCTGGCATTATCAAACAGATATTTTAGGGGATACAGAGGGATAATTTAAAAAGCAAAAGCATCATGCTGCTAATTGCACATTAAAGAGACAGGAGCAGCATTTTTTTTTGGGTTAACAAACGCTTTAACCACTTGCTTACTGGACACTTAAACTCCCCTCCTGCCCAGACCAATTTTTTGCTTTCAGCGATGTCGCATTTTGAATGAGAATTGCGCGTTTGTGCGATGTTGTACCCAAACTAAATTTATATCATTTTTTCCCCACAAATAGAGTTTTCTTTTGGTGGTATTTGATCACCTCTGCGTCATTTCTGATCGCCACTATAAACAAACAAAGAGCGATGATTTTGAAAAAAGAACAATATTTTTTACTTTTTGCTATAATAAATATCCAAAAAAAAAAAAAAAATATTCAACAGTTTTGGCTAGAGTTGATCGAACCTCTGGAAGTTTGAGTTCTGCTAGTTCGGCCGAACTTAGGGACAAAGTCCGGGTTCGGGTCCAGACTTGATCCGAACTTTGACCCGGACCCCGAACCCCATTGAAATCAACAGGGACCCAAACTTTTAGGCACAAAAATGGCTGTAACAAAGTCCTGGAAAGTCTTAGAGGTCTGCAAAAGGAAGGAAAATGGGGGTAAGGGTCGGACAAGTGCCCTACAAAGAAATGGGGATAGAGAAATAACTTAAAATCATTTTTAAGCTAAAATCACATAAAAAAATCTAAAATGGAGGTGGATGTGGAGGTGAAAGTGGTGGTGGAGGAGGAGGTAGCCAACACTGTTTTTTTTATTTTTGTGCAAGAAATGCGCCGCTGGCCGCAAATGTAGTTTTTGGAATTTTTTTGTTTTTTTTTAAACCAGCAATGTAGATGCACTTTTTCATTTTGTGCAAGAAACAATAATCTGTCCCTTTAAGCAACAGTAGGAACCTCTCCCTATAGAATTAGGAGATGATTTTAGATTCTAAAATCATCTCCAAGTTGTACAGGGAAAGCCTCCAGCTGTTGCTTTAAGGGAAAGATTATTGTTCTAAAATCATCTTCAAAGTGTGTGGGAAAAGCCTATTTCAGGGGCATAGAACCATATTAGTGTTCTAAAATCATCTTCAAAGTGTGTGGGAAAACCCTGTTTCAGCCGTGTGGAGCCATATTAGTGTTCTAAAACCATCTTCAAACTGTGTGGGAAAACCCTGTTTCAGCCGCGTGGAGCCATATTAGTGTTCTAAAATCATCTTGAAAGTGTGTGGGAAAACCCTGTTTCAGCCGCTTGGAGCCATATTAGTGTTCTAAAATCATCTTCACAGTGTGTGGGAAAACCCTGTTTCAGCCGTGTGGAGCCATATTAGTGTTCTAAAATCATCTTCACAGTGTGTGGGAAAACCTTGTTTCAGCTGCATGAAGCCATATTAGTGTTCTAAAATCATCTTGAAAGTGTGTGGGAAAACCCTGTTTCAGCCACGTGGAGCCATATTAGTGTTCTAAATTCATCTTCACAGTGTGTGGGAAAACCCTGTTTCAGCCGCGTGGAGCCATATTAGTGTTCTAAAATCATCTTGAAAGTGTGTGGGAAAACCCTGTTTCAGCCGCTTGGAGCCATATTAGTGTTCTAAAATCATCTTCACAGTGTGTGGGAAAACCCTGTTTCAGCCGTGTGGAGCCATATTAGTGTTCTAAAATCATCTTCACAGTGTGTGGGAAAACCTTGTTTCAGCTGCATGAAGCCATATTAGTGTTCTAAAATCATCTTGAAAGTGTGTGGGAAAACCCTGTTTCAGCCACGTGGAGCCATATTAGTGTTCTAAATTCATCTTCACAGTGTGTGGGAAAACCCTGTTTCAGCCGCGTGGAGCCATATTAGTGCTGTCTCTTATAC
>BLSH010250960.1:320541-347326 GCA_018402905.1 Glandirana rugosa
ACCGGAGTGGTAAGCAACTCGCCGTAAGCCCAGATGGTATATTGCAACTTCCAAGACAGCCGATGAGCGTGGACTTCTTCCACAAAGGGAACACGAACATCGACCGTGTTTAGCTGGTGCAGGAGATGAACGTTGTCCTTGAAGTGGTTGTGGTCGTCGTAGTCGTCGTGGTGCTGCTCCTGTGAGGGACAGATTATTGTTCTAAAATCATCTCCTAGTTCTATAGGGAGAGGTTCCTGCTGTTGGTGTGAGCGGTGCATTTCTTGCACAAAAATAAAAAGTGCATCTAAGTTGTCGTTTTCCAAAAAAAAAGAATTTCTTCTTTTTTTTTGTATTTATAAATAGTGCTAATTAGTACATTTGGTGCCAGAATGAGGAGAGCGTCAAATAAGGGACGTGGTTGTGGTGCTGCTGATGCTGCTGGTGTTGGTGAAGTTCCTGTTGCAAGTAGAGGACGTGGTCGATTTGTGCCAGCTACAAGCACAAGGGAAACACCTTCTTCAGGTGCGAGTAGCCGACAGAACCTTCAACGTTATATGGTAGACCCGAATGCCGCTCAACGAATGGTGAGGCCAGAACAAGTACAGGCGATAGTAGATTGGGTGGCTGACAATGCCTCCAGTTCCTTCACATTGTCTCCCACCCGGTCCCTTGATGAAAGCTCAGAGTTGGCACCTGAACCCTATGGGCATCTGCCTTTTACCTCAGCCTCTTGTAAATCAGCCAAGCAGTCTGAACCCCAAGTCATGCAACAGTCTCTTCTGCTTTTTGATGACTCTCCTGGTGTGATTTCTGTGGGCCATCCACATAGCCCTGCCCCATAAGTGGAAGACATTGAGTGCACCGATGCCCAACCACTTCTTTTGCAGGATGAGGACATGGAAACACCAGCGTAGTACGTCTCTGATAATGCCAAAACACAGGTGCCAACTGCTGCAGCTTTTTACAGTGTGCAGACTGACAAGGAGGGCAGTGGTGAAGGGTGGGTGAAGGATGATATGGAGGAGGAGGATGATGAGGTCCTAGACCCCACATGGAATGAGGGTCATGCGAGTGACATGTGCAGTTTGGAGGAAGAGGTGGTGGTCACACAGAGGCACCAGCACAGCAAAAGAGGAAGCAGGTTGCAAAAGCGGAGCAATCGTCCCCTAGACAGTATGCCTGCTACTACCCACCTCACCCAGGGACCTAGCACACCAAAGGCAGCTTAAAGGCGTTCCCCGATGTGGCAGTTCTTCAGACAATGTGCTGACTACAAGACACGAGTGGTTTGCACACTGTGCAATGAAAAATGAAAGGCTGAAGCGAGGCATAAATGTTGAAAACGTGAGCACAACCTGCATGACCAGGCATCTAAATTCAAAGCACTTGCTGCAGTGGAATAAGTACCTCAAAATCCAAGAAAGGTCTCGGCCTCCTCCTGCTTCCTCTTCTGCTGCTGCCTCGGCCTCTTCCTCCACCTCTACAGTGACAGTGTCACCTGCCACCCAGCAAATAGAGCATGTGACAGCAACGCCACCATGTCCACCACCGCCCCCAAGCATTTCCACATGGTCCCATGGAAGCTTACAGCTGTCCATCTCCCAAACACTGGAGAGAAATAGGAAGTACCCCCCTACCCACCCGCGATCCCTGGCCCTGGTTGCTGGCATTTCAAAATTCCTGGCCTTTGAAATGCTGTCATTCCGTCTGGTGGACACGGACAGTTTTAAAAACCTGATGGCGGTTGCTGTCCCACAGTACGTGTTTCCCAGCCGCCACTACTTTTCCAGACGAGCCATCCCTTCCCTGCACAAACAAGTCGGGGATGAGATCAAGTGTGCACTGCGCAATGCCATTTGTGGCAAGGTCCACATAACCACTGATACGTGGACCAGTAAGCATGGGCAGGGACGCTATATCTCGCTAACTGCACACTGGGCAAATGTAATGGCGGGTGGGCCTGAGGCGGCTAGCCGTTTGGCGCATGTCCTTCCGCCACTGAGGATTGCAGGGCATTTATCTTTGCCTCCTGTTGCCTCCTCCTCCTACTGCACTTCCTCCTCCTCCTCCTCCTCTACCACCTCCTCATCCGCTCAGCGTAACACCTTCACCGCCAACTTCAGCACATCCAGGGGGAAATGACACCAGGCTGTTTTAAAACTGATATGTTTGGGGGATAAACCCCGCATTGCGCAGCAGCTTTGGATTGACATTGAACAACAGACCGATAAGTGGTTGTTGCCACTGAGCCTCCAGCCCGGCCTGGTGGTGTGTGATAATGTAGCAGCTCTGGGCCTAGCCGGTTTGACACACATCCCTTGCCTGGCGCATGTGCTGCATTTGGTGGTGCAAAAATTTCTAAAAAACTACCTGGATATGTCAGAGCTGCAGCAGAAAGTGCGGGCCGTCTGTGCGCGCTTTCGGCGTTCTCACCCTGCTGCTGTTCGCCTGTCTGCACTGCAGCAGAACTTCGGCCTTCCCGCTCACCGCCTCCTATGCGACGTGACCACAAGGTAGAACTCCACCTTGCACATGCCAGAGAGACTGTGCGAGCAGCAGCAGGCAATAGTGGAGTTTCAGCTGCAGCACGCATGGGTCAGTCGCTCTGCGGAACAGCACCACTTCACCACCAATGAGTGAGCCTCCATGCGAGACCTGTGTACCATATTGCGGTGTTTCGACTACTCCACCAACATGGCCAGTGCCGATGACACTGTTTTCAGCATTACTATCCCACTTCTATGTCTCCTTGAAAAAACACTTCGGGCGATGATGGAAGAGGATGTGGCACAGGAGGATGAGGGGTCATTTCCACGGTTATCAGGCCAGTCATTCACAAGTGCTCGGAGGGTGGGTTCCTGCATCAGCATAGGCCAGGTAAAACATTTTCAAGCCAGGGCACAGTTCTGGAGGATGAGGACGACGAGGAAGATGATGATGAGGAGGAGGAGGAACCGTGTTCACAGCAGGGTGGCACCCAACGCAGCTCTTGGGCATCACTGGAGCATGGCTGGGGGAATACGGAGGACAGAGATGATACACCTCCCACAGAAGGCAGCTTGTCTTTGCCTCTGGGCAGCCTGGCACACATGAACGACTACATGCTGCAGTGCCTGCTCAATGACAGCCGAGTTGACCACATTTTAACTTGTGCCGATTACTGGGTGGCCACCCTGCTGGATCCCCATTACAAGGACAACGTGCCTTCCTTAATTCGCTCACTGGATCGTGATCGGAAGATGCGCGACTACCAGCGCACACTGACAGACGCACTGCTGAGGGCATTCCCAAATGACACAGGGGACTCTGTGAAAGCACAAGGCGGAGGAGAAGGAAGAGGTCGCCAACGCAGCTGTGGCACCGCCAGCACCTCAGAAGGCAGGGTTAGCATGGCTGAAATGTGGAAAAGCTTTGTCAGCAGCAAGTCACAACAAACAGCACCCCAGCTGATAGACAACGTCTTAGCAGGAGGCAGTATTTCAGCAACATGTTGGAACAGTATGTGTGCACACGCCTACACATACTGACTGATGGGTCTGCCCCATCCAACTTCTGAGTCTCCAAATTGGGCACATGGCCTGAGCTTGCCCTTTATGCCTTGAAAGTGCTGGCTTGCCCTACAGCCAGTGTATTGTCTGAACGGGTGTTTAGCACGGCAGGGGGCGTTATCACAGACAAGCATAGCCGTCTTTCGGCAGCCAACGTGGACAAGCTAACCTTTTTAAAATGAACCAGGCATGGATCCCACAAGACTTGTCTGTACCTTATGCAGAATAACCATTTATACCGGCCTCACACAGCCATTGGTATACTTAAGTGAACGTATCCTTTTTTTTTTCAATATGTCTCAATATTTTGGGGGCTACCCCAAAAAACAAACAAACAAATAAACAGTGTTGGCTACCTCCTCCTCCACCACCACTTCCACCACCTACACCGCCACGGTCACCGCCTCCTCAACCTCCTACTCCACATCCACCTCCTCCTCCATTTTTTATTTCTTTTATGTGTTTTTAAGTTATTTCCCTATCCACATTTGTTTGCAGGACACTTGTCCTACTCTTACCCCAATGTTGATTCCTTTTGCAGCCCTCTAGCCCTTTCCAGGACTTTTTTAGAGCCATTTTTGTGCCCAAAAGTTCAGGTCACCATTGACTTCAATGGGGTTTGGGGTCAAGTTTGGGTCAAGTTCGGGGCCAAACTCGAACTTTTTTGTGAAGTTCGGCTGAACCTGCCAAACCCGAACATCCAGGTGTAGGGGCCTCTGCAAAGAAAGTAGTTTGCCAGGTTTGTTTCCAAACTTATGGAATTTAAGTTCCTGAAAACATTGGTGAATTTTTTCCTTGGTTTCTGCCCACATATCAAACTTATCTTTCTCTTTACGCCAGGCCTTCCTGTTGAGATGGGAGTTGTTGGCGGACAGAGTGGCATGTGCTATATGGAGTTTCTTACTTGTGGCTTGATATTCCCTATTAAAACTTATTTGTCAGTTTCCCAAAATAAATTAGGGTTATCTAGGTGTGCCCCGTTCGTGGCTGAGAAGTCCACCCAGGTGTCAGCTAGTGTTTGCTTAAGAGTTTTGTCTTTTGCTAAATATGTGGGGAATCTCCATATTATGAGATTGTTCTGGGGTGAGAAGTCCGTTATATGTAGAGAGATCGGGGCATGGTTGGATATTGCTATATCATGTATGCCCGGATCTTTGGCAAACATAAGCCTATGAGAGTTCAAAAAGAAGTAGTCTATTCTGGAGAGGGAGATGTGCCAGGGTGGAAATAAGGAGAAGTCCTTGCCTTCTGGATGGACCAGTCTCCAGATATCTGTGAGGTGGAAGCTGTCTGACCGTTGTGCTAGGAGAAAGGGTGGTATATTTAGGTTATAGGGGATATGTGTTAAATCTGTCAGTCTGTCCTCAAATGGGGACATCACTGAATTTAATTTGCCTGTTATAACATGAGTGAATGTGTGAAGCAACGTGTGCTGTGAGTGTCTGGAAGAACTGTTGTGTTGGTGAGTTTGGGGCATAGACCGATGTCCGTGCCCATTCTTTGTTATGGGATTTGAGCCTAACTGTGAGTAGATGGGCTTCATCATCTATGTGGGAAGACAATATCTTGCACAGGGTGTTCTTATTAATTAGGAGAAGAACCCCTGCTTTGCCTTTTACTGAGGGGAAACCTACTACTTGACCTACCTAAAGTTTGAGCATTCTATTGGTGTCTATGCTATTTAGGTGAGTCTCCTGAAGGACTGCAATATCGACCTTAAGGCGTTTTAGGTGCCAAAGGATTGACATCCTTTTACTAGGTGATTTGAGTCCTTTCATGTTCCACAAAATACCTTTCAGGAAGGTGACAATATGTGGCATTAGGAGGGTGACTAGGTTGTGTAGGGAGGTATGATGTGAGCTTGAAGCAGTGGTTAGTGTGTATAATTTTTAGAGCTAAGGTTAGGAAGGGGGGGGCAAAATGGGTGGACTGAAACTGGACCACCTTGACATGAAAAAGTTAACTTAGCAATAAACATAAAACATACCTATTGAAGTCTGCACTTCGCTGTTTTCCTCATGTGAAACTCACTACTTCGAACAGCATTACCGAGAGATGTTTTTTGCTCGCCAATGGGAGGTGAGCAAGCTCCCATCCCGGCTGGTCTCAGGGGTCAAATATATGATATATATGGGAAATTTGTTGCTTCCCAGGGCTAAACTACTTGCGAGCAAGGAGCCACGTCTTCATAAGGCTGTGAGAGGCTGGCTAGGCAAGGCTAAACCTGTATAACAATGAAAGGAATGGATTCAAAAACAGATAGCTTATTATTATGCACTCTTTTTCCAGGAAGCACAGTGCCATATATGAGGGGCCTGAGAGAGCAAAAGTGAATGAACAAGTTTTTGTGAGGCGTAGTAATACATCACCCGAGTGTGGAATGCATGGCACCTAAATGACAATTTGTGTTTCTAGATTAGTCCCATCTGCTGGTATTAGAGGAGTCGGTAAGCCGAAGTTTCATTGCAGAATCCTTTTGCACTGGTTTCTCGATATTCCCTGGCTCGGGCCGTCTGGTGGGGGGGTGTCCATCGGGAGGTGTAGATAAGATTGGAGGTAGTATTTAGCCTCATCTGGTGAGTTAACAACTTTTGGGTCTCCTGATGGAGTTGAGAAGCGGAGAGCCACAGGATACGCCAGTGAGAATTTTATGCCTTTCTGGTATAAAGCTGAACAAATTGGATGGAAGGCTTTGCATTTTTTGGATACTTCTTGCGAGTAGTCCACAAACAGGAGCAGTTTGTTACAGACTAGCTGCAGGGCCTCAGAGTTCCGAGAAGATTTAAGTAGGTTAAGTCTGTCAGCATAGTTAAGATAGCTTAACCACTTGCCGACCGCCGATCGGCATCTGACGGCGGCAAAGTGGCACGTTCCCGCAAATCGCCGTCATACGACGGCGGCTGCGGGAGCGAGTTTAGTGAGCGCTCACTGTGTCCAGGGGGGGCCAGGGAGCGGGTGCGGCGGCTTCGATTGCCGCAGGCTACCCGCGATGGCCCCCCCAGAGCGAGTGAGCGGAGGTCCGTGTATGTAAACACGGACCTCCGCTCTGTGTGAGGGGGAAGGGCTGTGATCACAGCCTTCCTTTACGTGAAGGCTGTGACCACTTCCCTTCCCCAGCTAGGCAAGCCCCCATACAGTTAGAACACGCCCAGGGAACATAGTTAACCCTTAGCGCGCCCCCTGCAGGTTAACCCCTTCACTGCCAATGGCATTTACACAGTAATCAGTGCATTTTTATAGCACTGATCACTGTATAAATGCCAATGGTCCCAAAAAGTGTCAAAATGGTCCGACATGTCCGCTGAAATATCGCAGTACCGCAAAAAATCGCAGATCGCCGCCATTATTAGTAAAAAATAAAAAAAAATTAAAAACCCCAAAAATGAATTCTCATCATCCGTAAACGCGACCACTTTTGCGCAAACCAATCAATAAACGCTGATTGCAATTTTTTTTATCGCAAATATGAGGAAGAATATAAATCGGCCAAAAACGGTGAAAAAAAATGTTTTTTTATATTTTTTTTTTTTTGATTTGTATTTTAGGAAAAAGTAAGAAATTTGGGTTTTTTTGCAAAATTGTCGCTCTTCTTTTGTTTATAGCGGCGATCAGAAATGACGCAGAGGTGATCAAATACCACCAAAAGAAAGCTCTATTTGTGGGGAAAAAAGGACGCAAATTTCGTTTGGGTACAACATCGCACGACCGCGCAATTGTCAGTTAAAGCGACGCAGTGCCGAATCGCAAAAAGGGCTCCGGTCCTAAAGCTGGAAATCCTTCCGGGGCTGAAGTGGTTAATATCACAGGTTTGGGAGTGCGTCTGTAGTTTGACGGCACCCCCCAAGCAGTGGGCTCTCTCTACTGTACAGGGAGAGGACAGGCCTAGTGCATGTGGAATGCATGAGGTACATATATCCATGTGAGGGTCAGTATTAAAAGATTCGGGAAGGCCTATTATACTGAGATTGTTCCTTTGGGAAGTCATCGTTTATCGAAGATAAATTGTTGAGCTTGTTTGTGCTCTCTGTTGCTTGTGAAAGAAGCTTGCACCTCATCCTCAATCTCTGAAACATGGCTTTCCAATTCTGAGAGCCTTTTGCCATGCTCTCCTAGCTCCCTGCTTATTTGTGCCATGCCCGCAGCTATGGCTTTGTCCACAGCTGCTGTTATAGTGGGCTTGAGCAGTGCTGCGACTGCCTGGGCTAATCCTGCATACTGATCCTTGGCTTGGATGAGGGGGAGGCTTGTGGCCGGAGAGAGGGTATGGCTGGCTCCATTGGCATCTGTCATGGAGGCTCCGTTGGCCATATTGGCTGAGAGCTATCTGTGTGTGGAGGCCTCTGTGTACTGGTGAGAAGCCGTTCCCGGGGACCGTGGATGACAAACTCGACCATCAAGTTGCTGGGTGCTGTGAGACACCAGGTGGGTGTATTGCTTACCTTCCGCGGACGAGAAACGCTAGATTTATAAACCACTGAGATGGAGCCACCGTTCCCTGCTCCCTTCACATCAGGCGCCTGAACCAGAAGACCCCTCCAGTATTTTTTGATAATATACTGAATTCATCTTGCCATCAATTTTGACCAAATTTCCTGTGCCTTTGTGGCTCACACATCCCCAAAACACCAGCGAGCCACCTCCGTGTTTCACAGGCCTTGTTGACCCTCTCCAGATGTAGCGTTTATGGTTGTGGCCAAAAAGCTCAATTTTGGTCTCATCCATCCAAATGACTTTGCGCCAGAAGGTTTCAGGCTTGTCTCGGTGCTGTTTGGTGTATTGTAAGTGGGATACTTTGTGGCATTTGCATAGTAATGGCTTTCTTCTGGCGACTCAACCATGCAGCCCATCTTTCTTCAAGTGCCTCCTATTGTGCATCTTGAAACAGACACACAACATGTTTTCAGAGGGTCCTGAATTTCACCTGAAGTTATTTGTGGGTTTTTCTTTGCATCCTGGCCAATTTTCCTGGCAGTTGTGACTGAAATTGTATTTGGTCTACCTGACCGTGATTTGGTTTCAACATAACCCCTTGGTTATCTTTTTATATCCCTTTCCTGTTTTATACAGTTCAACTACCTGTTCCTGCAGATCCTTTGACAATTCTTTTGCTTTCCCCATGATTCAGAATAAAGAAACATCAGTGCAGCACTGGATGAAAGATGCAAGGGTCTGTCAGGAGTCCAGAAACTCATTGACTCATTAATTACAAGCAAACATATCACAGGTGATGGTGGTTAGCTTTAATAGCCATTCAAACCCCTTTGTGTCAACTTGTGTGCATGTTATCAGGCCAAAATCACCAGGGTATGTAAACTTTTGATCAGGGTCATTTGGTAGTTTCTGTTGTCATTATGACTTAAAAAAGAGTAAACACAGTTTATTGATAATACAAGGCTTCAGCCAAACACTAACCATGAGTGAAAGAAATGTTTTTATGTTATCATTCATATTCTCTGAAAAATGGCCAAGAAATCATAAATTCTGCCAGGGTATGTCAACTTATGAGAACAACTCTCAGGTGTGAATTGGGGAGCAGGTGTGTTAAATTTGGTGTTTTCCCTCTCACTCTCTCATACTGGTCACTGGAAGTTCAACATGGCACCTCATGGCAAAGAACTCTCTGAGGATCTGAAAAAAAGGATTGTTGCTCTACATAAAGATGACCTAGGCTATAAGAAGATTGCCAAGACCCTGAAACTGAGCTGCAGCATGCTGGCCAAGACCATAAAGTGGTTTAACAGGACAGGTTCCACTCAAAACAGGCCTTGCCATGGTCGACCAAAGGAGTTGAATGCACATGCTCAGCATCATATCCAGAGGTTGTCTTTGGGAAATAGACGTATGAGTGCTGCCAGCATTGTAGCAGAGGTTGAAGGGGTGGGGAGGTCAGCCTGTCAGTGCTCAGACCATACGCCGCACACTGCATCAAATTGGTCTGCATGGCTGTCATCCCAGAAGGAAGCCTCTTCTAAAGATGATGCACAAGAAAGCCTGTAAACAGTTTTCTGAGGACAAGCAGGCTAAGGACATGGATTACTGGAACCATGTCCTGTGGTCTGATAAGACCAAGATAAACGTATTTGGTTCAGATGAAGTGAAGTGTGTGTGACAGCAACCAGGTGAGGAGTACAGTGTGTCTAGCCTACAGTCAAGCATAATGTGGGAGTGGCATGGTCTGGGGCTGCATGGGTGCTGCTGGCACTGGGGAGCTACAGTTCATTGAGGGAACCATGAAGGCCAACATGTACTGCGACATACTGAATCAGAGCATGATCCCCTCCCTTCGGAGACTGGGCTGCAGGGCAGTATTCCAACATGATAATGACCCCAAACACACCTTCATGATGACCACTGCCTTGCTAAAGAAGCTGAGGGCAAAGGTGATGGACTGGCCAAGCATGTATCCAGACCCTATAGAGCATCTGTGGAGCATTCTCAAATGGAAGGTGAATGAGCGCAAAGTCTCTAACATCCACCAGCTCTGTGATGTCGTCATGGAGGAGTGGAAGAGGACTCCAGTGGCAACCAGTGAAGCTCCGGTGAACTCCATGCCCAAGAGGGTTAAGGAAGTATTGGAAAATAATGATGGCCACACAAAAAAATTGATACTTTGAGCCCAATTTGGATATTGTTACTTACTCGCTTTTGTTGTCAGTGGTTTAGACATTAATGGCTGTGTGTTGAGTTATTTTGAGGGGACAGCACATTTACACTGTTATACAAGCTGCACACTCACTACTTTATATTGTAGCAAAGTGTCATTTCTTCAGTGTTGTCACATGAAAAGATATAATAAAATATTTTAAAAAATGTGAAGGATGTACTCACTTTTGTGAGATACTGTATATTCTTACACTGCCTGCACTGATTGTATATAGGCTACACTGGATCTATATACTACACTGCCTGCACTGATTGCATATATTCTACACTAGACCTATATACTTTCCTGCCTGCACTGCCTGTATATACTCTACACTAGATCTATATACTACCCTGCCTACACCCACTAACTAAACTAGCTAAACTAGATTGACATTCCAGTCTCCACGTTCACACACTACATACGGCCGCTGTTTAAGCGGCCTTATATAGTGTGGGTGTGGACTGAGACCCCTTAGCCATGATTGGCCAAAGGCATCCTGCTTCTGGCCAATCATGGCTCTCACAGCAGAGCGCGCTGTGATTGGCCAAAGCATGTAGGTCATGTGCATGCTTTGGCCATTCAGCGTGTGTCATTCCCCATGGTCTGGCACTGCATTATGGGGCGCTCGAATTTGGCGCGAATGCCCCATAATGTTCGAGATTCGGGCGAACACGATGTTCGAGTCAAACTTACATTCGACTCGAACAGCGGGCTCAACCCTAGTGCTTGGTATGATTTTGACCTGACTTTATAACCCAATTTCTTGTCCTTGTATTTTTTAGGGTGTCCAACAGAATAAAAACAAACAGATCAAGTGATTGTAGCAGTAAAGAAACATAAGGACATTTTTTTGCTATATAATTATTTCAGGAATGTGCAAGACATGTGTGCTGTTAGCATGAAATCAGCCGATATATTTACCTTGAATTTCAAAGAACAAAACCCCTGTTATTTTATCTATTTATTACCAGATGCAGAACAGAAGTCATCATCTCAAAATGTGATATTTTATCTTGCCCATCTTTTGGAGCCAAGTACTCATATTTTGTATAATGTTACCATGGTAACTCAGCTTGGAAGCAAGCTATGTTCCATATAAAAGTAAAGGAAAAAATAGCTACTGAAAGACTTTTGACAGCAAAGGTCAGGGTTAGAGCACAGAATGTTACTCAGAGACTTACCTGATCAACATGAATATTTATTAATCAAAGGGATGAGAATTCATATTCTAAGACTGAACTGGATGTCTTTTTAGCTAAATGGTTTGCTTATGCATTTTGAGTTTTATGAAAATGTTTCATTCTGAACAAGTTATAGCATAACTAACTGTACATGATAAAATGTTAATTCCCTATGGGAATAGGTTGGAAAAGGGCACAGAGTTGGCACGCCTGCCGACTGCAAGACTACAGCGCGTAGGTTTTGAGAGGAGAAAACTGCTCTGGCAGCTTTCTCCAGATTGTGCGATCTCCGGATGGGGCTCTGTAGTTCGGAGATCCCTAAGTGTCTTGGGAGGGACAGGATCTCCAACCCTGTGTCCAGGTCTTGTGGACAACCAGCAGGGTGTGTGCCCAGGTGGACACAGGCAATATAATGAGGGGCTGGTGAGAGCAGTAGGTGGAGGAAGATGGAGAGTGAGCAGCTTGCTGCTGCTGTTTCAAGACAGACCCGTCAGGAAGACTGTCTGCCCTGTGGGAGACTGCAGCCCGAGCAAGGAGGATTCTATGACCATGGACTGGGAAAGGATGGCCAGCTTTGAGAGTTGGGGAGACTAAAGAAGCCAGTGAGTCCAGGGGACTGGAAGGAATAAAAAAAATGTTAGACAGTCCAGCAAATCAGATGACACCCAAATCTGTCTACTCCTCATCTCACTCCTTCAGTCTCCTCTCACATTACTAACTTACTAACTGCCATATCAGTATGGATGTCACACCACTTCCTTAAATTAAATCTCTCTAAAACTGAGCTGGTAATATTCCCTCCTGCCCATGCACCCCCCCCCCCCCATGACTTTTCCATCAAAATCAGTGATTCAACCATCAGTCCCTCCCCTCATGCCAGGGTACTAGGTGTACTCCTAGACTCTGACCTGTGATTTCAGCCTCAAAACCAATCATTATCAAAAGTTTGTAGCCTTCACCTCCATAACATCTGTAGAATATGCCCCTTTTTAACAAATGAAACCACCAAGCTCCTCATTTACTCCCTTGTTATCTCTTGCCTTGAATATTGCAACTCTCTTCTCATTGGCCTCCCACTCCATATGCTATCACCTCTTCAGTCTATCATGAATGCTGCTGCCAATATTATCCACCTTACCAACTGCTCAGTGTCTGCCACCCCTCTTCTCCATTCCCTACACTGGCTCCCAATTGCCCAGCGGATTAAATTCAAAATACTAACCACAACATACAAAGCCATCCACAACTCTGCCCCAAGTTACATCACCAATCTTGTCTCCAAATATCACCCAAACCGTCCTCCCTGTTCCACCCAAGACCTCCTACTCTCAAGCTCCCTCATTTCCTAGTCTCATGCTTGTCTCCAGGATTTCTCCAGAGCCTCTCCCACCCTCTGAAACTCTCTACCTCAACCTGTCCGCCTATCTCCTTCTCTTGCTACCTTCAGGCAATCCTTGAAAACTCATCTCTTTAGGGAAGCCCACCACACCTCCAACTAATCTTTTACCTCTTCCATCAACTCATACACCACAGTTAGAACCTTTTGTACTAACTGCCCCACCCTATTAGATTGTAAGCTCTTCTGAGCAGGGTCATCTTGATCCTCTTGTATTTTATTGTATTGTAACTGAATTGTCTCCCTTTTACATTGTAAAGCGCTGCGTAAACTGTTAGTGCTATATAAATCCTGTATAATAATAATAATAATAATAATAACTGCTGACGGGAGACAGGTGGCTTGGTATGTTTCCGTTATTCATGAGTGCTAATTAAGTTTAAACCCCAGCGTGGGAATCCTGAATGGATTTTTTTTTGTTTTTCTGTTTAATAAACATGGGCTACCAGGCCTTTAGGGTCCTTTCACACATGCGGAGCCCGTTTTGACGGGCTCAGCTGCTCAGCGGGGATCCATCCGTTGATCCCCCCTGAGCCGACGGATGACAGGACAGTCTCTGCACTTCATGCAGAGACTGACCTGTCAGAGCTCCATTCTCCTCTATGGAGAATCGGATGAGCATGGACCGTCTGTCCGTGCTCATCTGATCCGATCCGCCAGGCGGATGGAAAATAGGGCTTCCATCCCTCTGTTTCTGGCGGATCGGTGACATCCGCCGCTCCATAGAGCACAATGGAGCATCCGTTTGGGCCTGCCTGAAAAACTGACAGACGGACCCAAACGGACCATATGTGTGAAAGAGCCCTTAACAATTTGCCTGTCTGACGTGGACTCACAGCACAAAATTTGCATCTATCACCTGAGCCAAACACCCCCAATATCGCAATGTATACAGTTCCCAAACCATTTGCTCTACGCTCTACTTCTTTGATGTCATGATTATAAAGAAAAACCTCTGTGGCCCATTCTTTATAATCAGTACTGGTTCTTGGGAATTCTAAATTCCAAAGCTTGGAGAGGATACCTGGAGCAGAGGGCTACAGCCATCAGTTTAATCCTGTAAGGATAGACGTATGGGAGCGGTAATGTGTAACTTGCTGCCTAAGCTTTAAAATGCGTTGTCTGCCACACAGCAATTTAAAGTGGTTGTAAATGTTCAAGGCTTTTTTAACTTCATGCATTCTGTGTATGAAAAAAACTTCTGTGTGAAGAAATCCCCCAGCCCCCCCAATACTTACCTGAGGACATTCTCGATCCAGCAATGTTCAAAAGAGCAGTGGCTCTCCTGGGTCCTTCCCTTCTTATTTGCTGAGACACACAGAGCAGTGACTTGTGATCAAGCCTGTTTGGGTGCCCCCCAAGCTGCTTGCTATAGGGGCATTTGGCAGGAGGGTGGAGTCAGGAGCAGGGGGACCTGAAGGTGTGGGACCTAAGAAGAGGAGGATGGGGATGCTCTGCGCAAAACCCCTGCACAGAGCAGGTAAATATAACATGTTTGTTATTTAAAAAAAAATCTGCCTCTAACCACTAACCGCCCAGCCTATTGAAATATGACGGCTGAGAGGAAGCCCTGTTATCCTGGGAGGATGTCATATGACGCTCTCCCAGGATTGTGCATGCCCCACGGGCTATGCTTTGGCGCAATCTGTCACCCACTGTGTTCACTGTTCACAGCTAATCACAGATCATTGTATCGGCCCTCTGCCTGTACCATGTGATCACTGTGACCAATCACAGCAGATCACATGAAAATTGTACAGAATGATTGCTTTGATCCATGCCATTCATTGTGTACTATTGTGGTGAGTACTGTGATTGGTCACAATAACACACATGGTACAGACAGGGCCAATCACAGCCCATCTGTACCATGTGATTAAATTTGGCCAATCACAGCTAATCACAATAGTAAACACTGAAGAATAATTTTCATTCAGAAAAAATGGTTGCTTATAACTGTAAAATTCACAGTTATAAACAATCATAGTATGTAAAAAATAAAATAAAAATCCTGATCACCTCCACAGACTAGTACAGTGTTACTATGGTAACATTGTATTGCTCTGGTCACTGTATGTAAAAAAAAAAAAAAAAATTGTAAAAAAGAAAAAATATATTATTTTTTTTTACATACTGTCTCCAGTCAGCATCCTTGACCATCGCCACACCAGTTATATGATGACGCAGTACTACACTGGTGACAATATGTAGAAATATTTTAAAAATTGTGACAATGTATAGATATGCTACTACCCTCTGGGAGTAACCTACCTTTGGGCCCCCTTAACCCTTCCTTTTCTTACTTGCTTTCTTTTCCCCTTTTTTGTTCCCCAATTTACCTTTTAATTTGGCTGACATACCATTTAATATGTTGATACCAATTTCCTCATTAACAATAAATTAAAACAATACACTGTTAAGATAAGAGTATCAGATGTTCTAATGACTCTACACTTGCTTAAAGTGTAACTCTACTTCCCTCTGGGTGACCTATGTACATTGCAAGGATTATAATAAACTTTGTTCCAGATTCCTACCTTTTGTTATTGTAAAGAAATCCCTGTTTGTTTCTCCGTGCCTCTCTGCTGAGTGGTTCAAATGTGAGTGGTTTCATAATTATCTGTCAGCTGTGGCAGCTGAAGAGCATTAATGAGGAAATCTGTGGCCTGCATCCCTTTAGACGTGTTCCTATTGAAAGTATCTCACCAAAGATTACATTTTTGTTGCAGGGGATGCCGAAATCTGACTTGTATCTTAGTGCAGACTTCTGGGAAAACTGGTGAGCCAATCACACAAGCAGGAAATTATGTTTCTGGGGAGCTGTCAGTACACATTAGCCCAGGAGGTGGGAGGGGACACCCCCCCTCCCGCTGCCTTCCGCCGCTCTTCTCCGGCCTCCCGTCCCACTTGGAGACCAGAGCGACGATTTGGCGCATCCGCCGGCTGGAAGGAAACCTGATCAAAGCCGTAATCGGCTCCGATCGGGTCTCCTTCGCCAAATTCCGGAAGCGACGTCACAACGTCACTTCCGGTTTACACGGCGGCTAACGGCGCCAAATTTAAAAAAACAACAGTATTCAGAATCGCCGTTTTTGTCAATCTGAATACTGTGAAGTGCAAAGGAGGGATGGGGGGGTCTTTTAGACCCCCCGGCCCTCCAAAAAGAGTACCTGTCACCATCTATTACTATCACAAGGGATGATAAACGGTGTTCAAACTACACATGTGAGGTATCGCCGCGATCGCCAGAGTGTGAGCAATAATTCTAGCAAAAGACCTCCTCTGTAACTCTAACCTGGTAACCGTTAAAAAATTTTAAAGTGTCGCCTATGGAACTTTTTAAATACTGGACTTTGTCGCCATTCCGCGAGTGCGCGCAATTTTCAACCGTGTCATGTATGGTATCTATTTACTCGGCGTAACATCCTCTTTCACAATATGGAAAAAAATTGGGCTAACTTTACTGTTGTCTTATTTTTTAACTCAAAAAAGTAAAATTGTTCCAAAAAAATCGCGCTTGAAAGACCGCTGCGCAAATACCGTGTGACAAAAAGTATTGAAACAATCGCCATTTTATTCTCTAGGGTGTTTGAAAAAAATATATAATGTTTGGGGGTTCTAAGTAATTCTCTAGCAAAAAAAATGTTTTTAGCTTGTGACCACCAAATGTAAAAAAGTGGCCCGGTTGGTAAGTGGTTAACTGACAATTGCGCGGTTGTGCGACGTTGTACCCAAACAAAATTTGTGTCCTTTTTTTCCCACAAACAGAGCTTTCTTTTGGTGGTATTTGATCATCGCTGCGTCGTTTCTGATCACCGCTATAAACAAAAGAAGAGCGACAATTTTGCAAAAAAACCCAAATTTCTTACTTTTTGCTAAAATACAAATCCAAAAAAAAAAAAAAAAACATTTTTTTTCACCGTTTTTGGCCGATTTATATTCTTCCTCATATTTGCGATAAAAAAAATTGCAATCGGCGTTTATTGATTGGTTTGCGCAAAAGTGGCCACGTTTACGGTTGATGAGAATTCATTTTTGGGGTTTTTATTTTTTTTTATTTTTTACTAGTAATGGCAGCGATCTGCGATTTTTAGCGGTACTGCGATATTTCAGCGGTCATGTAGGACCATTTTGACACTTTTTTGGGACCATTGGCATTTATACAGTGATCAGTGCTATAAAAATGCACTAATTACTGTGTAAATGTCATTGGCAGTGAAGGGGTTAAGCTGCAGGGGGCGCTCTAAGGGTTAACAGTGTTCCCTGGGCGTGTTCTAACTGTGGGGGGACTGCCCTAGCTGGGGAAGGGAAGTGGTCACAGCCTCCATATACAGGAAGGCTGTGATCACAGCCCTTCCCCCTTCACAGAACGGAGGTCCCTGTTTACTTACACGGACCTCCGTTCTTTCACTCCGGGGGGGCCATCACGGGTAGCCGGCGGCAATCGAAGCCACCCGTTCCCTGGCCCTCCCCGAACACAGTGAGCGCGCGCGCTCACTAGGCTCTGTCTCGCGGCCGCCGTCATATGACGGCGTTTTGCGTTACAGAGCCACTCTGTCGCCATCATTTGCCGATCAGCCGTCGGCAAGCGGTTAAGATAGATAGGTATAAACTTATGGTTAAGATTTGTCTTGATCAAAATTCTTGACTATACAATCTTATAACTTGAAATGTCATCATCAAATAATAATATACTAGCCTGTAACCAATTTATCTTTTTGGTAAAATGTAAAATTTTTATTTCTGTATATTATATTCAATGTTTTATGACAATCTTTAATAAATTACTTGAACAAGGAAAAAATAAATAAAAAATAAAAATGACAACTGCAAAAAACTCACCATGTTCTTACTAAATACCTTGGGCTTTTTGCTTTCCAGCGGCCATTTGGGGAATATTTGTACTGTCCTGGCATTTTCAGGCTTCAAGAAATGAGATCTGTCAGTACATCAGGATTGATCGATTTTAAGATATATATATATATATACCATAGTTTGTGGACTCTATAACTTTCCTACAGTCTGCACCATCTATAAACAGCGATTCACGTTAAGTGGTTAAACTAATTTAAAACAGCAGGGCCCGTTGCTGCGCCCAACAAAAGTAACTGCAAGGGGTTTCAGTGTTCTGCCACTGACAACACCCAAGGCACAATTTTTCAGCACCTGTTTGACTGAGGCATGTCATCACAATTTTTAACCACTTAACATGAATCGCTGTTTATAAATGATGACAGCTTTAAGTGGATGTATCGGGGTATAGCCTGCAGCTACAGGCTATACCCCGGTACCATTTTTTTAGAGCAGGCGGCCGGCTGGTGATAATGGTCAATCCGGCTCGGAAGCCGATTGGTCTTTATCCCAGTGAGCGGGTGGGGAGCGCCACCATCCGCCACTGTTCTCTGGTCTCCCGTCCCACCGAGAGACTGGAGCTCCAATCCGACGCTTCTGGCCGCTGTGTGAAGTCCCTTTGGAAGCCGAAATCGGCTTCAATCAGGACTTCTTCGTACATTTCCTGAAGCGACATCACAACGTCACTTCCGGTTTACTCGGTGGCAAACGGCGCCGGTTTTAAAAAAATTACAGTATTCTGAATCGCCGTTTTTAGCGATCTGAATACTGTGAAGTGCAAAGGAGGGATGGGGGTCCCATCCCTGCATAAAGAGTACCTGTCACCATATATTACTATCACGAGGGATTACATTCCTTGTGATAGCAATAAAAGTGATCAGATTTTTTTTATAAACGGACAGTGTTAAAAAAATAAAAAAAATTTTAAAATGTAAAAAAAAAATTAAATCGCCACAGTAACCACGAGCTTGCGCAGCAAAGAAAACACATACATAAGTCACGCCCACATATGAAAACAGTGTTCAAATCACACATGTGCAGTATCGGCGCAATTGCCAGAGTGTGAGCAATAATTCTAGCAAAAGACCTCCTCTGCACCTCTAACCTGGTAACCATTAAAAACTTTTAAAGCGTCACCTATGGAGATTTCTAAGTACCGGAGTTTGTCGCCATTCCGCAAATGTGTGCAATTTTCAACCAAAAACATGTATGGTATCTATTTACTCAGCATAGCATCCTCTTTCACAATATACAAAAAAAAATTGGGCTAACTTTACTGTTGTCTTATTTTTTAACTCAAAAAAGCAAATTTTCCCCAAACAATTGCGCTAGAAAAACCACTGCGCAAATACCATGCGACAAATAGTATTGCAATGATCACCATTTTATTCTCTAGGGTGTTTGAAAAAAATATATAATGTTTGGGGGTTCTAAGTAGAGATGAGCGAACTTCTAGAAGTCTGGGTTCTGCTGGTTCGGCCGAACTTCGGGACAAAGTCCGGGTTTTGGGTCCGGACAGAACCCGAACTTTGTCCCGGACCCCGAAATCCATTGAAATCAATGGGGACACGGACATTGAGGCACAAAAAATGCTTTAAAATAGTCCTGGAAGGTCCTAGAGGTCTGCAAAAGGAAGGAAATGTGGGTAAGGGTGGGACAAGTGGCCTACAAAGAAATGGGGACAGGGAAATAACTTTAAATATTTAAAAAAAAATAAAAACATAAAAAATGCAAAAATGGAGATCATCTTCAAAATGGGTCTGAAAAGTATTAATTAACGGTAGAGGCCATAGAACTGTTCTAAAATCATCTTCAAACTGTGTCAAAAAAGTATAAATAAGCCGGGAGTACCCATATCACTGTTCTTCAAAATGTGTGTGTCACTTTAAATGAAACCGGGAATCAGTGCACATCTGTTCTGCACAATTATTTAAAGTCTGTGTTTCACTTTAAATTAAACCGTGAATCAGTGCACATCTGTTCTGCAAAATTCTTTAAAGTCTGTGTGTCACTTTAAATAAAACCGGAAATCAGTGCACATCTGTTCTGCACAATTCTTTAAAGTCTGTGTGTCACTTTAAATGAAACCGTGAATCAGTGCACATCTGTTCTTCACACTTCTGTTTAGTCTTTAAAGAATTGTGCAGAACAGATGTGCACTGATTCACGGTTTCATTTAAAGTGACATACAGACTTTAAATAATTGTGCAGAACAGATACTCCCAGCTTATTTATACTTTTTTGACACAGTTTGAAGATGATTTTAGAACAGTTCTATGGCCTCTAATGTTAATTAATACTTTTCAGACCCAGTTTTAAGATGATCCCCATTCACGTCCATTTTTGCTTTTTTATGTTTTTATTTTTTTTAAATATTTAAAGTTATTTCCCTGTCCCCGTTTCTTTGTAGGGCACTTGTCCCACCCTTACCCCCATTTTCCTTCCTTTTGCAGACCTCTAGGACCTTCCTGGACTTTTTTTTACAGCATTTTTAAGATTTTTCATTAAAATTACCCGAACCCGGACTTTTTTTGAAAAGTCCGGGTCCCGGACACCCCAAAGTTCGGTACGGACCCGAACTTTACAGTCCGGGTTCGCTCAACTCTAGTTCTAAGTAATTTTCTAGCAAAAAAAAATGATTTTAACTTGTAAACAACAAGTGTAAAAAAGGGCTCTGGACCTTAAGTGGTTAAACTAATTTACAATAGCAGGTCCCGTTCCTGCGCCCAACAAGAGTAACTGCAAGGGGTTACAGTGTTCTGGCACCGACAACACCCAAGGCCCAATTTTTCAGCACCTGTTTGACTGGGGCATGTCATCACAATATTTAAAATCATTTACAACAGCGGGGCCAGCACCAAAATAATAAAAAAAATTGCGTAGGGTTCCCCCCCAAAGTCCATAACTGACCCTTCAGGTCTGGTATGGATTTTATGGGGAACTCCGCGCCAACATTTTTTTTAAATCCGAGCACGCAGCCCTGGCATGGGAGGAGGGGGTGGGGATGAGCGAGCGCCCCCCCTCCAAACCATACCAGGCCACATGCCCTCAACATGGGGAGGATGCTTTGAGGTCACCCCTAAAGCACCTTGTCCCCATGGGGAAAAGGGCCTCATCACTGCAACCCTGGCCGGTGGTCGTGGGGGTCTGCAGGCAGGGGGCTTATCAGAATCTGGAAGTCCCCTTTAATAAGGGGGTCCCTAGATCCCGACCCCCCCTGTGTGAATAGGTATGGGGTACATTGTACCCCTATCCATTCACCAAAAAAGGAGTGTAGTGGTAAAAAAAACAAGAGGCAGTTTTTTTTTTAAAGAAACTTTATTGAGTTTTTCATCAACATGTAGATATACAGAGATTAGATATGTCACCAGTGGGGTGGACAGAAGTGAATTAAGCATTGTACATATATATACTTTTCGTTATATGTTAACATACAGAGAAGAGATCACTGGTGGATCTATAGATGACTGTAGGGTGAGGGGGGTGGGATGAGATAGGGGGGTGAACTGGGTGAGGGAGGATGGGAAGAGGTGGGGGGGAGTGACAGGGTAGTCAAGACAGGCCAAAATGCACAGAGTTTCTGTGCTGGAGAGGAATGTGAAAGTCACTTTGTTTCAAAGTTCTTTTTCATGGTGCTACTCGCATGTGGGTAAGGTTTTTTTCATCGAGGGGGTATTGAAAAAAAAAAGAAGGGATTTTTTTATTGGCTATAATTTATGGGGTGGCAGTCTCTTTTCCTTGAGGCCTTTGTGGTCAGTTGTTCAATTTCAGATGCATGCTTTCTATATAAGGGTCCCATTTGAAGTGAAAGCGATCCTTATAGCGATTGTTTGTTAGAAGAAGATCATTTTTTTTCTCTCTGAATTAGAGTCAGTAGATCTTTTTTAAAAAAGAAAGACAAAAAAAAGGGAAAAAGAGAAAAGGGAAAAAATAGAGTCAGTAGATCTTGTTGGATGTCTTTGATAGTAGGAGGAGAGATTGATGTCCAGTTTTTGAAGATGGATCTCCTGGCTGCCATATAGCAGGTGGCGAGCCATGCTTTGTTGAGTTGGATGATGTTGGTTTGGTGCTTAGTTTGATCTGGGGGAATGGTATTGAAGGAACCAAATAGGAGAGAGTATATGTCTTTGCAGGGGAGGAGGCCCGTAACTGCAGTGGTCAAATGTTCCACTTGGTCCCAAAAATTGGAGATTTTTGGGCAAGTCCAGAGTCTGTGGATAAGGGATGGTCTGTGGATCTTGCATAATGGGCAGAGTTGTCGATGTGGAAGTTTAGGTTGGGTGAGGTGTGGTATATAGGCCAGGTGCATTAACTTGAATTGTTGTTCCCTCCAGAATTCGTTAGTTATCAGTGCTCGCGTGGTTTTATAACTGTTTAGTATGTGGTGTAGCACTTCCTCAGAGTGGAGGTCTTTGTTCCATGAAGATGCTGAGGTTTGATGTAGTGGCTTGGAAAAGTATGAGAGTAATGAGTCCACCAGTGAGGGTTTAAAAGCGATACATTTTTGATGTGCGCAGGTGGCCTACAAAACTGATTGCTTGTTGCAGGTAAATAAGGTGATCTGGTGGCAGGTTGTACCTTGATGCCAGCTCATTAAAGGGTTTGGGTTTGCCCGTGGATTTGTTGAACAGTTGAACATTTTGAGAATTTGGTTAGTCCGCGAGTTGGCCAGGATGCAAAGGCTGTGTATTGCTGTGCTTGGGGGAATAGTGGGTGTTTGAAGATCCATAAGTGGCTCGAATGTGGGAAGGGACTCCCAGTTTCCTTCTGACTTCTCTCCATGCCAAGACAGTGTCTCTGATCAAGAGGTTGTTTCTCAATGTGTTAGAAGAAGACTGCAGAGGACTTGTTTGCATTTGATTGTTATTTCCTCGCACCCCCGGAGGAGGCGGGGCCGGGCAGCTCTATTTAAGCAGTATACTTCCTGTAGCAAGTGCTGTCCATTCTACAGCGTTCCCTGCACCTGTGACCCCCCAGTGACTACTTCTGAGTGACTTCCTGTTCCTGTAACTCCGGCTACCCCTCTGGACTTGTTGATATCTGCCTGCATCTGACCCCGGCTTGTTTACGACCACCCGCTTGCCTGCTCCCTCTATACTTCTGTTGCCAGCACGTTACCGACCCTGCCTGTACCCGACCATCCGTTTGCCTGATCCCGCTGCACCGCAATGCCTGCCAGTTGCTGACCCAGACTGAACCACTACTCTACCGTCTTGCACGAGCTTCCGTGGACTTCTGCTTACCACCTGAAGATTGTCCAGCCCTCGTGCCCCCCTGTGCTCCAGAGCTCCCTCTCTACACTACCAGGGGTTCTCGAACCAGGGCCGCAAGAGAGGTTGCCCCTGCATAAGCCAGACTCTACCACCAGGTACGTGACACAATGGCTGGGGAAGAGAACTGATATTGCAGTCTAGCAGGGCAGATAGTGCAAAGGGGGACACCATCTGGCTTTCCAGCTCATGGTTGGTGTACCTGGATGACTGCGATATCCAATCTAACCCCACTCTCAAGAGGCAAGATATGTTGTAGAGGCGTATATTTGGAAGGTTCATGCCTCCCTCGTGTTTGGGGGGTGTAATTTGTGAATGGCGATTCTGGGTTTATGACCACACCAAATACATTTTGAGATGGCTTTATGGATTTTCTGAATAGTTTGGAGGGGATACAATAATTTTGGGAAGCTGGCCATTTTAAATAGGTGGCATCTGCTGAATAGTGACAAGGGTAAGTGAGACCAGTTTTCTAGTTAGGTGATGATTTTGGGTAGGGTAGGTGGGAAATTAGGATGGTATAGGGATGAGGGGGTTTTGCCTATTTTTGTTCCCAGGTATGTAATGTGGGATCTGGCTATTGAGAGGGGGAGTTTGTTGCCCAGTGAGGAGTGTGTGCTTGGAATAGTGGCAGGATTTCGCTCTTTTAGAAATTGATTTTGAGGTCGGAGCATAGTTTGAAATGTGTGAATATGTCCTGAATGTGTTGTATGTCTGCTTGTGGGTTGGTCGTGAATATCAGAATGTCATCTGCAAACAGTGCAGTTCCTAGCTCCTGTGAGCCTATTTTGACCCCATGAAGGCCTGGGTGGTTCAGTAGATGGCAAGAGAGGGGCTCTAGCGCAAGGTTGAATAGTAACGGGGATAGGGGACATCCCTGCCTTGTACCTTTGTAAAGGCGTATGTTGTTGGAGGTGTGACCAGCTGCCAGGACATTTGCCGTAGGGGCAGCATACATTGCCAAAATGAGGTGAAGAAAGGAACCAGAGAACCCTAGCTTTGCGAGGAGCAATTGCAGCCACCGGAAACTGCTTTTTCTGCATCAATGAGTGACTAATGGCTGTTTCCGAGGCTGGGTTGGCCCCCGCAAATTCCAGCACTGCAAGGACCTTCCTTATGTTGGATGTTGCAGATCGGCCTTAGTAAGGGGGCCCCCAGATCCCACCCCCCCATGTGAATAGGTATGGGGTACATTGTACCCCTACCCATTCACCAAAAAAGGAGTGTAGTGTTACAAAAAACAAGAAGCAGTTTTTGACAAGTCCTTTATTGTGTAAAATAGCTCTTTTTTTCTTTCTTCCTCCATCCTCTCCTGGCCCAGTCCTTCTTCTGGTCTTCTGCTTGTTCTTTTAATCTTCTTCCTTCCTCTCTTCATCTTCAATCTTCATCTTCTTTTTCTTTCTCCACCGCCGCTCTCCCCGCTGCTGCAGCCCAACTCCTGCGCATTTCCCAGAATGGGTGGTCTTCACAAGTTCTTTTATAAGAAGGGGTAGGGCCACCCAGTGATGTAGCCGAGTGAACCCATCCCCTTCTGACATCATGCACTGTCAGAGGGGGCGGGTCACCCATTTATGTCACCCTTCCTTATTAAAGAACTGTCATTGTGAAGACTGTCCATTCTGGGAGACGTGCAAAGGGTCAGGCTGCAGCAGCAGGGACAGCGGCGGGGGTGAAAGAAGATAAAGATGAAGATTGAAGACGAAGAGAGGAAGCAGGGAGACTAAAAGAAGAAGCAGAAGACCAGAAGAAGGACCGGGACAGGAGAAGATGGAGGAAGAAAGAAGAAAGAAGAAAACAGCTATTTTACACAATAAAGTACTTGTCAAAAACTGCTTCTTGTTTTTTTGTAACAATACACTCCTTTTTTGGAGAATGGATAGGGGTACTTTCTCCAAAACCACTAGCCAGGCTTGTGGGGAAGAGGCTCTTGTCCCCATCAACATGGGGACAAGGTGCTTTGAGGGGGGGAAGAGCCCCCCCTCCCTCAAAGCACCCATGCTCCCCATGCTGAGGGCATGTAGCCTGGTACGGTTCGGGAGGGAGGGGGGCGCTCGCCCGTCCCCCCCCATCCTAACCGGCCAGGGCTGCATGCTCGGATAAGGATCTGGTTTGGATTTTAGGGGGAACCTGATGTAATTTTTTTTTTTTTTTAATTTGGCGTGGGGTTACCCTTAATATCCAAACCAGACCCGAAGAGCCTGGCTTGGACTGGTGGGGACCCCACGCACTTTTTTCAGCGATTTGTTTGTATATTGCCGGGAACTAGCAATACATTACAGCCGCGATTTTAAATGACAATTTTTCCTATGAAAATGTAATTTTGCCCGGGTCCCCATACACTTTTTAGGGCAATAACATTGCATATAAGCCTTTAAAATGAGCACATTTGATTTTTCATGTTCAGGTCCCATAGACTTTAATGGTGTTCGAATGTTTGCCTGAACTTTTTGTCTGTTCGCATGTTCTAGTGCGAACCGAACCGGGGGTGTTCAGTTCATCCCTACTACAATGTAAAGTAGTGAGTGTACAGCTTGTATAACAGTGTACATTTTCAATACAGCCATTAATGTCTAAACTGCTGGCAACAAAAGTGAGTACACCCCTAAGTGAAAATGTCCAAATTGGACCCAAATAGCCATTTTCCCTCCCCGGTGTCATGTGGCTCGTTAGTGTTACAAAGTCTCAGGTGTGAATGGGGAGCAGGAGTGTTAAATTTGATGTTGTCACTCTCACTCTCTCATACTGGTCACTAGAAGTTTAACATGGCACCTCATGGCAAAGAACTCTCTGAGGATCTGAAAAAAAAAATTGTTGCTCTACATAAAGATGGCCTAGGCTATAAGAACATTGGCAAGACCCTGTAGAAAAAATTGATGCATCTCCCCGTTTTCTCATGGACATTCTCACTAGAGGTGAAAGACAAGCAATAAAATCCCTAAAGAGATGTAGAGATATAGTTATCAAGGAAGCGGACAAAGGGGGAGTCATTACACCAACTGAACGGCAAAACTACATACCGGGTTTTACCTACTAACCCCACTTCCCAGTTTAGGACACGGCTCTCCCATCTTTTAGATGTGGGACAAGATTTAGGGGTGCTGACACAAAAAATGCTAGAGTACCTGGCAGTTTCTGATCCCATAGTTTCCATCTTCCATTTTTTGCCTAAACTGCACAAAAATCCTATGCAAGGTAGACCCATCATTACTGGGATAGGATCATTACTGGAGAGATTGGGACATTGGGTGGATCAGCAACTACAAGCCTTGGTCATGAGATTACCAGGTTTCATTAAAGCGCAGTTCCACCCATGTAAAAGTCAGCAGATAAAAAAAGTGTAGCTGCTGATTTTTAAAAATCTGACCCTCACCTGTCCCTCACTCCAGCAATGCGGTCGCCCGATGCCTCACTCTTCATCTCCTCCCCTCGGCGATGCCGGCATCATAAGTGTGGGCACCCGGCTTTGTGCGGGCACGCACTGTGCATGCGCAAGAAGCGCTGCGCCTTGTGACTGGCCGGTGTATCTTCTGGGACCTGTGATGTGTCCCAGAAGATCGCCGACAAGGAGGGGGGAAGGTGGACTTTGTTCCTGGAGCTTCAAAGAAGAACACTTGTTTTTTATTCTGTCGCTTTTCATATTGCCGCTAATGCTAGCACATCTGCTATTCAAACACATTGCAGAACACATGTGTGTGAATAGCAGATATGCTAGCATTAGCGGCAATATGAAAAGCGACAGAATAAAAAAAAGTGTTCTTCAAAGAAGAACACTTTTTTTTATTCTGTCGCTTTTCATATTGCCGCTAATGCTTGCACATCTGCTATTCAAACACATTGCAGAACACATGTGTGTGAATAGCAGATGTGCTAGCATTAGCGGCAATATGAAAAGCGACAGAATAAAAAAAAGA
>BLSH010250960.1:349325-367128 GCA_018402905.1 Glandirana rugosa
CGCCGTTAAAACGGTGATAAAACGCCGTCGCGATATCATTTACTGGGGGTAACACACGGCTTTAATTACTTAGCACGTTTCTCTGAAAAGGACATCTCGTACTTGAAAAACCCAAAGAAACACCGTTTTGGACGTGCATAACCGTCGTGTCAGTATTCTCGGTCACCACACGTCGGTTCAAAAGTACAAAGTGTCTTACTTTGTATGATTCCCTTTCCTTTGTTGGGTTACACAGTCGGGCAAACGATCTCTTGGACGTAGAACGAAGTTAACGACACAAATTTAGGAATAGTCATCGTTCCTACCCATTTATAAGGGGTCCGGGACAAAGTTCGGGTTCTGTCCGGACCCGAACCCGGACTTTGTCCCGAAGTTCGGCTGAACCAGCAGAACCCGGACTTCTAGAAGTTCGCTCAACTCTAGTAACTAACATAATCCGAAAATATTTACCCATCCTTGCTACTGATAAGGATTTAAACACAGCAATTGAAGCAAGATGCAGGTTCTCTAGCAAACGGGCTGACACATTGGGTTGTTTCCTTTCCCTTAGTATGTTTCATTCTGTGAAACATGAAAACTTGGCTGCACACCACTGGCTCTTATGACTGTGCTGCCAATACGTGCAGGTTTTGCCACAAAGAAACCCAAAAAGTTCATGCTCTACAGGAAAAGTCTCTTTGCACGATTCATTAATTTCGGCACACAATGGGGGTCATTTACTATAGCGCTGCCGCAAAATAGTGGCAAAATTGCCGCAAAATAGCGCTAAATTACCGCGATGTGCGGTAAATAGCGCTAAAATGGTATTCACAATAGCACTGGCGGTAAATAACGGCCAAAATGGAATTCACTATTGTTCCCAGGTCACAGATCACTGCCAACTCCTTACTCCAGTCCAGACCTGGAGTTGTGCAAATAGAAATAATGTTTGGAGCATAATCTGATCCCCTAAATTGTATTAAAATATGCGGTATATTGTTTAAAGATAATCTGCTTTTAAACTGTGTGAAAAAGTGATTTCTACACTGAAATATCTTAAAAAGTCTGAGAAGAGATAATACCCCGTCTCTTAACTCCTAGGCACAGAGCACAGCTGAGCACAACTCAGCATGCTCAGACACAAAACAACTCTCAAAGTAACTCTCATGGAGAAATTCCTTGAGTAGTTAGTAAATACCAAAATGAGAGTTATTTTACACACATTTTTTGAGAGTGAAGATGAGAGTTATTTTGCCAAGTGCAAGTTTCTGCCATTCATTCTAATGGTACAATTGTTACTTTATCAAATAAATCCATTTTATGTTGAAAAGAAATGTATCTTTCTCTCAAAGAAATTGTCCTGGCAACAATGTTGCGCATTTGATAATAATTTATTATATAATAATTAATATATTCTATGCTCACGCAGCAAGAACCATCAGAAATCACAGATTACATTTAGAAGATTAACTCCTGACTAATGTAAGTCCTATATATTCCTAGACATGCTGTATCTGTGTATTTATATGTAGGAGGGCTTGACATGTGTAAGCCCTGTGGTTTAAAAGGTAGCAGGTCTGTCTACCATTAGAGACATCCTGAGTTTGATTCCCAAGCATGTCACTTCACGTAGAGGTGTTGTTTGTCCTCTCTATGTTAAACATTACTCAGGGCCTTACCTAAATTATGTCTAAATGTAGTATTTATGTGTAAGAGGGTTCCACCATTGCAAATCTTGGCAGATATACTAGTTATACTAGCTAGGCAATGTGGATGCCTGCGTTCACATGCACATGAACTTTAATGGCATCCCAGTCTTAGTCTATGGGGTTCAATATTGAGTTGGCCCACCCTTTGCAGCTATAACAGCTTCAACTCTTCTGGGAAGGCTGTCCATAAGGTTTAGGATGTTTGTCTATAGGAGTATTTGGCCATTCTTCCAGAAGTGCATTTGTGAAGTCAGGCACTGATGTTGGGTGAGAAGGCCTGGCTTACAATCTCCTCTCTAATTCAGCCAAAGGTGTCCTGTCTGGTTGAGGTCAGGACTCTGTGCAGGCTAGTCAATTTCCTTCACCCCAAACTCACTCATCCATGTCTTTATGGCTCTTGCTTTGTGCACTGGTCCAAATAATTTGGTGGAGGGGGGATTATGGTGTGGGGTTGTTTTTCAGGGGTTGGGCTTGACCCCTTAGTTCCAGTGAAGGAAACTCTTAAAGCATCAGCAAGACATTTTGGGCAATTTCATGCTCCCAGCTTTGTGGGAGGAGTTTGGGAATGGCCCCTTCCTGTCCCAACATGACTGTTGCACAAAGCAAAAGCCATAAAGACATGGATGAGGGAGGTTGGTATGGAGGAACTTGACTGTCCTGCACAGAGTCCTGACTTCAACCCGATAGAACACATTTTGTCTGAATTAGAGCAGAGACTGCGAGCCAGGCCTTCTCATCCAACATCAGTGCCTGACCTCACAAATGCACTTCTTGAAGAATGGACAAACATTCCCATAGACATACTCCTAAACCATATGGACAGCCTTCCCAGAAGAGTTGAAGCTGTTATAGCTGCAAATGGTGGCCCAATTCTATACTGAATCCTGGGCTGCCATTATAGTTCATGCGTGTGTAAAGGCACATTTCCCAATACTTAGGGCAATCTATTGTATATTACTTGTGATACTGACCATGGCTATGGACTTAGGTCTGGTTCACACCACAGCAATGGACAAGACAGGTGCTCACTAGCTAAGTGGCTAGCAAAGCCACCTGGCACCCAAAAGGTTGCTGGTTCACGTCCCGGATATGCTTGTGTTGAATTTTATAATAAACCGCTGATTGGGTTTCTCACCACAATCCAAAGACAAGCTGGCATTTTATTTATTTATTTTTTTCACAATAAATTTTATTGAAATATAAAAGGAATATTTAACAAGGTTACATGTTATGACATCATCAGGTTGTTTGACATGTAAGATTAGGCGTCTTAGTGAATTGCCAGACATATCATGAGCTAGTACTAAGAGCTGAGATATAGGCATGCATTCTTGGAAAGCAAACTTCAAAATGCGCCTCATATAGAATGTACCAAACATGTAAGTAAAGAACGTAAATAATCGTATACGTAAACACATTGATTGCTTATCTTCTCAAGTCTATCAAATTATATAGGTTACAGAAAGTTTGTTGAAAGAAGAAAGGGAAAATAAGGAACAGACTTGAAGAATATAGAGAAGAAGAGAGAGAAAAGGAAGAAAGAGAGAGAAAAAAAAGGGGGGGGGAGGGGTAGGGAAGGGTTTTTCAGCCTCAATGTAGAGTGTGTCACATGTATTAGTTCTTAAGCAGATTTTTATAGGTGTCAGTAAGTATGAAAAGATTCCAGTCTCTCCATTGTTTGTGAAGCAGCTCAGTAGAGTCCTTTTTGATTGCAAAAGTTTCTTCCATATATCGAATGGAGTTTATTAATTGATTTCCAATGTAGTGGAATAAGTGCTTTTGCTGCATTTAAGAGGTGTCTAGTCAGATCAGTTTTACATGATTTATAGGAGAAATCGTTAAAATGCAGAAGACAGCAGGCCGCATCAAGAGAAAGATTTGTGTCAGTTATTTTTTTATCCAATAAATGGCCCGCTTCCAGAACTTTTGGATAGGTATGCATTCCCACCAAAGATGAAGAAAAGTACCTCTCCCTTTCTGGCATCTCCAACAAGTGTCTGAATTAGAGTCATTCCATATTTTCAGTTTAGATGGAGTGAAGTACCACTGGATGCGTATCTTGTACGAGATCTCTTGAAGTTTGGTGCTTAGAGAGGATTTGTGGGTAAAGACAGCCGCCTTTTCCCATTGTTTATCAGAGATAGTAATTTTAAGATCCTTTTCACAGCAATCTTTAATTTTATCGGCATTATCAGTCAATGGTTGGGATAGCTAGTTATACAGGGTGGGCCATTTATATGGATACACCTTAATAAAATGGGAATGGTTGGTGATATTAACTTCCTGTTTGTGGCACATTAGTATATGTGAGGGGGGAAACTATGAATACTGGAAGCCTGTGCTAGCATTTCTCCTGCAATGTTGCTATCAGTGTGTGAAGAGTGGGAGAAGAGGGTTGCATTGACAATCCAACACAATGGGCAGCACATTGAACACATTTTATAAGTGGTCAGAAACTTGTAAATAACTCATGAAAGAATAAAATTACGTTAAATCCAAGCACACCATTGTTTTTCTTGTGAAATTCACAATAAGTTTGATGTGTCACATGACCCTCTTCCTATTGAAAAAACAAAAGTTGGATTCAAAATGGCCGACTTCAAAATGGCCGCCATGGTCACCACCCATCTTGAAAAGTTTCCCCCCTCACATATACTAATGTGCCACAAACAGGAAGTTAATATCACCAACCAGTCCCATTTTATTAAGGTGTATCCATATAAATGGCCCACCCTGTACATTAGAGAGGTGCCTTTTCTAAGGGGTTTTTGATCAAGGCTAAGTTTCTCAAAACAGGTGAGCGGTCTTGTTAGCAAGTTTTTTTGCTTGTTGTTCTGGGTGAAGTCAAATATCTGTAGGTATTTCCAAAAAGTCAATTGGTCTGCTAATATCATCTGGCCTAGTGTCAGGAAATCTTTAATATTTCCATTTGCTACGCAATGTGTTACAAGTAAAGGGAGATTTGCATCTTTAAGGATAAGATTGGGTTTTTCAGAACCTGTGTCGAAAAGCTGGGTTGTTTAGTAGAGTTGAGCGAACTTCTGGAAGTCCGGGTTCTGCTGGTTCGGCTGAACTTCGGGACAAAGTCCGAGTTCGGGTCCGGACAGAGCCCGAACTTTGTCCCGGACCCCGAACCCCATTGAAATCAATGGGGACCCCAACTTTTAGGCACAAAAATGGCTGTAGAAAAAGTCCTGGAAAGTCCTAGAGGTCTGCAAAAAGAAGGAAATGGGGGTAAGGGTGGGACAAGTGCCCTACAAAGAAATGGGGACAGGGAAATAACTAAAAGCATTTTTTATGGAGGTGGATGTGGACCATCTTCAAACTGGGTCTGAAAAGTATTAATTAATGGTAGAAGCCATATAACTGTTCTAAAATCATCTTCAAACTGTGTCAAAAAAGTATAAACAAGCCGGGAGAACCCATATCACTGTTCTGCAAACATTTGGAAACTGCGTGTCACTTTAACTAAAACCGGGAGAAACCATACTACTGTTCTGCAAACATCTGGAAACTGTGTGTGTCACTTTAAATAAAACTGGGACTAACTGAACTACTGTTCTGCAAACATCTGGAAACTGTGTGTCACTTTAAATAAAACTGGGACTAACTGAACTACTGTTCTGCAAACATCTGAAAACTGTGTGTGTCACTTTAACAAAAACCGGGACTAACTGAACTACTGTTCTGCAAACATCTGGAAACTGTGTGTGTGTCACTTTAACAAAAACCGGGACTAACTGAACTACTGTTCTGCAAACATCTGGAAACTGTGTGTGTCCCTTTAACTAAAATCCTTGACAAACTGTTCTGCAAACATCTGGAAACTGTGTGTGTCACTTTAAATAAAACCGGGACTAACTCAACTACTGTTCTGCAAACATCTGGAAACTGTGTGTGACACTTTAACTAAAATCCTTGACAAACTGTTCTGCAAACATCTGGAAACTATGTGTGAAACTACAGCAGAGAGAAGAACAGGGATATGGTTTCACTCTGCTATAGTTTCACATAGAGGTTTTAGATGATTTTAGATTCTAAAATCATCTAAAAACTCTATGTGAAACTATAGCAGAGCGAAACCATATCCCTGTTCTTCTCTCTGCTGTAGTTTCACACACAGTTTCCAGATGTTTGCAGAACAGTTTGTCAAGGATTTTAGTTAAAGTGTCACACACAGTTTCCAGATGTTTGCAGAACAATGATATGGGTTTGCCCCGGGTTTTGTTAAAGTGTCACACACAGTTTCCAGATGTTTGCAGAACAGTAGTTCCGTTAGTCCCGGTTTTATTTAAAGTGACACACACAGTTTCCAGATGTTTGCAGAACAGTAGTTCAGTTAGACCCGGTTTTTGTTAAAGCGACACACACAGTTTCCAGATGTTTGCAGAACAGTAGTTCAGTTAGTCCCAGTTTTATTGAAAGTGACACACACAGTTTCCAGATGTTTGCAGAACAGTGATATGGGTTCTCCCGGCTTATTTATACTTTTTTGACACAGTTTGAAGATGATTTTAGAACAGTTATATGGCTTCTACCGTTAATTAATACTTTTCAGACCCAGTTTGAAGATGGTCCACATCCACCTCCATTTTTGATTTTTTTATGTTTTTATTTTTTTAAAAAGGCTTTTAGTTATTTCCCTGTCCCCGTTTCTTTGTAGGGCACTTGTCCCACCCTGCAGACCACTAGGACTTTCCTGGACTTTTTTACAGCAATTTTCAGAACTTTTGGTAAAATTACCAGAACCCCGGACCCAAACCCGGACTTTTTTCGAAAAGTCCGGGTTCGGGTCCGGGTCCCGGACACCCCAAAGTTCGGTACGGACCCGAACTTTACAGTCCGGATTCGCTCAACTCTATTGTTTAGTATTGAAGATAATAGACTCGGGATGTAGATAGTTTATGTAGGATGGCAGCTTTGTGAAATGTTTTAAGTGTGGGTGCGATCAGAGGGTGGTTTCGAACTTCGGGGGGATATTTTTGGGGAGATAGCGTATATAAGGGTTTGTACCATTTCTTTCTAGTTTGACCCATTCTTTGTTTCTTTGATGGCAATGCCAGTCAATGATTCTGGTTAGGTGAGAGGCGTAGTAATATTTTTTAAAATTGGGGATGCCCAGCCCGCCTTTTGTTTTGGGTAAGTGTAGGAGGTTCACATTTATTCTGAGCCTTTTGTTTGCCCATAACAATTTCCTTTGCTTACTGAGAAGTTGTTGGAAGAAAGAGTTGGGGAGATCTATTGGTAGGGCATGGAACATATAGATTAGTCTGGGCAAGATTACCATTTTTAGTATGGCTGCTCTTCCAAACCACGAGAAATGTTTGGAGTTCCAGTTCGCAAGATCCTTTTCTTTGGTTATAAGTAGGGGTTTGAAATTGTGAGCATAAATTTGGTCAATCTTTAGGGTTAGTTTGATACCTAGGTACTGAAGACTGACTTTTTCTCATTTATAGGGGCAGTTCTTATACGTTAGATCGCCTACCTGTTTGCTGAGGGAGAGATTCATGGCCTCAGATTCTTGTAGTTAATTTTAAAATTTGGGATGTATTTAAAAAGTTGGAACCATTTGTTTAAGATGGGTATGGTGATGTGTGGTTGGGAGATAAAGAAAAGCATGTCATCGGCATAGGCCGCAATCTTATACTCTGTTTTATCAATCTTAATCCCGTGAATATCTGGTTGTAAATTAATTGTCCTTATTAAAGGTTCCAATGTGATAATAAATAGTATTGGAGACAGAGGGCAACCCTGTCTCGTTCCATTTCTGATATGTATTGGGTCAGAGAATGTGTCATTTACTTTAACTCTTGCACTGGGGTTAGTGTAAAGTTTACTAATCCAATTTAGCATCTTATCTCCTAATCCAATGTATCTACAGGTGGCCAGCATATAGTCCCATGAGATTCTATCAAAGGCCTTTTCGGCATCAGTTGATAGCAAAAAAGGAGTCCCAAGGGAGGGATAAAGTGACTATGACATGTCCCAATTGAAAACAGGTCAGTGCAAAAACAATAATATAAATTTTATTATGTCACAAGGTATAAAATCACAATCAAAAAGAGCCCTCACATTGTGAGGTGCTCAGTCATTGCCATACAACAGGGGAAACACAGAACACTGGGACCACGGACTGACATACAATGACTAACAAAAATAAAAATAAAATTACGTCTGGACGCCGAAGGGACTAAATACCTGGACCACCTTATGAGAGAAGAACTATCGCCCTGATTTGCATGAGGTGGTACCAGTTATCACAGTGCCTTGACAGTGTGGTATCAGCAACAATGTGCTGAAAAGACCCCGTCTGGGGTGTATGGTGCCAACGTGACCTTTGTGCACAGCACTACTGTAATACTGGGGAGAGGACCAAGTGTGGGGAGTATGTCGGATGAAATGGCTGAGCTAGTCCAGTCCGGATGGTGTGCCCGTAGGTCACCGGAATATGTGGGATGGATTTATGATTCCAGTGTACGGGTAGCAATCCCGTGTGGGAAAATTTCCACCAGTTGTTTCCAGATATATATTCAGCGTAAGCCCCCTCTGTTGTCCTGTAGCCTAGGTGGTCTTGGTAAATGATGTACCTTCACCTATCCAAATGTGAGCCGGAGCTAATACTCTGGAAGTCAATGAGAAGTACCTAAGACAGGGGGCTGTTGGTAAAGGTATTTCAGAAGACGGGGACTGGAGGAGTGTAAGTCCTGATGTCACAGTCAGGATAGATGAAGATGGAGCGGGTCTTCCTAACCCGGGACAGTGCGGGTCTATACTGTGGTGTAATGTCTACTCATCTGCATCTAGCAACAGCTGTAGTAGCAGCAGCGACCACATTGATACAGTCAATGGGAGCATCACCCAGGATGCAGAGACTTGGAGGGCTCTGGCATATCACCAGGGTGTAAGGGCAATCTTCTGTCAGAACATTGTGGTATACCACATGAGTTGTTCAAGTGGACACGGCGGTCACCCGCTCACCTGCTCCATATGTCTCTCTCCTCCGCTGCATAAGCTGTTGCTGTCAGTCCCGGAACATGTGCCTCCTCTGGCGGTGCCATTAGCCGTTCGTCTCCCGTCCTACTTCCGCATTCAAGGCACTGGTCGGTGTCACGGCCGGAAATTATGTCAATGCGCTTCGCAACGGATGTACGTAGCTTCTTTTGGACGACACATGTTATGTGTTTCCCCTGTTGTATGGCAACGACTGAGAACCTCACAATGTGAGGGCTCTTTTTGATTGTGATTTTATACCTTGTGACATAATAAAATTTATATTATTGTTTTTGCACTGACCTGTTTTCAATTGGGACATGTCATAGTTACTTTAACCCTCCCTTGGGACTGTTTTTTTGCTACGGTTTTTGGCTCCGTTACATGTCCTACTTGTACGGGTTACAGGTCTATTCCAATTGGTTTAGGAACTAGCAGTCACACCACTGCATCTTATTTTTGTTATCAGTTAATAGCAGCATATTTTCTAAATTATCTTGGTGTGTTCTATGGATAAGGTTTAGAGATTTAATGATATTATCCCGCGCCTCCCTCCCTGGCATAAATCCGACTTGGTCTGGGCCGATGATATTTTCTAATACCGGTTTAATTCTATTGGCTAATATTTTGGCTAGAATTTTAAGGTCCACGTTTAGTAGGGAGATGGGTCTATAGTTGGAGCAATCTGTTGGGTCTTTGTCTTTTTTGGGGATCACGGTAATATGAGCAAGAGTAAATTCTTGAGGGGGGTAAGAGTCTTTGATCAACCTATTAAGAGCATTAGTGAGAGGTTTATTTAAAATGGATTCATATGTTTTGTAATACATTGTTGTGAATCCAGGGCTTTTACGAGTTTTCATGTCTTGAATAGCCAGGGTAACCTCCTCATTGGTGATATATTTGTTTAGTTGGGCCGTATCTGAAGGGGATAATTTGGGGAGTTTACTGTGGTTGAGGAATTGTTGAATGATATGCTCCCTGTTGTCAGTGAATCCTTTTGGTTTGGCTTGAGTAGGTAAGTTATATAGTTTAGTATAAAATTTGTGAAACAGCTGAGCTATAGTCTCCGAGTCATACATGGGTTTGCCATGTTTATCATGGATGCACTGAATATTTCCTGTGTGTTGTGAATTTTTTAATGCTCTGGCCAGGTATTTGCCACTCTTATCGCCAAATTCATAATAAATTGACTTTTTAAGGAAAAGTGATCTCCTGCAATTCTGATCTATAATGGCTTGCAGTTCTTTTCTTTTATCTAGTAATTCTTGTTCTAAAGCAAGTGACAGAGATTTTTTATGTTGTGTCTCTAGAGTATTGATCTTTGTTATGATTTGTTCCATGAATCTCTCCCTCTCCCTTTTTTTCCTGGCGCCTAGTTTAATGAATTCTCCCCTCATAACACTTTTGTGTGCCTCCCAGATTGTCATTGGTGAAGTTTCTGAATTGCTATTTAGTTGGAAGTACTCATTGATAGAGGCTTGTATACGTTTTTGGATTCCCTGATCGGTTAGGAGGGCAGCATTAAGTTTCCAATTTAATTTTTTCTGTGAGGCCTTATGAGTCGTGAGTGAGACAGAGATTGGGGCGTGATCTGAAAGTAAAATAGAGCCTATCTCTGCGCCACTCACGTCTGGCAGATCTCTTTGGGTGATAAATACATGGTCTATTCTGGTATATCTTTTACGTGGAGCGGAGAAGAAAGTAAAGTCTTTGGATGAAGGATGTAAGGTCCTCCAAGTGTCGATCAGTGTGAGGGACTGTAAGAGTATCTTTATTCTCTTAAGAATTTTATATTTTACACAGGTTTTTCCAGAGGATGTTTCTTGGGATGGGTTAAGGGTATATTAAAGCCCCCCCCCAGGATTATACAGCCCTTAGCAAAACTTTTAAGTTCATCAATAACAAGTCGGCAAAAGGAAATATGGGATCTGTTTGGGAAATAAACATTCGCGATGGTAGTTGGCTTCCCATTCATTGTTCCTTTCAAGAAGATATATCTACCCTCTGGGTCTGTTCGTAAGTTTGGGAATTTGGGAGCCCTTAAAATGTGTCTCCTGTTGGAGAACTATTTTCGGTTTACTTTTATGTAGTTCCCTAAGAATTTTATTTATTTTCTCTTGGATATTAAGTCCGTTAACATTGTGGGAAATTATGGGGATGGGGAGAGGGGGAGAAGGACGAGAGAAAAGGGTTGGGGGGGGTGGTAGGTGAGGGCCAGTAGTAGTACAGTAATTTCAGGATTGTAGGATCAAACTTATCAACGAGATACCATTGTCAGACCACTTAATCAGTCTAAGAGAAGAAAAAGAGAATTATAGCCATACTTTGTATAAGGACCGACAATGTTCCAACTCACAGTTTGTCGACATAGTACATAGCATTTAGCCAGCCAGATAGTGGGGATGACCCCCTTTGTTGGGAAGAGGAGTCAGATCTCCGAAGAAGGATACATCTCAGTTCAGCTATGGAGAAGTCGTTTGTCAGAGAGGCCAAAGCGCACCCGCTTGACAGGAGGCTTCTGCTGGCTCAACTGTTTGCTGGAGGATAGAGCTGATTCCCTAGGGAGAGGCGTATCGTGTGAGGCAGATGGACTTTCCTGTTCCATCTCTGATGGGTGTGCGTTGTTGATGTAGTGCTCCACTTCCAAGGGGGAGCTGAAGGATAGACGTTCTCCAGGGGGAGATTGGACATGCAAGATTGCAGGGTAGGCCAGGCTGAATTTGACATGATTGGTATGGAGCGTGGAGCAAACTGCAGAAAAAGCCTTGCGCCTGTTGATGACTTCAGCTGAATAATCCATGAATAGTAGTAGTGGGCAGCTCTCAATGGTCAGATTACGCTCTCATCAGAATCTTTGAAGTATTGCTTGCTTGTTGGTATAGTTGAGGTACTTGACGATTACAGTCCCAGGTTTAGAGTGCGTTTCAGACTGCTGACCTATGCGGTGAGCACGCTCTACAATACATGAAGTGCGCAGACCTAATTGCTCTGGGATAATGGTGGAGCAGATGGTGGCCAATGATGAATGCATAACTGATTCATGAAAGCCAATGATATGCAAATTGTTATGCCTGGACCTATTTTCCAGGTTGTCCACCTTCTCCTGGAGATCTTCGTGGAGCATAGAAAGTTTGGCTACAGTGGCTGCAAGAGTATTGGTATCATCCTCCATAGAGGAGATCCATTCCTCTGTGTGGTCAATTCTCAGGGACTGTAGCTGGAGTTCTCTGTGTAGTTGCTCTAACCCTTTAAATATTGCTCCAGTTACCATAGGGGTAAGGAGTTTCACCACCCCTTGAGCAATGCCCACTGGGGAGGCAGGGTCTGGCCGAGTGATCGCCATGTGTTTCGGTATAGCTGCACTGGCCGGGAGAGCTGTGTGTACATACATAGCACAGCCTGGGTTAGATTGAGTGGGCGCCATATTGGCTGAGGATTGTGTGTTGTCCCTACCGCCCCCACATGGAGCAGCGGGTGGCCGCACTGCCGATCGCTCCCCAAAGCGATCCATATGTGTCCCCCTGGATGAAGGAGGCTAGGGAGGGGGTTACCTCTGGCTCTAGCAGGCTTTGTTGCAGGTTTTCTGAGGAGCATGGTGGGAGCTAGCATCTCCTAGCTCCTCTCCATGTGGTGCTGAAACCGGAAGTATGCTGTGATGCTTATTTTAACCCCACACGACAAGCCACACACACTTCACTGTAAATGCTTCCAGGTGTTCAATTGGCCGTGCACTGTGTGGGCCACATTTTTCTTCATTATATCTTCGAGGTGTCCTATTCTATCTGTGTATGCATATCTTGGTGCTTCATATTTAAAATCTGTTTATTTTATCTTTATTCATTGAATGTCTGTTCCAAAAATCACAGGTTTAGGCTGGGTTCACACTTAAAACAGATGTGACTCACAACAGAGGTTTGGTGCATTCCTGTTCTCTGTTTCAGGGAGGAATCAGGCCCAATTTTGTACCTGAATCTGGACCTGAAACAGAGCTAAAGACACACAGGACCCCTGTGCTATCTGCTCCACAGCCACCCCGGAGATGTGTGAACCGGCTCCATTGAGAGTCGGTCACAGTCTTCTGTCATGCAAATTGGATGTGGGGGAAGCCCACATCCAATTTGCATAAGTGTGAACCCAGCCTTAAACCTGTGTTAAAAATGCAAAATGGGTAATTTTGTTGGTGTGGCTACAAATCAAATGTGTATGTATTTAAAAGTAAGAATGATCAGTAGGGTGCCACAAGATTTAATTTTGAAATTCTGGCAGCAGAATCTGTATCCACTTTGAATACTCAATCATGCAGAAAAGAAAAAAGGATCTTCAGTTTTTTGGGTAAATTGACTCAACAAATTAAAAACAAGAAAGGGTTATTGTTTTAAAAATGTGAGTTTGTATGGGGTCTTTGTGAATGATGAACTATACGTAAATACATGCTTTTGAAGATGTTTAAAATCCTGTGCAGAAAAATAATTTTCAGAACCACTTACAACATTTATCTCCTAATTTTGTGTTTCTAAGTATCTCTCCGACTTATTTTCTTTTAAGCTAAAACATAAATCATGCACTTCTGGAAAAATGCTTTTCCCTAACTTTGGTTATTTATTTTTATTTATCATTTTTATAGCTGCTTGGTGGAATATTTCACAAGGATAAGGGAGAAATTTGCTGTGTAAGAATACAAGATATCTGTCTCTTACCTTGTGGCTTTGTGGCAGAATTACAACTCATAAGCATGAAGTAGAACAAGATAAATTTTAGTGTCTAAGATTTATTTTCCTTACTAAACTTCAAAAGAGATGTGAAAAATACTAAAGTCAACCTTGGGAGTTCTCCACTCATGTTATCTCCTCTTGGCAGATGCACCCTCTAGAAATCATGTCTATTCTCTTTTTGCACCTACAGGTAATTTTACTAAATTCATTTCTCTCTTGATGACACGCTTTCCACTCCCACAGCTTTAAACGCTTGTATGAGCCTCCACCTATGTCCATAAAATAAATAATTTGCTGATGGCTTTTCTCAGAATTTGAAATGTGTTTTTTTTCCTATTACAACCACAAATCTTGTTTTGAAAGGAAAGCAAAAGTTAAGTTTGCCCATTTAGATCATGAATATAGAAAATAACTTCTAAGCTTTATAATTGCATTACTATTTTACTGTTGAATAGCATTACCAGTTTCATGTTTAAATTGTATTACAAAGTTTAGAACGGTAGAAAAGAGAAATGTAGGCACTTAAGGGGAAGCTGTCTGCTGGTAAACTTCTTGGTGCACTTTTACTGGTGGTTAATAATTTTGCCCAAGATATTTTACACAGTGGGAACTGTACGGAGGATGAAATGTTTGTTTCTGATAGAAAAGTATTGGCTGCTTTGAAATTTTTTTTTTTGCACAGTGCTCCTCTTGATTTAGGAACAAGTTGTTTTGTTGGGTGATTGAATGAAAATATTTTGCTTTCTTGTCACTGATGACTGAATGTAGGAGGTACAAGCAGAAAAGGAATAGCTTCTTGAATGTGAAATAGATTTAGTCAAGGATTCCATCTGCAATAACTTAGAGCATATTTCTTTCTTATCTACTGCGGGACACAGTAAAGGCTTAAACCTTTGGTTTATACTGCCCCCTGAAGGCGAAGTGGACAATGGAAAAAAATTGCTAGGTAAGTAAGCATGACCCTGCCTACAACTACAATATGTCATTTTCTTGCTAGTGAACTTAGAAGTGTGAACATGTCTTCCTCAGTTCTGCTGTTTTCTGTCAATGTTGAAGATTTTTATACAGTCAAGAGCTGCAGATTCTTGTCACATACTGAAGCGCAGAAGTCTTCCCATTCAGCCAAAGAGAGCTGAGAGATGCATTCCAGATGTTAAATCCTGGAAGTTTCTGCAATCAGCCAATGAGTAAACGTTTACACCTTTTATACTGGTATACTGGTGTGCAACAGTCCCGAAATGCCGAATGTTTCTCCATTCGTCGATAGCAATGGGTTTCAAGCTGGATAAAGAGATCCTAGAAAGCTCTCCAGTTGGCCAAGTAGTGCTGATTCCCAGTCCATTATCTATATTGGTGTTCTCTCTGTGACAGTCATGCTGTCAGCAATAACTACCTATCTGTGTTCTAGTGCACCTAATGCTCAATTCATAGCTCAGGCAGTTTTCATATCTCTGTCTCTACAGATCACTGTTCTGAGTGCCTAACTGGATTATCCTGGATTGTGTTTTCCTCAGCTTGATACTGAGGCTACATATGTGGTGTTTTCTATGTTTGCTTGAGAGTCTTAGGCCTGATGGTAGCCTCTTTTGGAGTAGTCTCAATTGCTCATTATTCACTCCAGACTTCTATAACCCAGCATTCTGTCATTGTGGGACAGGTCTCTGGACAGACAGATTTCTTGGGATCGAGAACCATGTTAACCTAGTAGCTGAAGTATACTGCTCTGGAATCTGGGCAGTCTTTCCTTCTTATCTTTTGGAATGTTCTTGTAATACATGCCAGCCTGTCAGACTGGGGAGGAGTCCTGGGCACTTGGTTCATTGGAGAAGTCTCATCTCTCCTCTCTGGCTACTTTGAGCAATTTTACTGTCTCTAGAGCTTTGTATCATCCTGCTGGAAGGTCATTTGATCCCAATTCAGTCCAAGAGTGCAACAGTAGTAGTATGCATCAACCATCATTGAGGAACTGTAAGTGTTACAGTGGCAAGATAGCTAGATCAGATACTATCTTAAGTAAAACTTCATGACCCCACCCCATCTGCTGTGTATATACCAGGCATGGACAATTTACAGGCAGACTTCACCCTTCGATGGATCTGGGGGAGAGATCATTAAGCCTGGAGATAATTCAGACCCTGTGTCTCAAGTGGGGAATGCTGGATGTGGACCTCCTGGCCTTGAGGTTTAATCACTAACTATATGATTTTGGTAGAGGGATTTTCTAGTTGAAGTAGTGAATTCTCTGCTGGTTCGGTGGACTCAGTACACCTTGCTCTATGCCTTTCTTCCCTTTTAATTTCTTCCTCATCTGCTTCTCATGATGGAAATGGAGGGCATTCCAGTGATCCTCATTGCTCTGGACTGGTCAAGACATATGTGGTACACCTTACGTAATGGCTCTCTTAATGTGTGATTCTTACAATTCTGAGGGCTAGGCAGTCTACTTCCCACAAGGTCTATTATCACACATGGAAGGAATACTTTACTTGGTGTAAGCCTTCGTGTTTCCACCTAGGAGTTTCTCTATGGGACAAATGTTCTCCTTCCTGCAGCTGGGCCTGGACCAGCATGTGATTTTAAACACTATCAAGGGCCAAATTTCTGCCCTCTCTGTTCTGTTTTAAAGACCATTGGCCTTTTACATCTTGACTAACACTTTTGTACAAGGGGTCTCCCATATAACTCTCCTCTATGACTTCATGGGATCTGAATACTGTTCTCTCTGCACTTCATAAACTGCCCTTTGAATCCATTACAAGCATTCCTCCCTCTACTCTAACACACAAGAAGGTGTTTCTTATAACCAAGATTAGAGATGGGCCGAACATCGCCATTTGGTTTGCAGTAGAACTGAACGGCAAACCCCACTGATGTCTATGGCAGCCAAACATGAGAAATCAAAAGTGCCCATTTTGAAGGCTTATATAAAAGTAATTGGCCACAAAAGGGGTATGGGGGTCCGGGTACTGCCCTGGGGGACATGTATAAATGAAAACTTTTTTTAAAAAAACAATTGTTTTTAAAGGAGCAGTGATTTTAATGATGCCTAAAGTGCAATAATAAAAATTAAAAAATCCTTTTAATTATAGTGCCTGCCTTAGTCTGCCAGCAAAAATGATATTTCTAAATAAAAAAAACAAGTCAAATCACATTTAACCGACTGCCAACCAGCCACCATCGTTTTACGGCAGAAGGTCGGCTCGTTCTTGCAAAACGCTGTCATGGTACGTCGCTTACAGGAACATGTGGTGTGGGCCTCCGGCGGCGTGCACATGCTCACTGGCTAGTGTCCACCGGCCGCTCACGATCGCTCTTGAGACAGGCAGAATAGGTATCTGTGAGTGTAAACAAAGCAGATCCCCGTTCTGACCGGGGAATTGAGAGAGATTGTCTGTTCCCAGTGATAGGGAACAACGATCTCTCTCCTCCTCCAGTCAGCCCAGCCCTCATACAGTTATAAACACCACAGAGGAAACACACTTAACCCCTTGGTCGCCCCTAGTGTTAACCCCTTCACTGCCAGTGACATTTACACAGTAATCAGTGGCTATTTAAAGCTCTGATCACTGTATTAATGTCATTGGTCCCCAAAAAAGTGTCCGATCTGTCTGCTGCAATGTTGCAGTCCCGCTAAAAATCACAGATTGCTGTCATTACTGGTAAAAAAAAATAAAATAATAATATTAAAAATGCCTTAAATCTATTCCCATAGTTTGTAGACGCTATAACTTTTGCGCAAACCTATCAATATACGCTTATTGCAATTTTTGTTACCAAAAATATGTAGAAGAAGAAATGATAATGAAGGGGAGAAAAAAAGAAAGAAAGAAAAAAAAAGGGAGATGGACAAATGAGAGGGAGGAGGAAATGGAGAGGAGTGGTAGTCAAAAACAATATTTTTCATAAAGAAGGTTTGTAACTTAGCAGCTCATTAAGTCCAGGGGAAACAGTTGCCTTCAGGAGATGAATCCAGCGGGATTCCATTTGCAATAACCTCTGATCATTGCTACCCCCCCGAGGATGGTCAGAAATGTGTTCAAGTGCCATAAATTTAATAGTATGTAAACGTAAATTATGGTAAAGTCCCACACGCCTACTAATGGGACTTATCATCTTTCGTTATTTGATCAAAGAGATGTGATCTTTGATCCTTTTGAAAAAAGGATGTTTGGTTTTCCCAACATAGAAACAATTACATGTGCATTTCATTAAGTATACCATGCCAGGGGTTGGGCAAGTAACCCTTAGCTTTATGGTGTGTACTTGATTATTGGGGAGAATGATGTCCCTACTATTGGGGAGAAAGCGACAGCAATCACAAGCCCCACAGGAAAAAGTTCCAGGGGAGCGTGGCATAGCCATTGGAGTAGTATAGTGACTATTAAAAAGATGATCCTTCAGGGATCTTGATCG
>BLSH010251073.1:16966-29181 GCA_018402905.1 Glandirana rugosa
TTACCGACACACTCCGGCCATATTTATAGATAAGACGTGTTCCATGTCTGTTCAGAACACCCTATGTACGGACCACGTAAAATTATTTGGAATCGAACAGGTGCAACCGACACCTGTCCGCCGACGCGAACAGATACTATTGCGGGGGACGGTACGATTTGTGTGCAAGTCTGTTATGTGACCAACGTCCCGTCCGGTCGTGGAGGTTCCGTATTTCCTGTTCGAGTCCGGTACACGGGTTAAAATTTCAGCAACATGGTGGAACAGTATGTGTGCACACGTCTACACGTACTGACTGATGGGTCTGTCCCATTCAACTTCTGGGTCTCCAAATTGGGCACATGGCCTGAGCTTGTCCTTTATGCCTTGGAGGTGCTGGCCTGCCCTGCAACCAGTGTATTGTCTGAACGTGTGTTTAGCATGGCAGGGGGCGTTATCATAGACAAGCGCAGCCGCCTGTCCACAGCCAACGTGGACAAGCTAAGGTTTATTAAAATGCACCAGGCATGTATCCCACAAGACTTGTCTGTACCTTGTGCAGAATAGATATTTATACCGGCCTCACACAGCCATTGGTATACTTAAGTGAACTTATTCTTTTTTTTTTTTTATAGAACATAAGTCTTTAATGGAATTTGTAACATGAAAAATAAACCATGGTACATTTTATATGGAAAAAGTGAACCCGTGCTAGAACATCTCTGGGTTTGTCTGCAGATAGCGATCTTTTTTTTTTTAATAAGTCTCAATATTTTGGGGGCTACCCCAATTAGAAAAACAAAAAAACAAACAAAAAACAGTGTTGGCTACCTCCTCCTCCTCCACCGCCACTTCCACCTACACCACCACGGTCACCGCCTCCTCAACCTCCTACTCCACATCCACCTCCTCCTCCATTTTTTATTTTTTTTATGTGATTTTAAGTTATTTCCCTATCCACATTTGTTTGCAGGGCACTTGTCCTACTCTTACCCCCATTTTGCTTCCTTTTGCAGCCCTCTAACCCTTTCCAGGACTTTTTTAGAGCCATTTTAGTGCCCAAAAGTTTGGGTCACCATTGACTTCAATGGGGTTCGGGGTCAAGTTCGGGTCAAGTTCGGGGCCGAACTCGAACTTTTTCACGAATTTCGGCCGAACCCGCTGAACTCGAACATCCAGGTGTCCGCTCAACTCTAAACATGAGCTGTAAAGCTAGTACTGACGCCAAGAAAAAAACGTCGTTACAAAACACGATTGTTGCATTGGCATCAATGCGCATTTAGCTTCCCTTGCTTTTAGCAGAATTTATCTGCCTCTATTCAAAATCAGTGGTTCCCTATGGGAGCCCATTGATTTAAACAGAAGTCGCACCAGAAGTCGGATCATGATGATCCGACTTGTGTTGCGACTTGTGTGCTGAGGATCTTGAAGGGGAACCCCCTGCCAAAATGAAAAAAAAAAAAAAATTGGCTTGGGACCCCCCCCCCCAAAGAGATACCAGACCCTTCGGTTTGGTATGGATTTTAAGGGGAACCCCCACGCCAAAAAAATGTATACCAGACCCTTATCCTAGCATGCAGCCTAGTAGGTCAGGAAAGGGGTCTGGTATCTCTTGGGGAGGAACCCCACGGTGATTTTCTTTTTCATTTTGGCAGTGGGGGTTCCCATTTAAGATCCTCAGCACACAAGTCGAACCACAAGTTGGATTATCATGATCCGACTTCTGACGCGACTTCTATTCAAATCAATGGGCTCCCATAGGGAACCATTGATTTTGAATAGAGGCAGGGAAATGCTTGATGAGGCTTAAAGTGGTTGTATACCCTTTACAACCACTTTAACCTACTGCACGGTTTGGGAGATATACACTGTATTGGCATGTGACAACGTCATCGACACATGCGCAGTGAAGAATCTGGCCACCGTGCCATTTCTCCACTAGCATCGTGCCATGACTGGCGCGCATGCACAGGAGTGACGTCTGGCCAGTCACAGAGCTGGAGTCCGCGGCCCCGGAAGGCAGAGGGGCAGTGATGGATGCGACCTGCAACAGGGACAGCGCAAGCTTCAAATGCAGGTAATTGACACACCTAATAGGCTAGTATGCAATGCATACTTGCCCATTATGCTTTTACATTGCAGGGTAATAAAGAGGAAGTAAAACCCATCAGGGTTTAATTCTTCTTTAACGCTCTGTTTACAATGGTAAGCCGCGTTTAACAGCTTTTACCAGCGTCTGTATTTTTACAGCTCTAGTGCTGGAGCCTCAGAAAACGCTGGTTGTGGGGTTTTTTTGGAACTTAAAAATGCCTATGCCACTTACAGCTCAAAAACGCCTGTGTGTGTATGAGGCCATTGAATAACATGGAGAGGCATTTTTAAGCTGTAAAAAAAGCTCCTAAATGCGGCTGTAAAAACGTCCGTGTGTATGAGGCCATAGCCTGTTATATACATATTTGAAAGACTTTTGTTATATTTGTTCAATAGGTGCAAGAAATGCCTAATCTTTTCCACAATTCAGAGCTGTCCTGTGCATATTTCTTGTGCCATCTTAAGAAGTCTAATTAGCCCTCCTAGGTCTTGTCGTGTACTACAGAACAATTAGCCCAGGGGTCTCAAACTCATATTACCTGAGGGCCACAGGACAAGTTTTCATATCCCATGGGGCTGCATGCAAACTTTCAAACTTCAAAAACAACAATAAATAATACACAATGGTAGTATTAACCCCCAGCACTGGTGTCAGCAAACGCACTATTAACCCCCAGCATCGGTGTCAGCAGACGTACTATTAACCACCAGCATTACCCACTACACTCCACAAATACCCCCCACACGTCACAAATACCCCCCACACGTCACAAATACCCCCCACATGTCACAAATACCCCTCACACTCCACAAATACCCCCTAAGATGGTGACCGGAATGGAGGCATATTAAGGGAGCTCCACTGTCCTGCTTGGTTTTTATCCTGCTTCCCTACAGGTTTGCTACCTCCTCACCACCCTATCTAGTTCCTGGAAGTATTCTGACCTGCTATGACTAGAGGGCGGCCGTCATCAGTGCCCTGTAAAGCTCCTGCATCGTCCGCTGTACCTGTGTGTGAAAGCGCGAAAGCTGGGCCTGGTGCACTCTCCAATGTGGCGACCCAGACAGAGGATGTGGACCCAGCACTCCAGGAACAGGAGAATTGTGTGGCTCTGATGCAGGCCATCTCTGCCTGCCAGACTGCCCTGACAGGTAAAGTTGACTCCCTACAACTGGGCATCGTGTTGATCTGGAGGGACATGGACAGGTCTAGGTCAAGGGTGGTGCTTCAATACACACTTTTGGCACTAAAGTGAAGGCACTTGATTATTGGGCAGAATATGGCAAAAAATTGTAAAAGGAGAAATAATCTCTGTATCCTGGGATTGCCTGAGGGGACTGAGGATCCTAACCCTGTGGCCTTCACGGAGTGTCTCCTCCGCACACTGCTTCCTTTGCTGTGGAACAAGCTCTGAGAATGCTCCTGGGTACCCCCCATGCACATTTATTCTTCATTTGATGAACTTTTGGGACAGAGACCCGATTTTGTGGGAGAGTAGGACGATTGACAGTCTGTGCTTTGAGGGAGCTAAACTCATGATCTTCTCCGATTTTTTGGTGGAGACACAGAAGATACGCAAGTCATTATGTGAATCATCATCATGTGAATCTTAGCCTGAAGCAGAGAGTAAGATGGTGAGTCTCTTCACTTCTTTACATCCCCTGAGGAGGCCTTTACCTGGCTTGAATCCTTACCCTGGCACTGATGGCTTTTGTGATCTACTGATCTCCTTCTCCCCACTGGATGTCGGGCTTGACTATATAACCCGCTAGTGTTACAAGGGCTCCCCTTTTGCTCAATAACTTGTCCCGAATTAATGCAAGGCCTTTACTATTATGAACGGAAGGAATTGCTTTGATGGCCCTACCTTCTTCACGCAGTTGTTCTTCCCCTGATGGACATGGCCCCTTTTTCCATGCCCTACTTGAATCTTGCTTTGCTTACGCTGGACTGGATGCTTGATTACCTTTCAGGCCCATCTGCATTTCACGATAACAGCAACCCTGGCTTGTTAGCAAGTCCTGTTCTCCTGTATTTAGCCAACATCTTTGCCTGCTAACAGGGGGGAGACTGCTGCTAATTGTCCAAATTGGATCTGAATACTGAATAACTGTTTTTGAGGTTAACAAACTTAGTAAGAATTGTGCCTCCAGTAGTAACTGGGTGATTATATACAGGGCTGGTGCAAGGATTTTTGACACCCTAGACGAAACCTAATTTTGCTGCCCCTGTTGGCTCCCCCCTGACTCCACCCCCTTTTCCCTGCCCATGTATGCGGTGTCAGTAGGGCACTGGATGGTGTCAGTAGGGCAGAAGTTGGTGTCAGTAGACCAGTGGACAGTGTAAGTAGGGCAGCAGATGGTGTCAGTAAGGCAGCGGACGGTGTCAGTAGGGCAGAGGATGGTGTGAATAAGGTAGTGGACGGTGTCAGTAGGTCAGTGGACGGTGTCAGTAGGGCAGTGGACGGTGTCAGTAGGGCAGTAAAGAGTGTCAATAGGGCAGTAGACAGTGTCAGTAGGTCAGTGGACGGTGTCAGTAGGGCAGTGGACGGTGTTCGTAGAGCAGCGGATGGTGTCAGTACGGCAGTGGACGGTGTCAGTAGGGCAGTGGACAGTGTCAGTAGGGCAGTGGACGGTGTCAGTAGGGCAGTGCACGGTGTCAGTAGGGCAGTGCACTGTGTCAGTAGGGCAGTGCACGGTGTCAGTAAAGCAGTGGACGGTGTCAGTAGGGCAGTGGAGAGTGTCAATAGAGCAGTAGATGGTGTCAGTGTTAGTAGAGCAGCGGACGGTGTCAGTAGGGCAGTGGATGGTGTCAGTAGAGCAGTGGACGGTGTCAGTATTAGAACACTGAGGAGGTTGCTAATAAGTATTTAATAAGATAAGAGCCATGTACTCTCCCATAGACATCAAGTGCAGGTTGATGAACACACACTGGACTGAAACATAAAAGTGTGACAAGGTAAGAAAATGGTGAGATTTTAGTGTGTGGCACTCACTCTTGCCCCCCGCCTCCTCTCTTGGTTCAGCCTCCAGCAACAGTGCTCCTCCTGGTCCCCTGACTGGCTGACTCCAGCTTAGCTGGCTGTGATTTCTTTATTTAACACAGCCTTTTTTCTTTTGAGCACTACTCCTGTGCTCTAGTACTATGCTCCTCCAATGTGTTGCTCCTGTCCTCTCACAGCCAGGACACTTAACTGGGCGAACAACCTGCCTCTTTGCCCACGTGACTTCCCGGCGGCCAATGACAGCGCCGCCCGAGGTTTTAGAAGGGAATGGACTTGTTGTGAGGCGAAGTGGGGCAGGCTGAGGACAGTACAGACAGTCCGCTGTGCGTTATGATCAGTAATCTGTATTGCATATCAGTCTTTGAAAGAAGAACATGGTTCCAGTGTTCCCCGGGGCCCGATGTCCTACACATTACAAGCGGTACATTGCTACAGCTCTAGCATTTGTTATGTGGAGAAGATCGGGTCCTGGGGGAGCAGCGGAGAGAGAAGGTCGGATGAGCCTGACGGCGCCCCTGACTGATGTGCGCTCTAGGCCGGCGCCTACCTTGCCTATTGGTAGTGCCGGCCCTGATTATATACCTGTAGGGATGTTTAGTCCAATTTCTTGTTTTTTTCTATAGGCACCACTTTCTCAATAGACTAGTTTTGGTCTTCTGCATTGTGTCTTTCAGACACCTTTTGATATACTGCCCCCCACTGGTTCTTAGCCATGTTTAGTTTGGGAATTCAAGCATACCCAAGTCCTGGGGGTGATGCGGGGAGGGGGGGTTGGAGCAATGTTTTGTGGATGTTTTATTGTTCTTTTTGTTGAAGTATATGAACCGTACACTGTGAGGTATTGATTGGTGGTCTTCAGCTCGCTCTATGCTACTGTGCATGCTAGGAGGCAGGCTGGGTGTCCTGGAGGATTCACTGGGTTTGGATAGATCTGTTCTATAGAGAAGCGGCTTGTTATGTGTCTCTATCATTATGGCTCCCCTAACGATAATATCTTGGAATGTGAGGGGGCTGAACTCCAAATTTAAGTGTTCCCCGATGTTTCCTTTTTTAAAAAGGTATACCACCCTCATATTTGTATACTTCAGGAGACACATCTTCCAGGTGGTAGGGTGCTCTCTCTTAAAAACCAGGGGAGGGCTCCTACTACCACTCCGCCTTTTCCTCCTATTCCTGCAGGGTTAGTATCTTGATTCACAAGGCCCTTCCCTTTACGCTATTAGATCTCCGTCTGGACCCAGATGGCCAGTATGTGGTTATTCATGCTTTATGTAATCGCATTGACATGGCTATTGTTGGGCTCCTTACCTCCAGTAACCCCAACGGTCCTTCATAAACTACAGGCAATCTTAGTTCATTACCCTACAAACAATATGGTCCTGGCTGGTGATTTTTATATGCCCCCTAATCCTAGCCTTGACAAATTGCACACAGATATGGCGACCAACTCAGCGCTTTCTCACTGGGCAGAGGTGTTTGGCCTGCATGACGCGTTGCGATGGGAACACTTGAGGGAGAGGCAGTTTACCTGTCAATTTACTATTCATGCTACTCTATCTCGCATTGATCTGATTTATGTGAGTGACCCCCTACTCTCTTGGTATGGCTGAAATGACCATCTTGCAGGGAGGCATCTTAGACCACACCCTTGTATTATTGAGCTTCACTGCCGACTCAGCTGACAGCTCAGGGTTGGGAAGACTCTCATGTTACTGAGTCAAGGATGAGAAAGCGCAGCCACTGATGTCACCTGAGCTTAGGGCGTACTAGTTCATAATGAGCAATCCTTGTCCCCAGCCTTTAAAGCATATGCTAGGGGCAGATACCAGTTCAACATAGCGAAGTTCAAGAAGGAATCTTGCATCCAGCTCTCTGAGGTAGTAGGTCGAGATAGGGCACTGGGAATGAGCTATTCAAATAACCAAGACCAGGATAGTTGTAGTGATATGCTGTCTGCTTACCGAGAACTCGCATTACTTCATGCTGACTCCTGTAGGAAGTTTCTTTTCGCTCAATCCCAGTGAATATTTGAGTAGCGCTAGCGCCCGAGCAGACTTATTGCCTGGCTAGCTACGAAGCGGGTAGGAAGTGCCCATGTTGCTAATATTAGGGCAGAAGATGGCAATCTACTGTCAAGATCCTATACAGATTAATGAAGGATTTGTGGGTTATTATACACAGCTTTATGCCTCCAGGGTAGACTATTCCGCTAAGGCATTGCCTGCTTATCTAGATGATATTGATTTTCCAACTTTGACTGCTGAGGCCACACTGTGGGTTGAAACTCCTGAAAGAAGCCTAACTTGCAATCACTTCCCTACGGACTGGTAAAACTTCAGGCCCTGACGGACTGCCTACGGAGTTTTACAAAACTAACCTAGAGGTCCTAGGCCCCTACTACTCTGAGATCCTCAGAGGTGCATTGTATACCTTTTACCTTCCACCTTCAATCTTGGAGGTTATTGTTGTTGTTGTGCCCAAGCCTGGGAAGGACCCTAAGCTCTGTGCCTCCTACAGGCCAATATCACTCCTTAATGTAGATGCATACATTTTGACTAAAATACTGGCCATGCATTTAAATTCCATTATACTTTCTCTAATACACAGTGATCAGACTGGATTCATGCCAGACAAGGGCACAGACATCAATATGCGACATCTATACACTAATATAGCCCTTTTTCCGAGAGAGGGATTCCCTGGGTGTGGTGGCATTATTCGATGCAGAGAAGGCCTTTGATTCTGTAGAATGGGAATATTTGTAGCAGTACTTAGGCAGTTCGGCTTTGATCCACAGTTTGTCTCCTGGATCCTGTTGTTACATTAGGCAACTGTTGCTCGTGTGTGGACCAATGACATCTTGTCCTCCCCTTCCACCTTTGTAGGGGGACGAGACAGGGTTGTCCCTTGTCCCCAGGTCTGTTTGCCCTGGCAATTGAGCCCATGGCCATCCTTCTTTGCTCCTCTGCGAGGTCTGATGGTGGGACCCTTAGTGGAACACGTATCATTATATGCTGATGATGCTCTACTATATCTACATGATGCCTCTGCTTCTCTCACGGTGGCCCTGCCTATTATAGACCATTATGGTGGTTGCTCTAGGGTGAGGGTTAATTGGGAAAAATCTATTTTATTCCTCCTGACTGACTTGGTTCCCCCACCTCCCCACTCCACTCCTTTGCAAGGGGTGTCCCAATTTAAGTATCTAGGTATTGTGATACACAATAATCTATCTCGCTACATGGCAGACAACCTACATATCTCACAGACGTGAGTACACAACTCACATTTTTTGTAAATATTTTGTTATATCTTTTCATGTGACAACACTGAAGAAATAACACATTGTTACAATGTAAAGTAGTGAGTGTACAGCTTGTGTAACAGTATAAATTTACTTTCCCCTCAAAATAACTCAACACACAGCCATTAATGTCTAAACCTCTGGAAACAAAAGTGAGTACATCCCTAAGTGAAAATTTCCAATTGGGCCCAATTAGCCATTTTCCCTCCCCGGTGTCATGTGACTCTTTAGTGTTACAAGGTCTCAGGTGTGAATGGGGAGCAGGTATGTTAAATTTGCTGTTATTGCTCTCACTCTCTCATACTGGTCACTGGAAGTTCAACATGGCACCTCATGGCAAAGAACTCTCTGAGGATCTGAAAAAAAGAATTGTTGCTCTACATAAAGATGGCCTAGGCTATAAAAAGATTGCCAAGACCCTGAAACTGAGCTGCAGCATGGTAGCCAAGACCATACAGCAGTTTAACACAACAGGTTCAACTCAGAACAGGCCTCGCCATGGTCGACCAAAGAAGTTGAGTACATGTGCTCAGTGTCCTATCCAGAGGTTGTCTTTGGGAAATAGACGTATGAGTGCTGCCAGCATTGCTGCAGATGTTGAGGGGTCAGCTTGTCAGTGCTCAGACCATACACCGCACACTGCATCAAATTGATCTGCATGGCTGTCATCCCAGAAGGAAGCCTCTTCTAAAGATGATGCACAAGAAAGCCCGCAAACAGTATGCTAAAGGCAAGCAGATTAAGGACATGGATTACTGGAACCATGTCCTGTGGTCTGATGAGACCAAGATGAACTTATTTGGTTCAGATGGTGTCAAGAGTGTGTGGGAGCAACCTGGTGAGGAGTACAAAGACAAGTGTGTCTTGCCTACAGTCAAGCATGGTGGTGGGAGTGTCATGGTCTGGGACTGCATGGGTGCTGCCAGCAATGGGAAGCTACAGTTCATTGAGGGAACCATGAATGCCATGTACTGTGATATACTGAAGCAGAGCATGATCCCCTCGCTTTGGAGACTGGGCCACAGGGAAGTATTCCAACGCAATAACAACCCCAAACACACCTCCAAGATGACCACTGCCTTCCTAAAGAAGCTGAAGGTTAAGGTGATGGACTGGCCAAGCATGTCTCCAGACCTAAACCCTATTGAGCATCTGTGGGACATCCTCAAACAGAACATCCACCAGCTCTGTGATGTCGTCATGAAAGAGTGTAAGAGGACTCCTGTGGCAACCTGTGAAGTTCTGGTAAACTTCATGCCCAAGAGGGTTAAGGCAGTGCTGCAAAATAATGGTGGCCACACAAAATATTGACACTTTGGGCCCAATTTGGACATTTTCATTTAGGGGTGTACTCGCTTTTGTTGCCAGTGATTTAGACATTAATCACTGTGTGTTGAGTTATTTTGAGGGGACAGCAAATTTACACTGTTATACAAGCTGTACACTCACTACTTTACATTGTAGCAAAGTGTCATTTCTTTAATGTTGTCACAAGATATAATAAAATATTTACAAAAATGTGAGGGGTGTACTCACGTTTGTGAGATACTGTATATCTTGTACAGCAGCAGTTAAAGCGGAGTTCCACCTAGTTAAAAGTCAGCAGCTACAAAAAGTGTAGCTGCTGACTTTTAACAATCGGACACTTGCTTGTCCCAGGCTCCAGCGATGCGGTCGTTCGAGAGCTCGCTCTTCTCCCCTTCCCCTCAGTGGCTCCAGCATCACAAGTGTGGGCTCCTGGCTTTGGCTTCAAAGTCAGGCGCACACTGCTCATGCATGAGTTGCGCTGTGCCTTGTGAATGGAGAGAGGGGAAGCTGAGCTCTAGGAGAGGAAGTGGACCTGGGACCCTGTGAAAACAGGGTCCCCGGTCCTCCCCCCCCAAAAAAAAACAATTGTGGCATGTCAGGGGGTCACCTTCCTTTAAAGCGGAAGTTCCACTTTTTTGGTAAAACTCCGCTTTAATACTCAAATGTCATGTATGCAAAACATTTCCCTTGGCACCGGTAGGTCAAGTAAATCTCCTTAAGATGATGTTTCTTCTGAAATTCCCTTATAGCTTTAGAAATACCCCGGTTCCTATCCCTGTTGCATTTTTTAACAAATTGGATAGGATTATTACTTCCTTTATTTGGGCTGGATCAGTCCCTCAGATAGCTAAATCCAAGCTGCAGTTACCCCTTTCCTATGGCCGACTGGCAATGGCTTGCCTTCGGGAATATTACTGGGCGGCAGTGTTGGGTCACCAGTCGCTGGTGGTTTGCTCAAATTTGATCCAACCCACCAGTAAATCCGGAGGCCGCTGTCTTGGGGTCCTATTCAGCCCTGACTAATTTGGTCTACCGTGGGACAAGAGCTACACTGAAGGCGATGATCCCAATGCGCACGACAGTTCGGGTATGGGAACAGGTGACGGCGGCTCTTGGGGTAGACAATACTATCTGGCCCCATACACTGTTGTGGGGCAATCCTGATTTTGCTACATCTTAGATCCATTTCTCATCCTAACGTATGTGCCAGATATGGCATTACAAAAATACAACAGATTATGCCAACCGGCCGGTTACTTCCCTTCCCTACCTTAAAGGAAACCTTTCAACTTCCCTCATTGATGTTTTTTAGAAACTTGCAATTGAAACGTGCAATCCAGGCGTAGTTCCCGGTGACAGTTACTGTAACACCTCCTAGACTAGAGTAGTAGATTTCTTACCACCCGCAACGCAAATAAAATCCATTCTTCAATTTATTTCCTCATCAAGGGTGGTGAAACAGACAGGGATTCCCTCCTATTCTACTCTTGACAGGCTGATATCCTTACCCCTATGGAGGAGGAATGGGATGCAGGAGTACAGTAAGACATACCTACAGTTATCTCATCTAGGGATAGATTCATACAGCTCCTTCATAGGGCTTATTACACCTCTCAGCGTATATATCCTGCACTCTCTAAAACATGACCCAAATGTTAATAGACGGTCGGGGCGTATTTTCATGTAATCTGGGAGTGTTCTCTTATTCAAGATTTCTGGAGGGTAGTGGTACTGGAGATTAATATGATTACTGATTTTTCTATAGTACTGGATCCCAAAATACTTCTGTTAGGTATTAGTGACTACTAAAAAGCAATTTCTGTTCTCTTTGTGGTTTTTATGCTAGGAAGACAATTCTTAAGAATTGGAAGCTATCTGCTCCCCTTCTGTTGCCCAGTAGTATTTACTAATTGACTCAGTATTACCCCTGTACAAGCTTACATACATGGTTCATAAATGCCCCCAGGAGTTCAGGAAAATTGGGGAGGCATGGGTTATGGACAGATTCCTTAGTCTCTAACTCACTATCGTAGAAGTGGAGATCTGGCCCCTTTCAGGATGCTTCTACCATCCACTGGTACATCCTCCGGTTTTCAGAGTCGGAGGACCACTGGATGTCCACCTGGCTTTGGGCTCCAATACATTTGCTGCCTAATCCTGGTGTATCTTTCAGTGTTGCTTCCTCCTATTCTCTTCTCCCATTCATCTATTTTCCTTATTGTCCCTTCATCCTCAACCCCCCTTCCCCCTACTGTCTTTCCACTTTTTCTGTATGCTCCCTAAATATTTTCTCCCCATCTTCTTCCCCTTGGAAATATCCTGGGGGTGGATTGGGTTTTGTTCTCCAAGTGGTTCTCTTGGATCTAAAAAAAAAAAAAAAAGAATGTTCCTCATAACATACAAAGACTGATCTTCTTTTTTCTGTTAGCAGCTAAGTTAACCATAGCCAGGTCATGGACTAGACCAAGCAAAAATTTTCATGAATAATGACCTAAGAGAGGATATCCAATATCATGCAAAATGCAATT
>BLSH010251073.1:30745-44476 GCA_018402905.1 Glandirana rugosa
GGGACGGGGGGAAGGTGGACCATGACCCTGTGAAAACAGGGTCCACGGTCCCCCCCCCCCCCAAAAAAAAAAAATGACATACCAATTATGGCATGTCAGGGAGTCACCTCCTCTTAAAGCGGAAGTTCCACTTTTGGGTGAAACTCCGCTTTAATGATAATGTTGAACATAATATATTGACATATGTGCATGTATTGCATATGTATACTGCATACACTTTTTTTAATTTGCCCTAACATACACTTTAAGAAGGCAAAAAGATTAATCATTTCAAAGATGTTGTGGCCACTATAAACAATGAACTGTAGAACAGGACCCAGTAAAGATTAGACTTCTGGGTTGTTCAACAGATTTACTCACCATTCTGCAACTGTTTAGGTATATGTATGTGGCACTAGTCCCCAAAGGAGTAATTAGTAATTTGGGTTCTCTTTTCTGCGCCTCGACTCCAAGAACAAACCCAGCCCCTCTGGCATACCTAATAGAGTGAAAATTACTGCACACACTTATAAGAACACAAGTGTGAATACCTTTAACTCAACTGTAAATTAGTATCAGGAAATAACTAGACACAAGACTGTTTAGTGGTAAATGAACTAAAAGTGGGTTAGATAAAATGGTGGTTTAAGCATAGATGAGCATACAGAATGTAGGTTCAGACACAGTCTGCTGGACAGTATAATCACTATGCCAAAATAACTTAGAATAGAGTTCTCTACCACTAGACTGGAATTAACTCATGAATCATCAAATATAGCAATAAACAGTGCATATAAACATTATCTACAATGTGAATAATAATACTATAACTAGTCTAGAGTGCACTCTACAAGAGTGGCTAGGGTATAGTACAACGTCCGATAAGAGGTGCCTGTTAAGATAAACAATAAGTAAAAGTCACATAGTTAATCTGGTTGAAAAGACACAAGTCCATTCAGTTCAACCAAGAAAGAAAAAAAGACAACACACACACAAATAGAAAATCACCGTATACACTATCCAATAACCAAAGTTAATTCAGAAGAAGGCGAAAAAAACAATAAAGCATTATCCAATTTGCTCCAGCAGGAGAAAAAAACACCTTCCTGCTCCCCCAAGAGGCAATTGGATATTCCCTGGATCAACTTTACATATAAATATTAGTATCCAGTTATATTATGTGCATTTAGGAAAGAATCCAGGCCTTTCTAAAAACAATCTACTGAGCTGGCCTGAACCAGCTCTTGAGGGTGTCTATTCCACATTTTCACAGCTCCTACTGTAAACAAGCCTTTCCGTATTAAGAGGTTAAGGCTGGGTTAACACCTATGTGAATTGGATGCGGCTTACACCACATCCAATTCGCAGGACACTTGAAAACACATTGTTTTTAATGTGTCCGGTTCACATAGGTGCGGTGCATTCGCACTCTGCATTGCACAGAAAACGTGTGCGTTTTCTGTGCAATATGGTGTGAATTCCCAGCCTATTATGTTCAATGAGAATGTATCTGACGTGCAGATGTGTTCCGCATTGAACAGGGATGTTTTCCCCTGCTTGCGCCACTTCCCCCTCCCTCCCTCCCCGGGCAGCTGCTGTGCTGTGAGAACGGACAGGAGCTGCCTCCGGTCCTTCTCACAGGCAAATAGGCTGGAATTTGCACCGCTACGGTGTGAATCCAGCCTCAATCCCTTTTCCTCCAGACATAAAAAGTGTCCCATTGTCCTCTCTGATGACCTTAAAGTGAATAACTCTACGCCAAGTTCACTGGAGTGATGACTTGTGTATTTATACATGTTGATCATATCTGTCCTTAATATTCTCTTCTTAGGAGAAAATAAATTCAGTTTAGCTTATCTTTCCTCATAGCTGAGCTCCTCCATGCTTCTTATTAGTTTGGATGCCCTTCTCTGAACTTTCTCCAGTTCCCCAATATCCTTTTCATGAACTGGTGCCCAAAATGGAACTGCATATTACAGATGAGGTCTTACTAATGATTTGTACAGGGGCAAAATGATGTCTCTCTCTCTGGAGTCCATACCTCTCTTAACCGCTTGCCGACGGCTGATCGGCAATTGACGGCGACAGTGTGGCTCGATAGCACGGATCGCCGTCATATGACGGCGGCCGGGAGATCGAGCCCAGTGAGCGCGCCAGCGGCGCGCCCGCGCGCTCACTGTATCCGGAGAGGGCCAGGGAGCGGGTGCGGCGGATTCGATCTCCGCTGGCCACCCGCGATGCCCCGCCGGAGTGAAAGAACGGAGGTCCGTGTAAGTAAACATGGACCTCCGTTCTGTGAGGGGGGAAGGGCTGTGATCACAGCCTTCCTCTACACGGAAGCTGTGATCGCTTCCCTTCCCCAGCTAGGGCAGTCCCCCCACAGTTAGAACACGCCCAGGGAACATAGTTAACCCTTAGAGCGCCCCCCTGCAGGTTAACCCCTTCACTGCCAATGGCATTTACACAGTAATCAGTGCATTTTTATAGCACTGATCACTGTATAAATGCCAGTGGTCCCAAAAAAGTGTCAAAATGTTCCGACATGTCCGCTGAAATATCGCAGTACCGCTAAAAATCGCAGATCGCCGCCATTACTGGTAAAAAATAAAAAAATAAATAAAAACCCCAGAAATGAATTCTCATCATCCGTAAACGCGGCCACTTTTGCGCAAACCAATCAATAAATGCCGATTGCGATTTTTTTTATCACAAATATGAGGAAGAATATAAATCGGCCAAAACCGATGAAAAAAAATGTTTTTTTATGTATTTTTTTTGGATTTGTATTTTAGCAAAAAGTAAGAAATTTGGGTTTTTTTGCAAAATTGTCGCTCTTCTTTTGTTTATAGCGGCGATCAGAAATGACGCAGCGGTGATCAAATACCACCAAAAGAAAGCTCTATTTGTGGGTAAAAAAGGACACAAATTTTGTTTGGGTACAACATCGCACGACCACGCAATTTTCAGTTAAAGCGACGCAGTGCCAAATCGCAAAAAGGGCTCCAGTCCTAAAGCTGGAAATCCTTCCGGTCCTTAAGTGGTTAATACAAGAAAGAATTTTGCTTGCTTTTGGAAACCACAGCTTGACATGGCATGCTATAGTAGCAGGTTAAAGGGGCAGTCTTTAGTCCTAATTGTTCAGCCAGATGCTGGGGCCTAAATGTACCATAGGTGCCCATGAGAATTGTCCCAGTCAAGCTTGCAGGCAGCAATAATGCTGCTAAATGGCTGAATGGTCAGTTCCTAAAGAGCTCTCTGACAGCAGATGGTCAGTCTCCACAGCAGCAGCTCACCAATCCAGCGATATTGCAGCTCACCATCCAGTCACATACAGTGATTAATCCACTCTATGCTCTGCACCCAGGTGACTCTGGCTGTCAGCACTCCCAAACTCAGCATTCTAGATCCTGTTCAGGCCACTGTTATGCAGCAGTGGGGGTGCACACTGGACAATGTTCTGCACTATCTGGGCTTCTTTATGGCAAAAGGAAGCTGTGTCCTGCACAGCCTAAGAAAATGCAGCTCTTTCCCTTCCTCCTAGCAATCTCTCTCTGTGAAATGCAGTTCTAAAGCTCTTGGATAATGTAGAAATTCTCTCCTCTGGACTACAGTTTCCACAGTGCAATGCTGCATGACTCAGTCTATTGAACTCTTACTGCTCAGCAGCTTCCTCCTCTTGCTGATGTAGCTGTTAACCAGTTCAGTACCACAGGACAGCAGCTATGTAGACCAGCTGCAGCCAGTGTTTCTCTCACTCTTCATTCTTAGCCAAGCACTTGGCTACATGTATTTTTCCCTTAATTTGGAAGTAAACAGATTATATCTGATTAGAGACCAGAAGACCCGTCGCTCCAGGTGAATAGAAGGAAGCCTGATGGATGCTGTGGGTGCCTGCCCCGGCTCGCCTCCGCATACAATAGATAAGAAGAAATGGCTGCACACCATGAACTGCAATCCAAAATCCTTTATTAGGACATCCCAAGGCTACAGGACAACAAAGTGCTAAATGCTAAACATGTTTTGCACACTTTACGTGCGCTTATTCCTTACACAGGTAAGTTGGTATAATGCTTGTTTTATAGTCCCGCCTTCACCTGCAACAGGTGTCCCGGGTCATCAATCACTGACTTCCTGCTATCTTGATTCACAAACAGAGAAACAGAAAAATATATCAATACACATATAAAGATATATAATCCTATGCGGTCTCTACATAAAAAAGGGACAAAAAAGAGTGCATACATTCTATATCCAGTTGCCGACCACTCGCCGTGGATTGACGGCGGCAAATTGGTTCGATATCGCATATCGCCGTCGCCTGACGGCAGCCAGGATCAAGCGTGTGTGGCCCCAACCAGGTGAGGAGTACAAAGACAAGTGCGTCTTGCTTACAGTGAAGCATTGTGGTGGGAGTGTCATGGTCTGGGGCTACATGAGTACTGCTGGCACTGGGGAGCAACAGTTCATTGAGGGAACCTTGAACACCACGTACTGTGAAATACTGAAGCAGAGCATGATCCCCTCTCTTTGGAGACTGGGCCACGGGGCAGTATTCCAACATGATAATGACCCCAAACACACCTCCAAGATGATCACTGCCTTGCTAAAGAAGCTGAGGGGAAAGGTGATTGACTGGCCAAGCATGTCTCAGACCTAAACCCTATTGAACATCTGTGGGGCCTCCTCAAATGGAAGGTGGAGGAGTGCAAGGTCTCTAACATCCACCATCTCTGTGATGTCGTCATGGAGGAGTGGAAGAGGACTCCAGTGGCAACCTGTGAAGCTCTAGTGAACTCCATGCCCAAGAGGGTTAAGGCAGTGCTGGAAAATAATGGTGGCCACAAAAAATATTGATGCTTTGGACCCAATTTGAACATTTGCACTTAGGAGTGTACTCACTCTTGTTGCCAGTGGTTTAGACATTAATGGCTGTGTATTGAGTTGAGGGGACAGCAAATTTACGCTGTTATACAAGCTGTACACTCACTAATTTACATTGTAGCAAAGTGACATTTCTTCAGTATTGTCACATGAAAAGATATAATAAAATATTTACAAAAATGTGAGGGGTGTACTCACTTTTGTGAGATACTGCATACCTAATAAAGGTTTTAACCCCTAATTGCATGGCGGTGACATCAGTTAGGTTTTAGCGTGCGTTAGGGTCAGCGTAAATACCAGGCAGTGTCAGTTAGTCAGGTACTCTGACGCACACACACACATTAGATAGGTGTTATATACTATTGCTTCTCTTGGTGGATTCAAGTCTGAATCTGGCCCAGTCAAGTGCAGTGTTCCTCAGGGCTCAATCTTGGGTCACTTACTTTTTAGCATATACATGTTTTCACTTGGCCAACTGCTTAGATCACATGGGCTCAAGTATCACTTCTATGCTGATGACACTCAGATATGCATCCACACTAAACCAGATTCTACTTAGACTGCTTCTCTCCTATCTAATTGTATTAGTGATATAAAAGCTTGGATGGACCATAATTTCCTTCAATTGTGTCAAGACTGAAGTCATGCTTAATGGCACCCCTGATCAATTACGTAAGGCCAGTCCAAATAGCATATCTATACATGGCACTTTACTTGATCTTCAGTCCAAATTGAAAAATCTAGGGGTGATATTTGATGCTAGTCTAACCTTTGAGCCACATGTACAAAATGTTGTCAGAACATCTTTTTTCCACTTGGGAAACATTGCTCGGCTGTGTCCCATGCTATCCTACACTGTAGCTGAAAAACTGATCCATATATTGACACTTTGGATCCATTTTGGACACATTCGCTTAGGGGTGTACTCACTTTTGTTACCAGAGGTTTAGACATTAATGGCTGTTTGTTGAGTTATTTTGAGGGGACAGCAAATTTACACTGTTATACAAGCTGTACACTCACTACTTTACATTGCAGCAAAGTGTAATTTCTTCGGTGTTGTCACATGAAAAGATAGAAACAAATATTTACAAAATTATAAGGGGTGTACTCGCTTTTGTGAGATACTGTATATTAGCGTCCCCGCTAGATTAGTGTTATAAAAATGCGACATTAGCAGGATCAGCCCAGATACCTGCTAGCACCTGCGTTTAGCCCTTCCACCCAGCCCAGCCCACCCAAGTGCAGTATCTAATAGATCACTGACTCTTACAAAACACAACACACATATCTGCAGTGTTCGCAGAGTTCATGCCCGATCCCTGCGAAAGCTGACAGTGATTTTGGTAGTGTTTGAAGCAGGCTCTGACAACCAGGTGCGCTTTTTTGCCTATGAGTCAAACTAGTGCATGTATAAATTTAGAGCCCAAAATGTCCAATCAGACATACACTAGTGACGAGGCCTACGCATTGCTAAGCATGACAGATGAGAGCGATGGGGAAGCCCCACTGTCAGAATCAGGCGCAGCATATGAACCTGTAGACAGCAGCGGCACTGATAGCTCTGATGACGGAGTTGTGATCCCTGCTAAGGACAGGCGTACCCAATCCCATTCTGCTGTCGCTGAGGTGTAAGAACCGCAGGGCTCTCGTGTGGAGCAGAGAGCCAGTACTAGTGTCTCTCCTCCTTCTGGTGAACTGACAATCCCCAGTGGCCTAGTACACCCTGGTCGTACAACCAGCACTGCAGTAACACTTGGTGACGTGGCGAGTCCCATAAGTGCAGTTCAAGCTGGTGTGGCTAGCACAAGTAGTCTCCCGCAGCCATGAAGACAAAGACAAACACAGGCCCACAGAACCCATAGTGCCCTTCCCGCTGAATACGCTAACCCTGATTGGCAACCCGCCACTGATTCAGCGCCTGTACTTCCTGCATTCACTGGCCAACACGGAATTCAGGTGAATACAGTTGATTTTAAGGCCATTGATTTTTATTCGTTGTTTTTCACTGAAGATCTCTATAAATACATACTGGACCAAAACAATTTGTATGCTGGTCAATTGATCGCCGCTAATCCCCATTCGTCACTTGCTAGAGACTGGAAACCAATTACGGTTACAGAATTTAAGACCTTTCTGGGCCTTTCTCTCAACATGTGCACAGCAAAAAAACCTGAGTTGAGGTCATATTGGCCCAGTGACCCAATTCACCATATGTCCGTGTTCTCTTCTTCCATGACCAGGGCACGATACGAGCAGATCCTGCGGTTTATGCACTTCAACGACAATGAACTCTGTCGTCCACGGGGTGACCCTGAATACGATCAGCTCCACAAAATTCGGCCCCTCATAAACCAAAAATGTGCAGCCTTGTTTATTCCCGACCAAGTTGTCTGCGTAGACAAGTCCCTGATTAAGTTTTCTGGCCATCTTGCTTTCAAACAGTTTCTCCCCAGCAAGCGTGCCAGATACGGGGTCAAGATGTATAAGCTCTGTGACAGGGCCACAGGCTATACATGCCGTTTTATGGTTTACGAGGGAAAAGACAGTCATGTGGAGCTGGAAGAATGCCCAGACTACATGGGGAGCACTGGCAAGATTGTGTAGGATTTGGTGTCACCCTTATTCGGAAAGGGGTACCACTTGTACGTGGACAATTATTACAGGAGTGTGCAACTTTTTAGTCATCTGTTTGATCATCAAATTGGCGCAAGTGGTATCGTGCGATCTAATTGCCACGGCTTCCCCCAACGGCTTGTAGATTCCCATCTTAGACAGGGAGAGAGAGCCTGCTTGAAGTGTAATCATTTGCTTGCGGTGAAGTGGAGGGACAATCGGAATGTTTTCGTTCTGACCTCCCTTCATGCAGGTACGACCATCCAAATTCCTACGGCGTCTGGTGTTTTGGAGAAACCCCTCTGTGTCTACGATTATAACATAAATATGGGAGGGGTGGACCTTAACGACCAGTTGTTGGCGCCGTACTTAATTGCCCTTAAGGCCAGACGCTGGGACAAAAAAGTGTCTGTATACCTATTCCAAGTGGCTTTGCTGAACGCTTATGTGCTATACAAGAGTCAGGATGGACTGGATCCTTCCTTAAATTCCAGGAAGAAATCGTCAGAGCCCTTCTGTATCCAGATGGTTCTGCACCCCATGTTCCCAATCCATGGGTGGCACTTCCCAGAAGTCCTCCGTGGAATTCCAGGTCAAAGAACACCCCAAAAGAGATGTCGTGTCTGCAGACGACGTGGATACAAGCATGACACCCGCACTTATTGTCCCTCCTGTCCCGACCAGCCCGGTCTCTGCATCGGTGAATGTTTCCAACGCTACCACACACTAGTGGAGTATTAGCGTAGGGTACAGCACGAAACAGGTATAGGACACACTTTCACAGGGTCTCCAAAGATGCCTCTGCATTTTGACAGACCCGAATCTGGAACCAGTTTAGTTACAAAAAAAGGTGTACCAAAAAAAATGTATATGTATAAAAAAAAATATATATATAAAATAAAAAAGCCAAAAACAGTTGTAAATTTATTTTTTTCTCTTTCTCCTGTTTTCTCTCTATTCCTCTCTCTATTATTAATGTTTTTATGCATACTCCTGTAATGTTTTGTTACTGTTTTTTTATCATGTTTTCTTTGCAGGTATGTAATGTTTTTGTAATGTTTTATAATGTTTTCATCTTAGCAGGAATGTAATTTTTTAAGACACCGTGTTTTATTAATCGTTTTTTGCTTTTCAGGTACGCCATTCAGTTGCAGCGTTGATTTATTTAAGGTGACAGCAGCAGCGTCATACATAAAGCAGGGACTCCAGCTCTGTTGGAGGTGATTTCACCAACACACTTAAAAAAAGAGCATAGGGGCAGTGGATGGAAATTGAGGCGTATTGCCCCCTATGTTCCGGTATATATTTTTAAAAAGGGGCTATGCCCACCATTAGAGGTGGGTGGGTGAAGGGCGGTTTTCTAATGGTTGGCTTACTCACCGATTGATTCTTTTTTTTTCATTTAACTCACTGGCTGCATGAAAAAAAGAACATTACAACATATGCCCAACAAGGGCCAGCGACGTACTAGTATGTTGCTGGTCTTTGAGTGGTTTTCTCTGGCTCTCCTGTCCCACCGTGGAACGCGAAAATGCAGCTGGTGGTTCCGCCAGCTGACCATAGAGCTGATCGAAGACTACAATGGCTCCAATCATCTCTATGGCCTAAGAAACCGGTTTCATGACTTCGGTTTCACTATAAACATCGCCATTGGGATGTTGGGAAAGCATCTGATCACACCGATCTTGGTGTGGTTAGATGCTTTAAGGGCTGAGGAGAGATCTAGAGTTTAATAGACCCCAAATTAAAAAAAATAAATATGCGACACTACCTATTCTTATCATAGGGGATATTTAAAATCCCTGTGATAACATAAAAATGATAAAAAAAAATGAAAGAGACATTGTAAAAGTAAAATAAAAAACAAAATGAATAATTATACAAAAAAATGCACCGTTGTCCCCCCGTACATGCTGGCAAAGGTAAACGCAGGCGTCGGTCTCATGTCGTATGTAAAGAGCAATTTCACCATGCATGTGAGGTATCACCACGAACATCAGATCGTGGGCAGTAATTCTAGCAGTAGACCTCCTCTGTAATGTGGTGGTCCCGTAAAGGCTTTTAAAGGCTTTTAAAAATGTATATAGTTTGTCGCCGCTTCGCGGGTGTGCGTCATTTTTAAAGCATGTCATGTTTGGTGTCTATGCACTCAGCATGAGATTATCTTTTATATATTTGCCATTTAATCAATATAGTGTGGTTTTGTGCATTAAAATTTAAAAAGGTGTTTTTTCCCCAAAAATTGCGTTTGAAAAATCGCTGCGCAAATATTTTTTGAAAAAAAAAATTGCAACACCCACCATTTTAATCTGTAGGGGCTCTGATTTAAAAAATATATAATGTTTGGGGTTCAAAGTAATTTTCTAGCAAAGAAAAAGTATTTTTTCATGTAAACAAAAAGTGTCAGGAAAGACTTAAAGTGGTGAGAAGAGTGGGTGATGTTGGGCATAAAATGCCAAGAGAGTTCAAAACCCCCCAAATGACCCCGTTTTGGAAAGTAGACACCACAAGCTATTTGCTGAGAGGTGTGTTGAGTCCATGGAATATTTTATTTTTTGTCACAACTGATTGAAAAATTACAAAAAAATTTTTTTTACAAAAGTTGTCACTGAAATTATATATTGCACCCACATGCCATGGGTATATGTGGAATTACATGCCAAAATACATTCTGCTGCTTCTCCTGAGTATGGGGATACCACATATGTGAGACTTTTTGGGAGCCTACCCGTGTACAGAACCCCAAAAACCAATCACCGTCTTCAGGCTTTCTAAGGGTGTAAAATGGTGATTTTACTCCTTAGTACCTATCACAGTTTCAGGGGTCCTGAAATGTCAAGGTAGCACAAAAGGCCCCCAAATGACCCCATTTTGAAAAGTAGACACCCCAAGGTATTTGCTAAGAGGCATGGTGAGTATTTTGCAGCTCTCATTATCAATAATCAACGTGCCTCTCAGCACCATAGCTTGGAGTGTCTACTTTCCAAAATGGGGTCATTTGGGGGAGCGGGGGGTTGTGCTATCTTGATATTTCAGGGCGTCCGAAACTGTGATAGGTAGTGAAGAGTAAAATCACCATTTTATGCCCTTAGAAAGCCTGAAGGCTTAGTTTTCGGGTCCCGTACACAGCTAGGCTCCCAAAAAGTCTCACACATGTGGTATCCCCGTACTCGGGAGTAGCAGTGGAATGTATTTTGGGGTGTAATTTCACATATACCCATGGCATGTGTGAGCAATATATCATTTCAGTGACAACTTTGTGTAATTTTTTTTTTTGTCATTTTTCAATCACTTGTGACAAAACAATAAAATATTCAATGGGCTCAACATGTCTCTCAGCTAATTCCTTGAGGTGTCTACTTTCCGAATTGGGGTCATTTGGGGGGGGAGGGGGGTTGTACTGCCCTTCCATTATAGTACCTCAGGAAATGAGATAGGCAGTCATAAAATAATAGCTGTGTAGATTCCAGAAAATATACCCTAGTTTGTAGACGCTATAACTTTTGCGCAAACCAATAAAAATACGCTAATTTACTTTTTTTTTACCCGAGACATGTGGCTGAATGCATTTTGGCAAAAATGTATGACTAATATTTAGTTTATTGTATTTTTCTAATAACAGAAAGTAGCAGGTATCATTTTTTCATTCTTTTTTCATTTATATCGCAAAAAATAAAAAGCGCAGAGGTGATCAAATACCACCAAAAGAAAGATCTATTTTTGGGGAAAAAAGGAGGCAAATTTCGTTTGGGTACAGCATTACATGATTGTGCAATTACCAGTTAAAGCAGGGCAGTGCCAAAATGTAAAAAGTGCTCTGGTCCTAAAGTGGGAAATCCTTCCGAGGCTGAAGTGGTTATAAAAAGAATATTGCAATGATTTACTCTTATTGAAACAACTCTGCCTACATCGTTCCCTATGCTAATTGTTGGCCAGTTACATTGGTTGTATGAATTGTATGTGTATGGTTCCACACCAATCTAACTTATGGATGTAGGTGAGCAGCAGAGGGCGCATCCGACAGAGGACGGATATGTACGTGTAATAGGATTAAATAAAACCAACTACAGGAACACTGTTGCTCAGATGGGGGGAGGAGCCCGGACGTAACGTGGGCCGCCAGCCGAGGCGTCGGGGAGAGAGGAAGACATTCCCGCGGTGTGCACAGTCAGGGAAGCGGAGAAGGTAGCGAGGCAGTGATGGAGGCTACGGATACCGCGCACAAAGTGTAACGAAAGCAGAGTGCCGCACCCTGCACCCCCGCAACCATCTGCCACCGGTAATCGGATCGCCGACCGGCCCCGCCGCCACTGCACCCTCACCAACCCCACCTCACCTTCACTTCTACCATTCCTTCTACTATATCCACCGACCCCAAGGGGAGCCGACAGGACGGCACACAGGACGCCGCACTAATTCAGCAAGGAGCTACAGCTACGAACCACAGCACCGGCAAGGAGTGTCCAAAGGAGCCCGCCAGACACGAGGAGGGATAAGCACAGTGGGAGAGTCGGGCGGACGATAAGTATCGCTTCTATTATTCCCTATTCTTGGGGAGCAACTGCTATGTGATGCTGACATGTTATGTGTTATGTGATGCTTTAAGGTTTAACATATACAGTGGTGTCACAAGTGGATGACAAGTCGGTGAATTACACATTTAAAGGGAAAACTGGAGTGGTGAGGTGGGTGAGTGAGAAGGGGAGAAGGTGGTGTTTCTCAAATACATATTAAACTTCTGGCATAAATGGCATAAATGATGTAACAAGAGGTGGACGAGGAAATTGAGATCACCAGAAGGGCATGAGAAGGAAATACAAAGGAAAAAAAAGAAAAAAGGGGGGCCAGGCAAAGGGGATAACACAGCACCCTCAGACCCCCTTAAACCCCCCCCAAAAAAAATAAACCCCAAACCCCCTCAAATCCAAACCCCGCTGTATAACATCCCCTCCAGGGAGTGAAAGGAGCAGGGAGAGGAAAGAAAAAAAAAATATAGGGGGGGGACCCCGCAGGCATTAAAACGGAGGTGAAGCAGACATCAAAGAGTATCCGAACGGCTTACAGAACGAAAAGGCACGGAGAGAAAAAGATATGAAAGAGATAGCTGACAGAAGAGGGGGCGGTAGAGAGAGCATCACTCCACCAAAACCCCGACTGGAAACCCAGTCCCAGACCCCTACATAAAAACCCACACCCCTGAGTCTTCTAAGATGAGAGGGAAAACGGCAAGGGGGGGTGGCGCAAACTCATCCAGGATCAGTGCCAGCCCCGGTACTATTAAGAAATACATGGTACAGGAGAATAGATTGGAAAGCCCAGAAAAACTGTTGGGAGCAAAAAGCAAACAAAAAGAGCCAGCAAACAAAGGCCCGCAAAAAAGACAGTCGATGGGGACAGAAATTGGGAGGAGCCAAGGGCCATCAAACAACGGACAAGACATAGAAGAAGAGCAGCTAGCAGGCGCATTGATGCCAACGAAGCTGGAGATGGCTGAAATGTTCCAGAGACTGGAGGCCTCACTCAAAGGAGAGATAGGGGGGCTACGCACTGACCTAGGACAGATCCTGAGAAGAGTGGAGGATACGTAGGAAAGAATAGAAAAACAAGAAGAAGAAATAAGGGAACTAAAGGAACAGATGAAGGCTCTCCAGATTGAACAGCGGAATATAAGATATAAGATGAAAGACCATGAAAACCGTAGCAGGAGAAAGAACCTGAGGATACGAGACATCCCAGAGAGAACATCAGATGCCCACCAAGAAGAAGATTTGCAGGAAGTCGTGGACAAAATGTTCGGACCGATCTTGGGAAAAGCAAAAGGAGAAAAGATAGCGATAGAGAGAGCACACAGAATCAGGAAACCCCGTGATTGTCAGATTCCACAAGTATAAAGACAAAGAGCAAATATGGCAAAAAATGAGAACAAACCCGGCAAAATATGGAGAAACGGAAGTAAAAATATTCGCAGACTTAGCCATAGAGACAAGAACGAGAAGAAGGCAATTGAAACCATTAACAGAACAAATGAGAAGACAGGACGTCAAGTATACTTGGGGGTTCCCAGCCTGTTTAATAGGAATGAAAGACGGAAGATCAGCTAGACTTAGATTCCCAGATGAAACAGAAGACTTCTGCAAGAAACTAGAGATACAGATGCCTGAACTGAAGGGGGGGTGGGGGGGGGGAACAGGGGGAGGAGGGTGGAGGGGGACCAAAAATGGCAGAGGGTAGAAAAAAGGAATGCACAGAAGAAGA
>BLSH010251073.1:52770-66211 GCA_018402905.1 Glandirana rugosa
TCCGTCGAAAATAGTTGTGTTGAGGTGAGGACCAGTGAAGAAGTAGAGACGTAAGTCACGTTACAACCGTTACTAAGTACTGAACCCGCCGTGTCTACACATCACCTATCGTGACAGCGGATCGTCGTTTTCCCAGCGACCAAGCTTAGGGCTGGTGTTGTGATGGACGGACCTCAATCGTACAAGAGGGACACGGACGCACCCAAAGGAGGCCCATAAGGCCAAAGGAGGGTGTGAGGTTTCTGTACGACCATCCACTTAATCTAGGACAGATTTAACAGGGTTCATATACATACTTACACTCAATCCTTGGAATCTAACATTCGAGGAACTCCCATACTTGGGACAATTTAGACAGGATCTAATTCACCTACCAGCATGTCTTTGGAGTGTGGGAGGAAACCGGAATACCCGGAGGAAACCCACGCAGGCACAGGGAGAACATGCTAACTCCAGGCAGGTAGTGTTGTGGTCGGGATTCGAACCAGCGACCCTTTTGCTGCTAGGCGACAGTGCTATCCACTACACATCTGTGCCGCCCAAGTCATGAATCATTGCCAACATTGCACTGAATGCAGAGATGAAGAAGTGACCAGGAGTGGAGTTGTGTTGATAAAAGCTGCCTGTTAAACAGTAAAGCATGAAGAGCTGAGGGTGTGCGGTGCTGCTGAGCTCTGTGGTTCCCCAATGTCAGCAGACTGATTGCAGATTACTGCCTGTGTATCACTGAGAACTCCCTGTGACTTACATGCCAGCTCAGAGTTCTTATCCTACTGCTGAGCTTTGGAAAAGACCTGTTCAGCCTTACCTGTTATCTATGGATGCAGAATAATCACTGCCTGTGTATTGCTGGGAGCTCCCTGTCATGTGTGAAATCTGACCTTGCAGGCTCCTCCATGTCCTCTCCCTCTGCTCTGTACAGGATGGTGGGTGGGGGAAGGGTCCCTGTGGAGAGAGGAAGCACTGCTGGAGGTAGAGACTAAGTGTCGGAGTGCGACTTGTGGAGGGGGGACATGGCTAGACAGCAGGCTAGAATGTGTAACTGCAAGCAGAGAAAATCTTGGCTCCCCCCCAGGCAGAGACCAAATGGACTAGGCAGTTTAAGGTCTGCAGATTCAGACGTCCTAAAAACCTCCTATACTCAGAATGCAATGTTGGAAAGCAGCCAATGATGGTGGAGAATTCATTTTACTGTGTTCTAGATAGGGTTTTTTAGTGAGATTTGGGACGTTTGCCCTGTTACTAGGCAGATTACACTTCTCTTTCTTATCTTATCTGCCTATTCCAGCAATTAGCAACAGAAGCACAGCTAGAGAGAAATTCCAAAGGTTTTTTTTCTTTCTAGTTTCTATCTAGCTGTGCTGGCTGTTGGTTAATAATTATAGTTAATTTTTATTTTTATTTCTTACTTATTTTTTTGGTGGGGCTCCGCCCCTACAGCCCTTATGGACGAGCCTCCACTGGGTTTCTGTCAGACAAAGTCAGCTGCAAGGATGGTTTATTGTCATGAAACCATAGTAAACATACTGTCTTGAAACCTAAGCAAACGTTCATGTCTTATCTGTTGCCTACCTTTGCTGCATGTGTCCAGTTAAAGGCCGTGCCTCCCTCACCTGTGAGCTTTAGTAGGCCTTCCTCATCTGGCCTCTGCCCCAGGCCTTAATTGATAACAGGATATAAGCCTGGCAGTACGAGGCTGCATTGCTGATCAACGTTTGTTCATGTTTGGCTTCAGTGTGATTGTCTCCTTTGGTAGCCTTGAGTCTTATGTTTTGATCCTTGGCTTGTCTGACTATCCCTTCCTGCCTGATACCTCGATCTTCGGCTTGTTCTCGGTTTCTCCTGTCTGCTTGTAGCCCTGACCCTTTGCTATTCCTCTGACTATTCTTGCTTAATCCTGTACTGCTGCTTCCCCTCTTCCACCTGTAGCCAGCCGAGCCTGAGCTTGGGGGCCCTGGGGGTCACGACCTGGATCCAGTTGCAGCCAAATCCGTCCTCACCACCAGAGGCTCTGGTGAATACCCACTGGCTCTTAGATTCCGCACCCTGGGGACACCGATGCACTAGCTTCCTGTGTTCCAGTGTCTGTGCTCTAGGGGGCCCTCTCCCTGTATCAGCCGGTACTACTCAGCAGCAGTCAGCCATAGGTCCACAACCTTGCAGAGCACATTGCAACCTTAGCATGCGCTTCGCACTTCAATGCGCTTCAATTCCTGCAGTGCGCATCCGTCACCTGACCCCAGGTGCCATGACATTTACTATTCGTTTGCCCTTTATCGTATACATAAATGTTATTGCTGTGTATAAAAAAAAACAGTGCACTTCTCAAAAATTCCAATATCTTATCTGAGTGATGACAACTTTAAAATAAAAAAACTATCAAGAGTATTGATTCATATAACTATATTGTGACACCGTCCAGTGAATAAAATAGCTCTCCCAGTGAAGAATTGTGCTGTATCTCCAACTAAAACCAGCATACAGAGGTGCTTATCCCATTGCCTTCACTAAATACAGTATATTCACGGCTCTTACCAGACAATGTGGATCTCAGGTTATAGAGATCAATCACGCTATAATAAACATCCAACCAATGGAACCTGATCAGCCCAAAGCGAATCTCCACAGTTGCATCATCCAAAGGATATAGATACACTAACTAGTTGTAGTTCTCAAGCAGACATGGAAAGAGGAGGACACGCCATAGTGCAGTATGTTTAAAACCATGTGTTTAATACAGTAAAAAATGCACTTACACTTAAAAGATAAAAAAGAGCGGTATCAATGCAAACACAGCCGCTGTCTTCACATCCAGCTCGAGCGTGATGAGGTCACAGATGTGGCTCCACTCAATGCGTTTCTCCATAACAGGTGTCAACAGTAAAGGAGGCTCGTCTGGGACGTCACTAGCTCGATCTTGTATTGGGGACAGGCAACAGCGGCACCGGAAGTTAATTATATATATATGTCCTGAGCCGCATCCCCCAAAAGATCAAAAAAAGGATATGTTTATAAAAAAACAACCTATCCTATATGACAAACATCACTCAAAGGCAGATTCTTTCAATAGGTAATAAATCTGTCCAAAATTATGCCAAAAAGCATTAAAAATATTATTCAAATTCTTACAATTAGGATTATTTACCCTTTATTTTTGGGGGATATAAAAATTCCACATTACGTATGTAAAACACAAGGATTGTAAAGGGACACATATATGCATTAAACTTTTACAAAAAGCAAAAACATAAAGAATAAAAAGAAACACCTTACAAATGACAATTAAAAAAAATATATAAAAATAATATTTGTAGAAAGAATATAAAAGGCACTTGTAACCCCAAAAATGATCACTATATTGTGAATATATATTATTAAAAAATGGATTAATTAATTAATCCAGATACATACAAAATGCTTATCACAAGCACCTATCTCACCTTTTTGTTTTGTAAAAGTTGAATACATACAGTATATGTGTCCCTTTACAATCCTTGTGCTTTGCTTAAGTGATGTGGAATTTTTTTATCCTCCAAAAATAAAGGGAAAATAATCCAAATGGTAAGAATTTGAATAATAATTTTAATAACTTTTTGGCATCATGTCAGACAAATGTATTACCTATTAAAAGAATCCTCCTTTGAGTGATGTTTGTCTTATAGGATAGCTTGTTTTTTTTTAATATATATATATCGTTTTTGACCTCCCTGTTGGGTGACATGGATCTGGACATATAGATGTATCTAACTTCCGGCGCCACTCGTGCCCATCCCGAACATAAGATTGAACTGGTGACGTCCCAGGTGAGCCTCCTTTCCCAGTTGACGCCTGCTACAGAGAAACATGTCAGGTGGAGCCACATCTGTGACGTCATCACGCATGAGCTGGGGGGGGTGAATACCGGGGCTGTTTGTGTATTGAAACCGCTCTTCTTTATCTTCTAAGTGTAAGTGTAATTTTTACTGTATTAAACACATGGTTTTAATCGTACTACACTATGAAGTGTCCTCTTTCCATTTCTGCTTGAGAACTACAGCAAATTAGTGTATCTATATCCTTTGCTCTGGAAGGATAATACGGCTGTGGAGATTCCCTTTGGGCCGATCAGGTTCCATTGGTTGATGTTTTTTATAGCGTGATGGATCTCTATAACCTGAGATCCACATTGTCCGTTAAGAGGCGTGAATATATGTGGTGAATGCAATGGGATAAGTACCTCTGTATGCTGGTTTTAGTTGGAGATACAGCACGATTCTTCACTGAGAGACCTATTTTATTCGCTGGACTGTGTCACAATATAGTTATATGAATCATTACACTTGATAGTTTTTTGCTGTATTTTAAAGCGGAGTTCCACCCAAGAGTGGAACTTCTGCTTTAAGCACTCCTCGCCCCCTTACATGCCACATTTGGCATGTCGTTTTTTTTGGGGGGGGAGTGTGTACCTGGTTTTGACAGGTACTTCCTGTCACATTTCCTCCTTCTGTCGCCTGGCCACCTAGGTGACTCTTCCTCTCCTCCTAGGCTGCCCCTCCCTCCTGGCAATCTTCTGGGACACACCACAGGTCCCAGGAGATTGCCTGGCCACTAGGAACGCGCAGCGCGACCCACGCATGTGCAGAGCATGCCCGGCCGTGAAGCTAGGCCATGAAACTAGGAATGGCAGAGCCGTTGGGAGGAGGGGGGGAGACGAGCAAGGCTTCGGGCGCAGCCATCGCTGGACCGCGAGACAGGTGAGTGTGTGTTTATTAAGAGTCAGCAGCTACACTTTTTGTAGCTGCTGACTTTTAATAAACAAAAAAATGTGTGGAACTCCGCTTCAAAGTTGTTATCAGTCAAATAAGCTATTGGAATTTTTGAGAAGCGCACTGTTTATTTATACATTTTGTTTTAAGTTTTGTGTTTGGACTTACTGTGTTGCAGCTCTCGTGTTAGATCATTTATTATTTACTGTGGAACCTTGGATTACGAGCATAATCTATTCCAGGAGAATGCTTGTAATCCGAAGCACTCATATATCAAAGCATGTTTCCCCATAGAAAACAATATAAACTCAGTTAATGCGGAGTTCCACCCAAAAGTGGAACTTCCGCTTTAAGAGGAGGTGACCCCCTGACATGCCATAATTGGCATGTCATTTTTTTGGGGGGGGGACCGTGGACCCTGTTTTCACAGGGTCCACAGTCCACTTCCTCTCCTGGCACCAAGGAGCCAGAAGGAAGTTCACCCCTCCCTCTCGGCGATCTTCTGGGACACGTCACAGGTCCCAGAAGATAAGCCGAGCCATTCACAAGCCGCAGCGCGACTCGCACATGTGTAGTGAGCGCCCGGCTTTGAAGCCAAAGCCGGGTGCCCACACTTGCGATGCTGGCGCTGCCGAGGGGAGGGGGAGACGATCGAGCCCTCGGGCGGCCGCATTGCTGGAACGAGGGACAGGTGAGTGGCAGATTGTTAAAAGTCAGCAGCTACTGTTTTGGTAGCTGCTGACTTTTAACAGGGTGGAACTCCGCTTTAATTCATTCCACAGTCACTGCTTGTCTATGCAGTACTGTATGTGGCCACATATCCTGGTGTATGCAATACCGCATGTGGCCAGAAAAGAGGTGGCGTTGATGAGCTTCTAAGACGTTAGAATCACTTGGAAATGCTCGGAAAGTGTTTACACTAGGTATTTCTGAGGAATGCCGTGTATTTCCGGCCGCCTACGAGGCTCACCAGTGCCACCGCTTCTCTGGCCACATGCGGTATTGCATGGAAAAAGGTTAAATTCTGCTCCTTATGCGAGACACCACTCGCAAACCGAGTCAGAATTTAAAAAAAAACTGCTCGTATTGCGAAATGTTCATTAACCGCGTTACTCGCAATCCGAGGTTCCACTGTATAATTATTTTTATATATCACATTAGGAGTATTGTTATTATTTTTTGATGTGGGTATAGGCGCAAAAATTTATTTTTGTATGTATAAATAATTGCTGCAAAATAAGCAAAACCTGCGTTTTTAATAACCAAATGTGTTTTCAGCAGATACATATGTAGAAATGGTGCTGAATGATGCAGGGAAAAGTCCTGGGTGGTATTTATACTGTATGGTATTGGTTGGGTTGGGACAATTCCAGTGGTGAGGATCTAGTAAAAGTACATGACTTGCTTCCCATAATCCTGTCCACATAAGCACCACATTTAAAAAGAGAGAGCCAGCACTTTAAGACACAGCTTTATTTTATGCAGTGTTGCCAGCCTATGATTGTGAATACACTCAGACAAGTTGATCAGCTCATCCCCAAGGTACTGCACATAGGACTTATATAGCTTAAAAAGCTTGTAAACTGCTGATGTTGCAAAAAAAAAATGGCATAATGTACTAGTATGCATTGCATTCTAGCACATTATGAAATACTCACCTTGGAACGAAGCCTTCCAGCGCTGTAAAGCCACTGCTGAGAGGGCTGACATGTCCCACCTGTCCTTCTTCCCGGTTTGCGTGCTCCGGCAATGATGTCACTCCTGCGCATGCACGCGGGAGCCCTTGTTTCTGGCACAAAGCTCTGAAGTTCCAGCAAGGTATGCCGGACCTTCAGAGCACATGCGCCAGTGATGTCACTGGCTGCATGCAGGGGGAATATGTCCTAAACGGTGCATGTTTAGGAGATATTCATTTTAGCTAAAGGTAAGCCAGATTATAGGCTTACCTGTAGGTAAAAATGACCAAGCGGGGTTTACAACATGTATTATATTTTAGCTAGTAGAACAATGATAAAAAAGAGAATACTGGCTAACAATATGCTTGGTAGAGGTATACAGTTTCAGGAAATGATAAAAGCTCATCAAATCTTTGGTCATATAAAAGGGGCATAGACATAAGAGGAACCAATAGAATGCTACCAATACATAAGTCAGTAGTAAGACCACATCTTGAATACAGGATTCTGTTCTATTAGTTCTAGGATCCTCTGGATCACATAGGAGTTGAACTCAGTGGACCTTTCACTAACTGCTCACCCTGGATCACAAGATTCAAGCCATTGGAGTAAAAAAAAAGAGGATATGCATTGACTGTTGAATAAAAAGCAAGCCGAATTGTCATTTGAGGCTTTACTGTGTTTATTTATTTCATTTCAAAAGCAGGCAACATAGGTTATATAAAAACATAGAACATTATAGAGCTGTTTATTTAAACAAATTGCCTGTTATGTGTGTCTATTTTGGGATTTTAGTTGGGTCCTGTGGTGCTTCTATAAGAGGAATATCTTCAACTGGAAATGTCTTGGGCTGTCCGGGACACTGATCTGAAGTTGAGGCTATGTCAGGAAAAGCTCTAATGAATGATTTATGTGGTTTTCTCTTGTCTCCCTTTTGTGGTTTTCCTTCTTTTCCTTTATCTTCAGCCCCTGAAGCGGCAGAGGTTTCATCTCCAGTAAGAAATGTAACAGTGCCTTTAGTTTTCTGAGTTTCTGGTATTGGGCCACGGCCTCCACTGGATGGAGCATGATGATGCTCATAATTGTGAAGATGTTCATGGTCATGCTCGTGTGCATGCTCATGGCTATCACTGTGATCATGGTCATGCTTGTGGTCATGCTTGTGGTCATGCTTGTGGTCGTGCTTGTGGCCATGTCCATGTTTGTGACCATGCTTCTTTCCTTTTCCCCTATCACCCTTTCCATGATGATCCGTTTTACCACTGCCTGGTGTATCTTCAGCATGTCCAGCCTGATGATTTAGCTCTTCAACAATAGCAGCCTAAATATTTAAAAAGATATACATGTTAGTGATAAAATGGTATGTATGTTGCTTATCTAGGATGACTCTACGCCAGCCTTTCTCAACCTTTTCAACACAGAGGAACCCTTGAAATAATTCTCCAGTCTCGGGGAACCCCTGTTAAAAATTAAAAATCTACAACTCATGATACATGTGATGGTCAATGGGAAGAATGCTCCTTACACTTGTGGTCATTGGGAAGAATTACCCCCTTACAGATAGCTAAAAAGATCAATTGTATTATTGGGAATTTATCTGAGAGAAATTGACCATTGCTCAAGGAACCCCTAACAACCTCTGGAGGAACCCTAGGGTTCCACAGAACCCTGGTTGAGAAACCCTGCTCTACACAGTCAAAATGAGGGAACAATGCTGGCCGGCACATGCACTCAGAATTCAGTTTAAAGGAAATCTGCCACAATGCTAACACTGAAGTTGACATTCTCTGAATTCTCTGACATGCTTCCAAGTCTGTCTCATTGCTATCATTGTAGTTCATTAGATTCTGCATTTTGGGCAAAAGTATATAGTCCTATGTAAGAAAATACATACTCCATATTCCCATCACCCACATTCCAGCTCTAAAAGATTTGGGTACTGCAACAACAACCACCTGGGAACTGGTTCAGAAAGTCACAATGGAGATATTTGCCACACCATGGATCAACAGGACAGCATCCAAACTGCATGATCACAACACAAAGCAGTGCAAAGTTTCAGAGCCACGCAGGGCCCCTTCGTCACATTCATCACATGCCTGCCGAAGGGGCCCTGCGTGGCTCCGAAACGTTGCACTGCTTTGTGTTGTGATCATGCAATAAAATCCGTTTGTACACTACACTGTCGATCTCCACTATGTAAGAAAATGACACAAAGCTGGCCGTACACATATGGATTTTTTCGTTCAGCCTGAAGGCATAATGGAAAAATCACCAAAACAGAAAGAGAGGGACAACCCACAATTTAAAATGTGTTCCTAGAATAAAGGGTAAGAGGAAATCTTCCAATTGTAACCCCTGTTCTGGGGACAGCTGTCTAAGAGGGGCAATTTCCTCACTGTGGGCAATTTCCTAACTTCCTGTTCTGTGTTTAGAATAGGAAGTAAAAAATAAAATCCCCAATTGGTTTTTTTTTTTTTTTGGATCAGTGTTCTAATGCTGCCCTGTGAACTGCCTAACTTTATAGACTATCACCCAGTTTTGGAGGTCCGTTATACATAGCTCCCAAATGTCCCTGATTTCGAGGGACTGTCCCTGATTTGGAACAATGTCCCTCTGTCCCTCTTTCCTCCTCATTTGTCCCTCATTTTGGTCTGATCTATATAGCTGTATATAAAATGCACTTTTTATCTTTCAAAAAGTGTTTCCCAGTGTTATACCTTTCATCCTAATTCTACATGTTTGCATTTGTAAATGTGAAAAGCCAATATAAAGTAATAGTAGTGGTAAATAAAAAAAAAACTTGTGGGGTTTGTGGCAGGGGTGTGTGTCCTATAGCTATGTATATATGGTGATTAAGCATACTGAGGACCTATATGTGTTGTTTAATACGTCTAGTCTTTCAACCTTTCTACAATAAAATGTTATATTTTTAAAATATCAGCTTTGAGTATTCCTTTTTTCAGCCTGAGGTTTCAATTGTACCTTCAAAGTCCAGTATTAATTTCCTTTTTTTCTTTTTTCCTATAGCTACATACTTTTGCTAATAGGTGTTCCTCCTTCCCATCTCAGAAAGTTGGGAGGTATGTGTATATACTAAAACAACAGACCAGCAGCTAAGAGAATCTGTAAACAGCCCCTGGCCTGTAAGTTGATATTGAGCTGGCATTTAGTAAGGTCAGGCAGGTGACTACACAGCAAATGTCAGACTTCAGGTCACCGCTACCTTAAACATGAGACTAATACTAATACGAAGCGGAATAAAGCAAATGTAAGGCTTTTTATGAGTCAATTGTAAGCTCTAATGGGCAGGGCCCTCTGATTCCTCCTGTATTGAATTGTATTGTAATTGTACTGTCTGCCCTAATATTGAAAAGCGCTGCGCAAACTGTTGGCACTATATAAATCCTGTATAATAATGAGTTAGTACAATTATAATAATTGTTTTTAAATACTAAATATAATAGTTCTTTCATAAAGCCAGTCATGATTGGTTGCCTTCACATTCCACCATTTGTGTATTTTTAATGCCAATAGCCCTAATAAATAAGATGATAGTTTTATGGTAATTCATCAAAATACACATCAAATCTCATACCTCTGGTTCAAATATATCACAGGAGACGGTTTTCACAGCCTTATCATCTGGTGTACTCCAGTGTGCTATAGCTACAGCTTTACAGTAACCAGTGTGCTAGGGGAAGAAAAGGTATGTCTTTAAGTATGCAAATTACCAAACATTTTGGTATATCCCAATACAACCCATTGATCCAACAAAATAGTTTTTATTAACATCATGGAATGTAAGCTTAAAGCGGTTGTATGCTCAAAAAAAAAAAAAAAACCTGTAAGACAAAGGCATAATGAGCTAATATGCATCGCACACTAGCTCATTATGAAATGCTTATCTCAGAATGAAGCTCTGACGGGTCCGCTAGGTCCCCGCAGAGGGAGCTGACATTTTCCTTGGGATCCTTCCGGGTTCGCGGCTCCAGTGCTGTGAGTGGCGGGACCCACAAGACGTCACTCCCGCGCATGCGCGTGGGAGCCTGTCTTTCCGGTATTGTTTCTGGCAAGGTCCGGCGCTATATGCCAGGCCTTCACTGGGACATCACTGCGCATGCACTGTGATGTCAGCGGCTGCATGCAAGGTGAATATCTCCTAAACCGTACAAGTTTAGCAGATATTCATTTTACCTACAGGTAAGCCTTATTATAGGTTACCTGTAGGTAAAAAAGGACATTTGGGAGCATACAACCACTTTAATGCTGTATCTTTCAGTGTACAAATAGAAAAATTATCTTCCGTTTTTACTACTGTTGTGTGTAAACATCGTAGTGGAAAATGTTCTTGGCATGGCAGCTAAAATGTGCAAAAAGTAACCACTCCCATCCATGTAAAGGAGGAAATGTAAAAAAAAAAGAAAATAGAATACATTTAAAGTGCAATTGCACTTTCTTCTAAATACTTTAAGTGTATCAAAACAAAAGATGTGCAAAGCGTTATGCTTGTTTTGTCCATTTTAAATAAAGCAGATTAAAAAAGAATAAGTACATACTCCAGCAATACCATGCCTGGCATTCAGGGTGGTATTGGTACAAAAGGAGGGCTGCAAAAATACAGCTCTAAATAATTTGTAGACCAAATTCTTCTTCCCACTGGTTTCAAAGTCATTTTTTACAAAGTTTATGCACTTGTGAAATTTTTGTGTAAGCAATATGCTCCCTGTGTTGTGTTGCCATGTGTTGTGGCATGCATTGGGTAAGTTATTTTGGGGTGCCTTTCAAAACCAATTGCACCGATAAGAACTACCTTGCACTGTGTTTAAGCACTCAGTAACATGCTCATTCCTGATACACAAATGTGCGAGTCAGCTTAAATACTTTAGAAAAAAACTTGGCTTAACAGTCCTTAAATGGAAACATTCAAACATGCAGCCATACAAAAAGGAAATCTAGCATTTGTTGTTCCCTACAGACTTGAAACTCCCCTTCAGCCACTGTATATAGCAAGTGTATGAAGTAGAGCATCAATAGGAAACAAAACATATGTTAGAGATGCTGGAAAGCTGAAAGTCACATCATTTCTGTCCTTTATCTTTCCAGGGAGAATTCACGACGCTTAAACAGGGTACACAGGGACCAAAAACTGGTAGGTTCGGCAGGAATCAGATGACTTTCGGCTTATGTTTACAGCTCCTTGTCCTGGAAAGCCAGCATCCGATCAGTACTCACCATGTTCTTGAGAAGCCGTCCAGCTGTCAGAACACAATAGCTCAGCAGGGAGATCACCGCACTAACATTGGGTGTGTTAGACCCAACACGGTTCGAATTTTGGCCAGTTCAGCAGGAACCAGCTGAGATTTGAACTGTTAATGGGCAGGCTGAATGTACCAAGTCAATTGATCAATCAACTTGGGTACAACCAGCCTGCCAGATTTTCTTGCAATTATCCTTAGCGGCTTCTATAGCAACTAATGTCTTCTACAGACAGACCTGTGGTTGCAGGAAAGAAATTTGCATCGTGTATGGCCAGACATCGCAGTACAGTGATGTGTACGTTTTTTTCATTCAAGCCCGCGGGGTTGAATAGAAAAAAGCTTCCCATGTGCACCCAGCATTATACAACCTGATTTACCCATGCAAAGCAACAGGTTCATTTTATCCCCATCAACCTACAGAAAATATTAACATTTGTTTTACTCCCTCTCTGCTCCATTCAGCCACCCCGTGCAAGCTAGTCGTCACTTGCACAAGGACTGTTGGGTTTGCCAGGGAAGCATGCTTACAGGTCAAGGATTTTAAGTGCCATTAAACCTAAAGGCAAACATTTATTATATTGCAGCTTACGAATTTTAGATATGATGGCTGCATTAATTCTCTTTTTTAGGCTTTCTTTTTTCAATTTTCATCTGGTGATCTGGCCAGTAAGACTCCATACACACTATTAGATTTTCTGCAGATTTTTGTCTTCAGATTTACCAAAACCATGTAGTGCAAGGGCCTGCCAAGAGTGCATACCAATTAAAACTCCTAAGGTTTGACCTCATATTATATGGTTTTGGGAAACCTGAAGACAAAAATCTGCAGAAAATCTAATAGTGTGTATGGGGTCTAAAGCCCCGTACACACGGTGCAACGGTCGTACGACCGAACGGCCCAAATCGTACGTTGGCTGATGTATCTCGCATACTGACATGCACTAAGCGATCGTATTACTAAGCCGAACGTAGTGACGTGTTACGAGCGTATAAAGAGGAAGTTCAGGTGCATGTAATTTGTGAATTCGGAACGTAGGTTTACACGAACGGACACTTGCACAGTACAACTTGTTGGACCAACTTCTCTGTACACACGATATAACGGTCGTACGACCGCTTGTTGTACAATCAACGTTTTCTAGTTTGCTCATCCAACTTGTGTTTTATGACTGTCGCACGTCGGCTGTTCTAAACGCGTGTACTAACTGTCGGATGATCGTACAACAAGCACTCGTATGACCGTTTTCATACGACCGTCGCACCATGTGTACGGGGCTTAAGTCTCTTGTTTTTTAAAAGAACAAGCTCTCCAGCAGAATGTATTCATGCAATCTATTTAGCAGGTGTGCTTACAGTGATCAGCTTTTATTTATTTATGTAAAAGCTTTTTGCTGTAACTGCTTATAGAGTATTAGCTGGAGTTTGGCTTCAATTTCCTAGTGTATATAAATCTGCTAGTACATCTAACACTCCCCTCCTCCCTGACTGACAATGCTGCTGTCCAAAGGTGCCCCAGTGCTCATTCTTCCAGAGTGGGGACACTCTAATATAGGAGGCATGTTACTGGCTGGATCACCAGGTGAAAACAAACGGAAAAAAACCAAACAGAAGAAAACTGATGCAGCCACTACATTTAATAATTGGTAAGCTGCGATATATTGCATTTTTGGTTTTGGGTTTAATACCATTTTGAGGAAATCCCAGCTTGATCTTTACTACAATATATTTACAGCATGGCTCAATCTAGAGTTCTTCTATA
>BLSH010251073.1:69152-89417 GCA_018402905.1 Glandirana rugosa
GGGTCCTTGTTGGTCACGTGTACGGATACGACGAAACCTGATACACCGAGACAGTTGAGTTTGTCCTTAACTCCTTGTGTGGTCGTGTCAATGTCCTGTTTGTTCCGAAAGAAAACCGTTATGAAAGAACATTTTATGCAAAAGATACGTTGGGTATCTGTTCTTCTGTATTGAATAAAAAAATCGAACTCGTTACCTTCATCGTTTTATATCAAAATGACATTTATTTTTCAAGATTAAAGTACAATATAGTATATAGATTGCATATGTCCCTCACGTCTTAATAATCCGTTCAACATAAAAACTCCTTATTAAAATTTTGATATTAATGAGTTTTTGGAATCATTGAGAACATGGTTGTTGTTCAATAATAAAATTATTCCTCAAAAATACAACTTGCCTAATAATTCTGCACTCCCTGTATACGTTAGATATATGATATAACATGAAATTAGAACTTTTTATTTACAGTAAAACTATATTTTGCTACTTCCATTGCTCAAGCTAAAAAAATAAGTTATGTCTTCTTGTCTATGGGTTGCATAGAAAACGTATTTTACAAGAAAGTATTGCCAAAAGAAAGCCTTGTTTGTCCTGTAACTGTGCTGGTGTGTTCCTCAATTCCTGTTTGAGTTGACAGAGCCACATAGTCCAAAGCAGCATAGGCATGTGCACTGGTTGTTCCTGGGCACACCCTAATGACTCGTATTAAGCCGGCCATAGATGGATCAAATCTTGTTCGGTTCAGCAGGGACCAGCAAGATTTGATTCAACCATGGGCAGGCTGGCTGTACAGAAGCTGATCCATCGATTGACTTCAGTACAACTAGCCTGTTGGATTTTTTGCATGCAAACACTGCCGACAGCTAAAGCCAGCAGAATACAATAGCGCTGCGGGAGAGATTCCACATTGACACTGAATATGTTGATAGGGATCAAGCTATTTTCTTTCCTTCCATCCGTGGTGGAAGGAAGTTAAATTGTATAGTCTATAGCTTCCTTTAGCATTATCACTCCATGCACCGGCAGGGAGATGGGATCTCCTTCTGATTGGCTCTGCACTGCACTTCTCTTTCACTGTGCCGGCAGGGAGATCAATGTGCCGGATATGAACCAGAGGTGATCATATTCTAGACCTAGTACTGACAAATGGGGATCTACTGTCTGATGATGAGGAGAAAATTTGGCTTGTAGGGATTTGGCTTGTAGGGATCACCAATGTCTTTGGTTTGATATTACATGAAGAAATGAAAAATCATATACAAATTTAGATTTCAAAAGGACAAATTTGGCTGAAACCTGTGAATTTCTAAAAAAGTAATCTAAAGGTTGGAGTAAACCATAAAAAGTAAGCAGTGAGCACTGTTAAAGTCTACCACCCTGGAGGCAACTGGAGTATTAGCAAGATTATATGGAAGAATTAACTGAAGAAAAAAAACAATATGGTTCACTAAAGAGGTATGTAGGATAGTAAAGGGAAAAAACAGCATACAGGAGATTCAAGGAAAGAGGAAGTGCTGATAGGGAAGTGTATAAAAATAGACATATATATATAGACAATAGTGGCGATGGATCTGTTTATCCTCTCCTGTGGCCAGCACATGAATGCCCCATCCCATAACCATTTGGTGTGTGTTTCTCTTTATGCTTGCTGATTTTTTATACATGGATCTTTGGATTCTCCTCTCTTTGGATAACTACACTTATCAATGGTGAATAGCAGTACGATCCTCATCAATCTTTCCATATATATTGTTGCATTGTACAATCTGTCCTTACTTTACATATACTTCATTTGAATCACTGATATGTTGTATTTTGTACATTTGCTATCAGTTGAAATGAATGAATACATATTCCTGTTTACAATGATGATTATACTTTAATTTTATCTACAGTATATAGACCTGGTTCACACCTATGCATTTTTTAGTGCATTTTCCGTTTTGCAGAAACACACTACAGTCCATTTAACGTGGTTTCCTATGGGTCATGTTCACATCTATGCATCTTATGGAAAGGGCCGGGGACTTTTTTTCGGTTTTTGGTTCCATAGACTTCAATGGATCAAAAACATGTATTAAAAATGCAAAATGCACCTGGGATATATAAATAGCAACGTGCATAGATGTGAACCAGGCCTTAGGTGTGATAATTAATATCCCCTGAAGAAGCCGCATTTATTGGCGAAACATGTTGGGATTATCACACCACTTTGACTACTAACCATTGATCACATTGTACACATCCCTAACCACTTGATCCAGTAATTTTATCAGGTGTCCTTGTGTATATATGTGTAATTGTATTTTTTGCTACAGTTATATTTTTAAACCAATACAACAAACCAATAGTGGCAGCTCTGAAAGCTGAAAATTGGCCTTGGCAGTAAGATGGTAAAAGTGCCCAGTAGCCAAGTGGTTAATGGATCTTTTTAATCAATCTCTTTTAACAGGAGAAGTTCCTCATGACTGGTGGACAGTTAATATTGTACCTATCCACAAGAAGAGCAGCAAGGTAGATGATGGCAATTTCAGGCCAGTAAGTTTAACATCAGTTGTAGTCAAGTTAATGTAACATTCCTGAATAGAAGGATTGATCACTTAAAAACACAAAACTTGCTGGATCCAAATCAGCATGGCTTTACAGAGGACAGATCATGTCAGACTAATCTGATTGAATTTTCTGGCTGTATCACCAACATTTTGGACCAGGTTGGTGCTGTGGACATAGTCTATCTTGCTTGTTGTACAAGCTAGGACTTAACCCTTGGGTGGTTCAATGGATATGCAATTGGCTACAGGATAGGAAACAAGAGAGGAGAGGTGTTCTGAGTGCAGACCAAAGGTTATTTTAAAAACAACAAATTAGCAACTCACATGGTAAAAGAAGCAAAGAGTGTGGTAGGTGATCGTCTGTAGATTAGGGGGACTCCAGTGGAAACATAATATCAACAGGTACTGAACTGTATAGCCAGATCGAAAGTCCGGGGTCCTGTGTGTGTAGCCGGCTGCAGACAGGAACAACCAGGGTAAGGCGTGGAATGCGGAGACCAGAGGTCCTGGAGGGATGACATCACTGTATTGCCTGAGCTGGCGCACTGTGATGACACGGCACTCGCACTCCTTCCTCAATCTGAACTTCTACAGACCAGGGGCAGAATAAAAACAGGCGCAGTGGCCGTGTCATCGCAGTGCGCCAGCTCAGGAAACGCATCGCAATACAGTGACGTCATCCCTCCAGGACCTCCGGTCTCCGTGTTCCACGCCTTGCCCTGGTTGTTCTTGTCTGCAGCCGGCTACACACACAGGACTTTCGATCTGGCTATACCGTTCAGTGCCATGTTTCCACTGGAGTCCCCCCTAATCTAGAGATGATCACCTACCATGCTCTTTGCTTCTTTTACCATGTGAGTTGCTAATTTGTTTTTTTTTTTAAATAAACCTTTGGTCTGCACTTAGAGCACCTGTCCTCTCTTGTTTTCTGCACAGTGCTTTGAGGCTCTGCTTCTGGTCCCCCCAAGAGGCTGACCTGGTGCCACCATCCCTGCCATCTCAGTTGGCAATGTTACCAGCTTTTCATGGACTAATTCCTTTATGGACTTTGAGGACTATATTATCTCAGGTGTTGCGCCTTATACTTGTTACAGGATAGATACCAGAGTGTGGTTGTAAATGGGGTTCATTCGCAAAAGAGACCAGTCACTAGTGGTGTACCACAAGGCTCTGTACTAGGTCCTGTTCTATTTAAACTATATTCAAATGATATAAGTAAAGGTTTGATGAGAAAGGTATGATTTTTTTTCTGATGATACAAAGGTGTGTAATAGGGTTGATATCCCTGGAGGTGTCTGTAACATGGAACATGATTTAGTATTGCTAGAAGATTGGCCAAAGCAGTGGAAACTGCAGTTCAATGTTTCTAAATGTAAAATAATGTGCCTAGGGAAAAATCATCACTTGAGAGAGTACAACATTGGGGGTACAGCATTGGTAAGTAGTAAAGAGGAAAAGGATTTGGGGGTACTTATTTCAGATGACTGCAAAATGAGCAAACAGCGTGACCAGGTAGTGGGAAAAGCAAATACAATTCTAGGATGCATCACTAGAGGGATCACCAGCAGGAGGAAGGAGGTCCTGATTCCCCTATATAGAGCTTTAGTGAGACCTAATTTTGAATACTGTGTCCAGTTCTGGAGACCTCACTTAAAAGATATTGATAAGACAGAAAGAATCCAGCGAAAAAACAAAAACAAAAAGGGTGAAAGGCTAGGGGGATACAACATATCAAGAGCGACTTCAGAAAACCAATCTTAGAAAGTATGGTTTAGTTAGTAAATGGTTTCAAGCATGCTTGGGACAAATATAGATCTATACTCAGACAAAAAAGTTAGCAAAAAATAAATAAAACGTATAAATTGAAAAAAATAAAAAACGGGCAGACTTAACGGACCACTTGGTCTTTTTTATGTCACTTTTCTCTGTTTTTCATGACTTGTATCAATAATTAGTTTAGGCAAACAATGCAATAATACCTTATCATATGTGCTCACGGAAACTACACAGTATTCTCCCTTCAGATTTAAATTTTGTAAAATTTTGTGAAAAGAGCACAGTTGTTCTTTGAACATAGCTTGCCCGTCATTTCAATTTCCAAAACAAATAAAGACAGTCAGGACTTATGACCCCAACCTACTTTTGACGATTAGGCATCAGAAATCATGTCACAGGCAGTGGTGAATATTCTTTTTTAATTCCTAAATCCAAATGATAATTTAGCAACAGTTTATTGTTGAATTACTGTCTTTTAGTAGCCACCCTTACCTGAGATGCGGCCTTTGTGATATTTCCAAGAAGAAAGTATTTGTTGCTGTTGCTCTCGCTGTTGAATTTAAGCAGACTCTTCTTTGCAACTTCAACAAAGTTGGTGTCATTCAGTGGTTTAGAGAAATGACAGCCACCACAGCCAAAAGGCTGATCTCGAGCAGCTAATTAACAGATAAAAAAATACAACCCATCATTTTGATCATCCCTTTTAATTAAAACATAATGATGATAACAGGAATGACATTGATCAAATACAGTGATGGTCCACATGTGTGTTAAATAGGAATGTGTGTTAAAACTCTTGGAAACCACAAGGTTGATTTGCTAAACTAGAGAGTGCGAAATCTGGTGCAGCTCTGCATAGAACCCAATCCACTTTCAGTTTTTTTTGTTAAAGCTTAATTGAATAAACTGAAGTTACAAGCAGATAGGATACCATGCACAGATGTACCAGATTTTGCACTCTCTAGTTTTAGTACATCAACCCCATTGCAATCTTTTACATTTTTGACAAGTTTAATAGGCGCTTGTAAAGCTTTCACAATGTCTTGTTAGTGTTTTTTTTTTTTAAAGGAAACAAATTCAAGCATTTTTCAGGGCAAAATAAATAAATATATGCAGTAATATCTTTGTAATACATGCACATTTTCCCAGGCCTTATGCCTTTGTACCAAAAATGATCATAACAGAAATGCATTCAACTCCTGATTTCCCATTGTGGGTTGACAACACAATTCCTCTGTTGGAGCTTTTTTTTTGGTGAACTACAAAGCACCTACCCCAACCTCATTCCAACACATTGGGGGGTAAGTGTTTTATAGTGTACTGAGAGGATTGATTAGTCTCTGTGAGATAACAAAGGCAGGGAACATAGGTCTAGGTTTTTGCTAGGATCAACATATATTTTTTCACATGTCAAACAGATCTAAAAATGCTTTTAATGGTATAATTAACAGACCAAAGGGTGCAAATAAAGGTACATTCGCACATGTGCAATCCGATATTGTGCCTTGCCTTAAAGCAGCCTAATAATTTAAATAGGCTACCAAAGCATCAAAACAAAACTGAAAAAGAACTTGCACCTTTTTTTACTTGCAGTGCAAGTAGCACCTTGTGGTGCGCTACAACAAAGATGCGTTGAAGGTGCCTTTGGTTGAGTGCATTGCCGTGCCATTGAACATGAATGACACCATGCCACATTTTAGGTTGTGTGCTGCGATAACAGATATTACCGCAATGCATATTTGAGAAGCTGGCCTTTTGTTAGGATTTACATACAATTTAGATGAAAAGTTAAAAGCCATGCTTAGGGGTTTAATTAAGGCATTCAGCAAGTTTTTACATTTTTAATGTTAAACATTGTTGGCAAGATAAAAAAACAATGCAAAGCAATGCAAACACCTTCTGAATTTTATGTGTGTTCTAGACTGTTCAATTTGTTCTTACAGAACACGCAGTGGATTTTCAAAGCCTTTGAAAAGCTTCAATAATGTAAAGCAAATGCCTGTTTTTTGGTGTTTGTTTCGCTCGTGAAACAAGGCCTTTTGGTAAGAAATCATGCAGTAGTGAAAAGTAGTACAGTATATGAAATCTGCCGCTAAATTAACACTTGCACATTTAGCATTATTGTAAATTATCTGTTAAAATGTAGGTAATGTTCTAGTAATATGCCTCTAAAAGAATGACAGTTTTGAACCAAAGAATCTAGATTTTCTACTTTTGGGTCTCAAGTAAAATTGAAGATATAAAAAGCCTACCAATATACATCACATTGAGTTATGACCACAGCCAACATTTTGAAGACTGCATGCCTAATACCCTGTCAATAAACCCAACTAAATTTAAGTATGCAAATGACACATCTGTTAAATAAACTTAGTTGTGTCACAAAGGCTATCTGCAGTATGCATATCCCATGATGATGATGATGACAGTCACCCATTGTGTCTGGAGTGTAGAAAAGTAATATGGCTATGGATGCCCACAGTCACTGTCAGTCTACGAGTGGTCAGTTTGTGTTTGCTTAGCTGGCTGTCCTCTAAAGCCTGTTTTGTAACTAAGCCTGTTAGTGGAGTGAATAAAGAAATAGCTTAATCCTACAGTACTCAGGCTGAATATTTATAGATTCTGTACTATAGGCTGATACTTTTGGACACTGGTAAGCTTATAAAGGCTTTTAGGTGGTTGTACATTATTAATTTTGCATGTGTGAATAAAGGTCTTGTATTGCTGTTTCAAAAGCAAAAATAAGAATAAAGGTTTACTCTATACTTGGCTTATTATTCACATAGAAATGCTTTAAGGCCTCATTCACACAGGCACTGAGCCCTGTAGTCTGTGAATATGCAAACAGTGTGCATTCTGAACCACTCATCCACAATTCATGGCTGTCAAATTGGTATAAGCAGAAGTGTCCGTGCAGCCACTGCATCCCCATAGACTTGAATGGGCTGCCTGCATGCAGCACTGGGCTGCCTGCATGCAGCACCTGGCTGCTCAGGCTGTATATATGCAGGACCCATTCATGGACTACAGGTCTCAGCATCCCTGTGAATGAGGCCTGACTCTTTATCCCTGAAAAGATGGGAAACAGACAGAAAAAGCGGATATCTCCTGTTAGCTTAGGTTCAAACTTCTGCATTTTGTGTGCTTGTGTTTGCACGGGCACAGCAGCCCATTCATTTGACCCTCAACAATTTTTTTCCAAAATGAACCCACAGGGCAGCTGCACAAAATCACAAGGTGTTGCAACACCATGTGGTTTCCGAGCAAGTAATGTCACCAGCACACCAGGATCATGGGTCACATGCCTGATGAAGGGGTCCTGCATGGCTCCGAAACGTCGCTCTCTGCTGTAACGATGTGATCACTGATTAAAGCTTTGGACTCGTTTTTGGAGATCCTGGTGTGCTGGTGACATTGCTTGCTCTTATGACATACGGTTCCAACTGTTGGTCACTTCAGCACCCGCTTTAAAATAAAGCCGTCTCAGCAGGAACGTGTGCGTTGGGATAAAAAATTTTTTATTGAAACCATGTGGTTTCCCACATCCGAAAACACACTGTGTTTTATGATGTGTGGGAATGCCATTAAGAAGTAATGAAACCCTCACATGTCTGCTAAAGAGCAGGGCGCTTGTCTGTGAGTTAGGTTGTCTGTGCACCAGTTCCTGACCTGCATATGCGTGAACCTAATCTAAGGCTCCTCTCCTACGGGCTTTCTACCCGGCGGACTCCGTTTTGCTCAGCAGGGTGGTATTGCTCCGCTGATCCCCGCTGAGCAGGTGGATGACAGGTCCATCTCCGCTCATTGTGACGGACCTGTCAGAGTGCAGCTGTTCTCTATGGGGAGATTGGATAAAAACAGACCGCCTTTCATCCGATTCCATCCTATCCAATCCACCAGACAGATGTAAAACAGGGTCTCCATCCGTCTGGATTTCATGGACAGGATCGGATAGCGGCGGGTGTCGGTGGACATGTCACCACTGACATCTGCTGCCCCATAGGAATGAATGGAGGTCCGCCTGAAAAACCGACAGGTGGACCTGATCGGAAAGCCAGTGTGAAAGGGGCCTCAGAGATACTTTCTGCAGTCAGGAGTTTTGTAGCATTTTGTTACATTATATGTTTGTTATCCCAGTAGGACATTTTACTATACCTGGTCTCATAGTGCAGTCATAATAGTGGAGGTGAGCAATCCTTTTTGGTTTGTTAAGTTGATATACTACTTTGCACTGTCCAAAAACCTTAAAAATAACATTGTTCATTAGTATATATCTGTATCAAAACAAAATAAAAGTCTTTTACAATAAGGTGTGATCTGCTTAGTGAATATTTACTATCCCCTTGTCTTGAAACACATACATAAATACATCCCATGAACCCTTTACCAGTTTACAGGCCGAAAGACCAATTTGCCAGAGCAGATTACCAATCCACAGCAAATCTCAGGTTGGGTTAACCAAACCATTGTAGACTCTGTAATAGTAGTACAAATCTATACTACACTTTGTTATAATGCATGTAGTTTAAACTCATATCACCAATAATTATATAGAATTCTGTGTTCTATAATTGAAATCCTCTCTGTTTTCTTTTCAGTTTATGAAACCCAGGTAGGTGGAGAGTTCCACAGGGAAACAACTATGCATTTTTAGGTCAACAAAACCATTTATTTGGTGTAATGGTAGAGTGCAGATATAGCACTATGACAAAAATCCTGTAGATGTCCACATTACCAAGGATGATTATGCTTTAAGTTAGGCATACTGCTTCTCAGATGAAGCCTGCTGACCAGTATATCAAAGGGACTGGTTCTTATTAGATATTGCTGCTATATTCTGACTTAAGGTCGTGTGACCAATAGGCTCATTTCCATTCAGAGTAGACAAAAGATACAGTTCTACAATAACCATGTCATCCTGTTTTGGCCCATATATGGCCACCTTCTGGTAAACTGGCACTAAAACAACTTGAGCCACCAACCCACTTGGTTCATTAAAAAATCACTTTATTTTCTCCAGAGAATAAGTAGTATCATTGTGACTATCCGATCCATACTTACAGCCTCATGTCGGGGCTTGGCTCCACAATCTTTCCATAGTTTCCGGCTCAGGACATGACAGTCTGCCTCTAACACATCCAGTGTAAGGTAATATACAGATCCATTTTCCTCCTGCAGGGCAAAAGTGACAGTTCTTTAGCTACAGAGTATATATGGCTTTGTGTTTAATAGAACGATGGAAAGCAATATTCGTTCACCCTAACAGGAAATCTACCCTGAAAACCCTGAAGGCCAGTAATCATGCTTAATAGACGTGTGCACTGCTGAAAATCAGGTTTTTTTTTCATTCTCGTTTCATTCGTTTTTCGGGTCATTCGTTATGGTTGAAATTCTTTATTTTGAATAAATTCGGAAATATTTGCATTCGGCACGTTCCATTAGTATAGATGCAGTATTCATTATTTCGTAAATTTGGATATATTTGTATTCGTTACATTCACTAACAGCCACATTTGAAAGGAAATTCCAATACCTATAATTTAATAGTTTGTAACTATTATTATAGTTTATTATTATTATTATTATTTATTATAATAAATAATAATAATATTAATAATAATAAACTATAATAATGGTTAATAATTTGTTACGTTCACTAACAGCCAAATTTGAAAAGAAGTTTCAAAACCTACAATTTAATAGTTTGTAACTATTATTGTAGTTTTTATTATTATAATTTATTATATTAAATAATAATAAAAAAAAACTATAATAATGGTTAATAATTTGTTACGTTCACTAACAGCCAAATTTGAAAAGAAATTATAATACCTATAAATTAGTAGTTTGTAACTATTATTATAGTCTTTATTATTATTATTTATTATAATAAATAATAATAATTAGAAAAACTATAATAATGGTTAATAATTTGTTACATTCACTAACAGCCAAATTTGAAAAGAAATTCCAATACCTATACTTTAATAGTTTGTAACTATTATTGTAGTTTTTATTATTATTATTATTGTTTATTATAATAAATAACAATAACAATAATAATTAAAAAAAACTATAATAATGGTTAAGAATTTGTTACATTCACTAACAGCCAAATTTGAAAAGAAATTCCAATACCTATACTTTAATAGTTTGTAACTATTATTGTAGTTTTTATTATTATTATTATTATTGTTTATTATAATAAATAACAATAACAATAATAATTAAAAAAACTATAATAATGGTTAAGAATTTGTTAATTTCACTAACAGCCAAATTTGAAAAGAAATTCTAATACCTATAATTTAATAGTTTGTAACTATTATTATAGTTTTTATTATTATTATTTATTATAATAATAATAAAAAAAACTATAATAATGGTTAATAATTTGTTACATTCACTAACAGACAAATTAGAAAGGAAATTCTAATACCTATAATTTCATAGTTTATGACTATTATTAAAGTTTCTATTATTATTATTAATAAATAATAATAAAAAAAATGATAATAATGGTTAATAAACTTAATAATTTAAATATAATAGAAATCATACAAATGTTTTTTGTTCTTTTGGATTTTCAAATTTTCCTTCTTATTTTCTTCTTTTGAATTTTTGGATTTTCATTCTTATTTTCGTTCTTTCGGATTTCCGAATTTTGGATTTTCGTTCTTTACAATTTTCAGATTTTCAAATTTCGGATTTTCATTCTTTCACATTTTCATTTTTTTCAAAAGTGTGTTTTCGGAAAAATTCATTAAACAGTTTTCCTTAATTCGGATGTTTCTGAATTAACGATTATGCCGAATTTTGACGAAAAACAAATTCGGAACTAAACGAATTGCACATGTCTAATGCTTACCATATATTTAATTTTTCAAAAAGCTCAGACTGGGAACACCATAGAGCACAGATTTAGGCAACAATCTATATCACACAGATTCAGTCGTTTAAAATTAAAGCAAGCAATCCAAATTCAACTGTAAATAATGAAATTCAATTGAAAACGGTGTCACTGTGTTTCAATAATCCATACACAATCTGTGCTGCGTACAGTTTTATTTTGTAAAAAATCCTGTAAGTATAGCTGTAACAGGACATTCAGTTCCACGTTAAAATACTATAAGCACTGTGAAACCTGAATATTATGATGCTGCTTGAGGAATGATTTTGATGTCTAAGATTTTCTTATATACAGTATGTGCATTGTACAATTTGTTTCCCTCTGAGCATACAGATAATTGTAGAAGATAAAAACATGAGCACATTTTTATTTATACATTTAAAATACTATCCAAAATTAAAAAGTCATTATAAGGTTTAACCAAAACCAGTGCTAAGTCTTCCATTCCATCTAGTTTTTCATTTTACCTTATTTGGCTGCAGTTAATAGTTTCAAATAAAAGTGAAGCCTGGATGGTAATCTCTACAAACTCAAGAGGTATATTATACATTTTTACATAATTGTAAAGAGCAAAAACGTGTAGGTTGTTAGCAATCAATTGTGATTTCATTATATTTTTTAACAAGAAACATAAACTTTGGTCTCCAATGCACGTACCAGGTAAAAGAATGTGTAAAGTGTAGGGCTAATGGATAACAACTGAGGAAGTGTTGTAAATCCTACTCAATTTATAGTAAAGCAATCTAGTCCTCTTCAACTATAAGGCCTCATACACACGGGTGTATCTTTAAAAATAAACAAAACGTCGGGCCCGACGTCAAGGAAAAAAAATCGGCGTTTTTCGGCGTTATGCATCGGCGTTAGTGAGCGTCGGCGTTAAAAAAAAATCATCCCTCTGCTATTTTTCAACCTAAAAACGACAGCGTCATATAACGCCGGAAACCGCCGGTACAATATTAGTTGGCGTTTGTTGGCATTAGTTGGCGTTTGTTGGCGTTTTGCGGCGCCGGCGTCAAAAAATGCCAAAACGTTACAGCCTCAGAACGCGATGCCCGTGGGTTCCAGTTTCAGCTCACTAACGCCGACGCCATCTACAGCTCAAAAACGCCGATGTTTTTATGGGGCCATTGACTAACATGGAGAGCTGCAAAAGACGCCAGAAAACGCCGGCGTCAAAAAACGTCCGTGTGTATGAGGCCTAATAATCAAATACATGCATATACTGTATGAAAAAATGGAAAATAGCAAAAATGCAAGAAGCTAGGTGAAAGACTGCTATTTTAATTTCAGAGCAAAACAGATTGGCCTAACTTATTTTGGCAGGACACCAACATGATTATAGATACAGAACAGCAAAAAAAAAACAAACTGGTCACCAGTTACGACAGATCTGCATGTTCTGACATGAGTGAACATTGTCATACTTACATCATATTGTTCTTGCACATTGGAAATTCGCTTGAGCCCAAAGGCAAACCCTTCTTTCCGATGTGCATTTAGCTGGCGTAGAGACAAATCTGCAGCAGCCTCTGCTTGTGTGTCATTGCAAGCAATGGATGTCAGTTCAGGTCCTGGAGGAGCCGGGATTCGCCCTGGTCTAGTGCAGAGCACATGGACACAAAAAAGTAATAAAACGGAGACCTTCATTCTTCCCCAGGACAGGTACAAATTACTTATGGAACTGACTTATATACAGAGTTACCATCTAAACTGCTATATCACCTTTAACCCTTTGCATCCTTCAGCAAACAAAGAAAGTAAATGATTAGATGAATGCCCAACACAAAGATGCAAACGCAGGATGAAATCTTAAGCAAAAAAAATCAATTGCTTGATCCAGTATGTGCCCTGAAAACCTTGACACAGCGTGCAGATCTAACACCTACACATAAAAAAGCTAAACAACGTTAAACTAGTTATATTCCATGAGTTGAGGTTCCATTTGTATTATATTAGCAATTTTGAGTGATTGTGTTATTAAAGGCGACTGTAACCATCAAGGAAGTTATGGTTGTTGACTCGTCTGCACAATACAAGCTGGCAACTGCTCTGTGTATAAATATTTTATGAAAAGGATTGTTGAAATACAAACGGGATTTAGTAATGCACAAAGACTATATGGTTTTCTAATGGCCTACACACCTCATCTATTAATGTATTTTTTGCAGCTGTAAAGTTGTCTAAGGCCCCTTTCACACGGGTGCCTCCGTTTGGCAGACTCCACTTGCTCAGCTGAGCAGAGACGGGCCCAGTCCCGCTCTCCTCTATGGGATAATTGGGTGAAAATGGACCACTTGTCCATTTTCATCCAATCATATCCGATCCGGCAGGCGGATGGAAAGTAGGACCACCATCCGTCAGGATTTTGCGGACAGGATCAGATAGTGGCAGATATCAGCAGACATGTCACTGCTGACATCAGTCACTCCATAGCGAAGACAGGAGGGTCCTAACAGGTCCGCCTGAAAAACTGACAGGCGGAGCTGATCGGAAAGCCCGTGTGAAAGGGACCAAAGTAATTCTATTGTTGAATTACTTCTGTATTTTGGATTATTGTCCTTTAGATGAAAAAACAATGAATTCATAACTGTAAAAGTTCATGATACAGTTATGAATTTATTGCTCCCTACGTGATAGCAAGTCATCAAAACAGCCCTAAACTGATACCCTCCATTACCATGTAGTAAACAACATTTACAAGATGGAACATCTGATAGCAGCTGAAAAAGTTTTGGGACTAAATGGTTTTATTGGAATGGTTTCTGAATATACGTAACTGTTGGAGGCTTCATAATTTCATCTACTTCCCGAGTGGCTGGAGATAGACCTCTTGACCTGGAGTGAAGGGCAGCGAACGCCCTGCTTTATACTCTTCCCTTACACCCCTTATCTGAGTTTAGCCTCTTTCCCCCCTGCTCTTTAATTTGGACTTTCATAACTGCTTATTACACAAACTGTATTCAGAAATGATACTTACCTGACGATGTGATACTACAAGAAGTTTCAGTAGCTTTGAATAGATTGTTGTGGTTATGCTGAGCATTTAAATATTTTTCATTGGGTAATAGTAATTGTATGAGAACTTTAAACGAGTCTGGAAATGGTGCTGCTTAAGGTAGTATAATTGGTCCTCATTTATTGTACACACATCCTGTTACAGTCAGCCGAAATAGTGCAAATAGCATGAAATAAAGTGATCTTGTGCAGAAAGATGTGTTTATGTGCAAACAGCTATAACAGTGCAAAAATTGTTAAAACAATAGTGTCACAAAAATAGATTAAAATATGTTGAAATGTTACAACTTCAGTGATGTGCTTGTGTGTAATCCCTATTTTTTCCTTAAGAATTAATAATATATATATATATATAAATATTAAAAATTAAAAACACTCAGATTATAATTATAACAATTGATTGAGGCAATATTTAAAATGGATTGGAAGAGTCAAAAAGTCTGTGCACACTAGCCACCCCTAAATTGGGTGGATTAATACGACAGGACAAAATTCATAGACGTTGTTAAGTTCATAAATAGTTCATTTCATGACTATGATTGTTTCCCCCAAAGTGCTCGTGCCTGGGAATATTCCTTTACAGTCCTAACATACAGCTCCTGGTGTGCGTCACTCGTGCTCCCCTCAAGGTCCCCTCCTTACCAAAGAGCGTCACCCCTGACAGGCCCACTCCTGGCCTTTAGAAAGGGGTTCTCCTGACACCTCAGGCTCTCTCACTCCTCTGAGAATTAAAGTTTCCTCCAGTCCTTTGGACTCTCTCCTATTTGCCTCAGTTCTCTTAGTCTCCCTGACTCTCTCAGGTGTCCCAACTCTCTCAATCCAATGAACATGGAATCTCTCCTACGTGGAGTACTGTCTCTTGAGCTTGCCAGTGTCTTCATTATAAGGGCACACAGCACCTGGACACACACTCTGCTGGTCTTCAACAAAACATGAACACTGTGTTAAAGATTTCTTCCCTCCCAAAACACTTTGAAATCTCCAAATCACAGAGGCAAATCCTGGAGTACCAAAATCCAGAGAAAGCTGTAAAAACAGATTTCTCAACTCACAATCAATACTCCAAAGTCCCCCACTCTGAACACATGCAAACCATGAGTGCTTTCTCTAACAATTTTTACAGTGGCAGGGCCTTGCACTGTCACACTGCATATATGCACATTTTCAATTTTTTTTAAATATGACAACTCCACAACCACACTGGCATAACTTTGTGTCCCTCTGTCTTTCTAAATTGCACTTCTTCCACATGCAATATAAAAATCTGTATAAAAATTGTACTACTTAATTCCTAAAAATGTTTACGCTGCTCTGAATTATACCACTCGTGCATTAAAAAAAAAATGGATTTTATTAAAACTTACCGTAAAATCCTTTTCTCCGAGTTCACTGACAGACGCAGCTCTTCATGACATGTGGGTTTATGCTTGTCCTACTAGGAGTTAACTAGGCAGGGAAAGAGCAAGCTGGCCCCTCCCATGGGGGGCCGTCCCCCCTTCCCACATAAAGCCTCCACCTAGCATAGCTCAACAGTTCTTAACAAGCCATACCGAAACAGAGCACAGAGGGGTGGGTGCTGCGTCTGTCAGTGAACTCGAAGAAAAGGATTTTACGGTAAGTTTTAATAAAATCCATTTTTCTCCTACGTTCACTGACAGACACAGCTCTTCATGACATGTGGGGATGTCCCAAAGCTGTGTCAAAAAGAGGGGTGGGTAAACGATAACAACTGTACCCAACAGAACCTCTAAGGAGGCGCCAGGCGTGCCTACACTGCCGCCTGTAAAACTTTGCGGCCAAAAGCAGCATCCGAAGATGCTAACACATCAATCTTATAAAACTTAGTGAAGGTGTGTACCGAGGCCCAAGTGGCCGCCTTGCACACCTGTGACACCGAGGCTTGGTGTCTGAAAGCCCAGGAAGTGCTAACAGCCCGGGTAGAATGAGCCGTGACCAGAAAAGGGGGAACCTTTCCCTGAACAGAATATGCATGGGTCACAGTCTGTCTAATCCAATGAGAGACAGTAGCCACCGAGGCCGCCAAACTCTTGCACGGACCATCAGTCAGTACAAACAAAGAATCAGACTTCCGAAAGGAAGCCGTAGCATCTAGATACACTCGTAAGGCCCTTACTACGTCCAAGGCATGCAACTCAAATTCTTTAGGGTGCAATGGATGTGGGCACAATGAAGGAAGAACAATATCTTTGTTAATGTGGAAGGGAGAAACCACCTTTGGAAGGAATGAAGGAGAAGGTCGCAAGACCGCCTTGTCCTTGTGCAGGACTAGATAAGGGGACTTGCACGACAGTGCCGCCAACTCAGACACCCGCCTAGCGGATGTGATGGCCACCAAAAAGGCCTCTGGTCTCTGAAGCACAGAAAGCACTAAATTCAAATCCCATGGAGCCATCGGAGACCTCACCCGAGGAGCCACATGTTGCACACCTTGTACAAAGGCTACGAATCAACGAGTGCGAAGCCAAGGGTCTTTGAAAAAGAATCACCAGAGCCGATATCTGGCCCTTGAGGGTGCTCAAGGCCAGTTTTTTGTTCAGGCCTTGCTGCAAAAAAGTCAGGACCCTGGACACCACATAAGAGCGAGGGTTATGACCCTCCGCCTCGCACCAAGCTATGTAAGCCTTCCAGGTGCGGTGATATATTTTGCGAGAAGTACACTTGCGAGCTTTAAGCAAGGTTGGGATCACGGAGTCAGCGACCCCCCCTGTCCCTCAGCACCTGGGACTCAATAGCCAGGCCGTCAAAGCCAGCGAGGGTAAAGCAGGGTGCAAGATGGGCCCCTGAGATAGTAGATCGTCTCGCAGCGGAAGCCACCAGGGAGCGTCCGCCACCATCTGCACCACGTCGGTGTACCATGTGCACCGAGGCCAATCCGGAGCCACCAGGATCATTGGAATTCCCTCTGCTACTACCCTGCGTAACAACCACGGTAGAAGTTTTATTGGAGGGAAGGCATACAGAAGACGATAACGGCCCCAAGGAGCCACTAGAGCATCCGTGGCCACTGCCAACGGATCCCTCGTCCTGGACACAAAGGTCCTCACCTTGTGATTGAACCAAGATGCCATGAGATCCACGTCCGGTGTCCCCCATCTGTGGCAAATCTGGCTGAATACCTCTGGATGGAGAGACCACTCGCCCTGATCCAGCGTCTGGTGACTGAGAAAGTCCGCCTGCCAGTTTTCCACGCCTGGAATGTAAACGGCGGAGATTGCCGGAATGTGGAGTTCCGCCCAACGCAGCATCAGAGCTGCTTCCGCCGCAGCTGCTGAACTCTTCATTCCGCCCTGATGGTTCACATATGCCACTGCTGTGGCATTGTCCAACTGAATCCGAATCGGACGATCTTGCAACCTCACTGTCTAGTGAGAGAGACATAACCTGATCGCTCTTAGCTCCAGCACATTCGGGAGGCGCGCTTCCTGCGCAGACCAACGGCCCTGGGCGGACAGCTGCCCCAAGACTCCGCCCCAGCCTGAAAGGCTGGCATCCATGGTGATGATCATCCACTGAAGGGGTAGAAACGACTTCCCCCGAGTCAGCGCCGAGTCCCGCAGCCACCAGGTCAGAGAGCCCCTGGTCTGGGGGCTCAGGCGGATCAGAAGGTCCAAGGACCGTGGAGACCTGTCCCATCGAGACAGAATCACTCACTGGAGAAGGCGAGTGTGACTCTGGGCGTAAGGTACCGCCTCGAAGGTTGAGACCATGAGCCCCAGTACCCGCATACAGAATCGTAATGAAGACTGTCAGTGTGACTAAAGGGTTCGCACCGCCGACTGCAGCGACAGCAACTTGGCCAGGGGCAGGAACACCCTCGCCTGCACTGTGTCCAGAATGAGACCCAGATACTCCAGGCGACGGGATGGAGATACCGTCGACTTTTGCAGGTTGATCAACCAACCGAAGTCCTGCAACGAGGCCATTGTGATCCTCACATTCTCCTCCAGAGCCGAGGCAGACTCCACTCTCAGGAGCAGGTCGTCGAGGTAGGCTACCACTGCAATGCCTCTCTGCCGCAGTAACACCAGTACTGGAGCTACCAGTTTGGTGAAAACCCAGGGAGCTGATGCCAGACCGCACGGGAGTGCCACAAATTGGTAATGGAGGTCCCCCACTGCACATTGTGTCTGTACACAATTAACTCAATATCGCTTAGACACATTTTTGTCTACTTGTTTGCACAGCCTGTTCCCTTGCCTCCTACTTAATATACCTAATATTTATTTTTCCATTATCTTACCTGTTTTCAACTCTGTTATCCCCGCTTGGTTGGTTAGATATCTTTTCTGACAATCTCACCATCCTGTTTTGGTCTGCTGATTACTGTTCATATTTCTATATGTGTGTATTTCCTTAGGATATATAGCTTACATCTTTAGATGCACTTTATAGTCTATTCCAAGGCAGATAATGGTTCCACATATCTGGGAATTTTTATGGGCGTTTAAATTATTTCTCTTTTGTGTGATTAAAAGTTTGTTGAAAAATGTATGTGTACATTATGTATATTTCAGCAATTATTTTTACACTCTATGGGTTATGATTTATGGGAGGTTTCTCTTTTCAGGTATCCATTTTTACGTCATTAGATTTCCCTGATCTTTAATAAAACCGTTTTGTTTTCTGGATCTATTATTGTATTACTTAACCACTTGCCGACCACCCACTACAGATGTACTGTGGCAAGATGGCTCATCTGCGTAAATCGGTGTACCAGTACGGCGATTCATGTACTAGGTTTCGTGGGTGCGCGCACGCTCCAATTGGCCAGCGCGGGAGCCAATCAGCAGGTCTGGTTGACTCAATGTCCGCTGGCCGCCCGCAATCATTCCCCGCCGAGACAGAACCTGAATCTGCCGAAGTAAACAAGGCAGATCCCCGTTCTGTCAGGGGATGACACTGAGATCTGTTTTCCTGCTAAGAAGAAAGATGGATCTGTGTGTTTCCCCAGTCACACAGTCCCCCATACAGTTAGAAACCACATGGAGGAAACACATTTAACTCCTTGATCGCCCCTGACATTAACCCCTTCCCTGCCAGTGTCATTAGTACAATGTCAGTGCATATTTTTAGCACTGATCAGTGAATTAATGTCACTGGTTGCCAAAAAAGTGTCAAAAATGTCAGTTAGGTGTCCAATCTGTCCGCCCCAATGTCGCAAACAATCCCGCTAAAAATCACTGATCGCCGCCATTACTATCAAAAAATAAATAATAAAAATGCCATAAATCTATCCCCTATTTTGTTGACGCTATAACTTTTCACCAATCTACCAAACCAATCAATATGGGTTTATTGGGATTTTTTTTACCAACAATATGTAGAAGAATACATATTGGCCTAAACTGATGAATACATTTGTTTATTTATATATATATATATATATATATATATATATATATATATATATTTTTTTTTTTTGGATGTGTATTATAGCAGAAAGTAAAAAATATTGTTGTTTTTTCCAGAATTGGCGGTCTTTTTGTTTATAGCACAAAATATAAAAACTGCAGAGGTGATCAAATTCCACCAAAAGGAAGCTCTATTTGTGGGAAAAAAAGGACGTCAATTTTGTTTGGGTACATCGTCGCACGACCGCGCAATTGTCAGTTAAAGTAATGCAGTGCCGTATCGCAAAAAAAGGCCTGATCATTAAGGGGGTAAATCCTTCCGGGGCTGAAGTGGTTAAAGAATATGTCAACCAAAAATGTCATATTCGTGATATGTGCTGGGTGTACCATATATTTGTATGAGAATGTATCCTGTTCTCTTTGTATTGCTTTCATTGTGTGAAATCCCTAGTGTTCCTGCTAGTCCCTCTGCTTTACTATTAAAAACTGACCACACTATGGCATGAGAGCATCGTGTGGTCAGTTTTCTAGCTGTGCTAGGAACTCAGCCTGCTCTCCCCCAATGATCTAACATGTGTTGACATGCTTCCCCTGCACAGCCATTCACTGGGTAGATCAGTGTGCTATTGTCCTCCCT
>BLSH010251073.1:102771-116596 GCA_018402905.1 Glandirana rugosa
GTTTTTACCGTCATTTTTTCAGTACCTTTCCCGATCTTCCGACGTTTTCCTTCGTTTTACCCCCATTCTCATCCTGTTCACGGGACGTTTGTTTACACCTATCCCTTTATTGAATTTTAGTGTATTTTTTAATTTATTTTTACCCTCCTCCTCCACCTACACCTCATCCTCGGATCTCCAACTGATCCGGCACTGGCACCGTCACATCCACCTTCACCGCCACCACCTCCTCCTCCTCCTCCATCGGTTGTGACAAAAAACAAACAAACCCCAAAAAAATCTTAACCCCATCGGGCGTTTTATAACTCTGTATAAGTTTTTTTTTTTTTTTCCTATGGTTACCGACACACTCCCGTGGACAAGCTAACCTTTATTAAAATGAACCAGGCATGGATCCCACAAGATTTGTCTGTACCTTGTGCAGAATAGACATTTAGACCGGCCTCACACAGCCATTGGTATCCTTTTTTTTTTTTTTTGAATATGTCTCAATATTTTGCGGGCTACCCCAATTCTAAAAAAACCCCAAACAAACAAAAAACAGTGTTGGCTACCTCCTCCTCCTCCTCCACCACCGCCACTTCCACCTACACTGCCACGGTCACGGCCTAGTCAACCTCTAGGCTCCTACTCCACATCCACCTCCTCCTCCCATTTTTATTTAATTTTTTATGTGATTTTAAGTTATTTCCCTATCCACATTTGTTTGCAGGGCACTTGTCCTACTCTTACCCCCATTTTGCTTCCTTTTGCAGCCTTCTAGCCCTTTCCATGACTTTTTTACTGCCATTTTTGTGCCCAAAAGTTCGGGTCACCTTTGACTTCAATGGGGTTCGGTGTACGGGGTCAAGTTCGGATCGAGTTCGGTACCGAACCCGAACGGTTTCACGAGGTTCTGCCGAACCTGACGAACTCGAACATCCAGGTGTCCGCTCAACTCTAGTTGCAATGAAGGGGGACAATTAAGTGGAGATTGGGGTAAATCAGGATCAGGCTGTTCAGAATAGGTGCCCATAGATGGGAGTTGTTTTGAAAGTTCAGACTTTTATTATTATAAAAAAATGTAATTATTTTAATAATTTCATTTTAAATTATTTTTCTGATTTATTTTTACAGAAACATGTAAAGTTGCAAAAGCTAAGCATGTATTGTTATGCACTCTGCAACACAACTCTGTTGTATATCACTAAACGTCTGGCAAAAAACATTTTAAATTGTCAGCCCAGGGATAACTACAGAAATCAAGAGGAGCTTACAAACGTAGGTTTTTACTGCAATTTGGGACTCAAACATAGAGATTCTTCTCACTTTCTGTCCTGGTGACAACATTTCACCCAACAAGTAGTAAGGGAAAAACTCAGTAACGCAGAAATCATTTTTTTTGGGGGGGACACTAGAACCCCTGTCAGCCTTTTGTTGTTTGTGTATCTGTTACATATTTTCCCTCAAGTTAGAATTATACAAACAAGCAAACAAAAAAGAAGTAAATGAGCATTGAATAGAGTTCACCTAAAACAGGAAAAGTGGTTGGACATTATGAGTAACCTCTCATTTTGTTCTTTTATCCTGTGTAAATTAAAGCAGAGTTCCACCCAAAAGTGGATATCCACTTTAAGCACTCCTAGCCCCTTTAGATGTGACATTTGGCATGTCATTTTTTTAGGGGGGGAGCGGGTACCTGGTTTTGACAGGTACCCAGCTCCCACTTCTGCCCACCTGCCTAGGGAACTCCTCCTCTACCCCTCCCTCCCTGCAATCTTCTGGGACACATCACAGGTCCCAGAAGATTGCCTGGCCACTGAGAAGACGCAGCCCGACTCGCACATGCGCAGTGCACACCACACTTGCAATGCCGGCGCCGCGGAGAGGAGAGGTAGAGGAGCAAGGCTTCGGGCGGCCACATCGCTGGATCGTGGGACAGGTGAGTGTGTGTTTATTAAAAGTCAGCAGCTACACTTTTTGTAGCTGTTGACTTTTAACAAACTTAAAAACCACTGGAACACCGCTTTCATCAGACCTTAGCTGCTTATCATTGAAGTAACGTCATCTATAACCAATAGCACCATCTACAGTCAAAAATAGGACAATGCATTCTATATCATTTAGGGTTGATCGACTAAGCATCTGACAGCACAAATTGCTTCCTAGGACCTTAACAACTTGTGTCTCCCTAAATCTTCTTGAGTCCCAAAACATTTTTTCTATGTCTCGTTTCCCCACATAATTTTGATGTTTTGTAGTACACCCTTAATATATTACATGTCATTTTATTTTAGAGACAGATAAGTCTTTAATGATGTGAAGGCATATATTTTTATTTCCTTGGTTTTTATTCATGATGAATAGTAAAAAATAAAAAAATTATGTAATTTTGTGCACTTTCATATATTTACTACAATTCTGATAATTAAAATTATATATTAGTGCAACTTTTATTATTTATTTATTTTTTTACACTTTTTTTAATCTTCGTGGGGGTTTGCATGTGGTCGGTGGAGACCAGACCTCCATACAGCTGGGCAGCAGCAGATCACTTCTCATAGTGATCTAGTGCTAGCTGCAGTCAGCCAGCAATAGATCAGTATAGCAGTGGTCTGCTGCTGCAGGGAGAGGCTGGACAGAGCTGCAAGTGCTCTGCTTGAACCTCCGTACTGAAAGGATGTGCCATGATGTCAATTAGCCACTGTCCTTGTGCCATTTTAAAATAGTTCCCAGGATTCAAGTGGCTAACCCAATTAGAGTCTCCTAAAGATGTTTTAAAGCCTAACTGCACCATATTAAAAATTCAGTGACCCTACTTTTTTAAATTATAAAAGTAACGATGACTGCAATACTCATCTGCTCTCCAGAGCTGTTCCCCACAGTTTCACTGCTCTTGGTCCCTGCTGCCAAACCCCTTCCAGACTGAATAACACCCAGCATCATCCAGCCCACTTCTTATAAACCTCGGCCTTCATGGAGACTTGGATGTGGATTATCATGCTGGCTGGGACACACTACTGAACAAAACAGTGAGCACACATCATTACATGAGTACTGCATTGTCCAGAAGTAAGCAAAGCCCAAAGCCACCATTGCAGCCACCAGAGAAAAACAGCAGGGCAACTTCAGGAGGGATGGGGGTTGTTCACCAAAAGTTGAGTTGGGCTTTAAGTGAGCTATTTCCTATGTTCTTCAATGAACTAATGTTTGAATTTATTTCACTAATAAGACAGGTATTTCCCGTTTCCAACCATTTGCTGTACAGTAGAGTATTAATGACATGTTTACTCACATTAATGTAGCATCCCCTAGCGTGGCAAGAGTGCTAATGTTAGGATTTTTGTTAGAGTAGGTAAATTGTCAGGCTTAGCTGGCAGCCAAGTCTGTGTGTTAATATGGGTCAGGTGAGTGACTCAGGTAGGCTGGATGACTTAGCAGCATCTCTGGTGACTCCTCCCTGCTTGCTGGATACTTGGAGAAGGTTCCAGAAGCAGTTTGGAGGGGTCTAGGAGGAGCTGTCCGGAGTGTTATGAGGGCTCTGACCAATCCCCAACAGAAGGGTTGGCAGTGGGCAAACCCCCTCAAATACTCAGGGTCAGCCCAGCTGGGGCAATGGAGTTCGAGTGAAAGATGGAGATGGAGTCTTAGGCTGTTGGAGGCCTTTGAGAGTATCTCCCCAGTCTGGGGCATCGGGTGTGGAAGGGACCCGTTCTCATGACACATGGAGGGATCCAAGGAGAGGACAGCAGGAGGACAGTTCCGCAAATCTGCAGTGAGGAAGACAGCCAAGAGGGCTGGTGAGTGTTACAATCAGAGGACTGAGAGGCATTCCTGAAGGGACTGGGTGCAAGCAGTCTGGGAGGACTGTGGAGAAGTAGCCAGGAGGGCTAGTGGAAGAGGCAGCTGCAGCCAGGCAGGCTGTCAGTTCCTGAAGAGGTGGTACTGGAAGCAGTAGCCACAGGAATAGGACAGCTAGCACCAAAGTCCTCTTTTTTTGCTACACTACTAAAGAGGCCCACGGTCCCTGCCTGCGGTAGAAGAGGAGAAGTGTATATACTGGATGTATATAGTCCCTGAAGAGTTTCTTTGCTGATCAAGTGGGCATCCCATAAGAACCCTTACCCCATCCAAATTTAATCCCCCTAAAATAAAAAAACAAAGCTGCAAGGGCTTTTTCTTGTCTCCAGAGTGAGTGAAAAATTCATGTGCCTGGCTGTGCAGGGTGGGAGATAACCCTATTCAGCAGCGGCTCCTGCAGGGGTAGAGCTACATTAATATCTGAGAAATATAAAGGGGTACAGGTTTTGCAGGATCTCGTACAGTATATCAGAATTTATGCAAGGTTCTGCCTGTAAACTGTAGTAACAGGATGGATAATTGTCTGAATGATCAGACAGAGAGTAACTCTACCTTGCAGTTTACAAAACAGGTGCAAAGTTGCATTGTCAAAAATGCATAAACTACAATAAAACAGATTATGAAAGCTGCACAAACATGGACTCTTCACAGCATCATCTCAGTGGCTGAATCAGGATAACATATAGCATAGTTTCTTTAAGACGTTTATAGCAACAGAGCCTAGCAGAAAATTGCTTCTTCGATATAACAGTTCAGAACCCAAATAGCTATGTGCAGGACCGTCTTTAATATTGATTGGACCCTGGGCAAATATTTTCTTGGGCCTCCCCCATGCAATTTCACTCTCCATCTGCTCTGAGACATACAATAAATGTCAACTAGACTCAAAATCAGTTTACTGAATCAGATCAGCAGTGATTTTGATTGGTTGCCAGAGGTTACAGCATATCATTACCAGTTACTGACTGGTTGCTAGAGGTTACAGCACACATTACGGCTCACTAATTAGTTGCTATAGGTTACAGCATATGCTTTCTGCTTGTTTGGTTGCTAGAGATTAGTATACATCATTACTGCCCACAGATTGGTTGCTAGAGGTTACAGCACATCATCTCCTCACTGCTTGCACACCATGAACGTCGCATTTCCTGACACCGCAGAAATGTGCTGCCCTTTAGCAGATACACAGCAGTGGCATCAATTATTAATGACACCCTCACGCATCTGCTGAGATGTGCTGTGGAATTCCAAGAATGCCTTTGTCACCCCAGTGGGCAGCATCCAGTATAGGTGATGGTGAATATGACCTCAGGGGGGGCATGATATACATATGAATGCCACCTTTGTTTATATATCAGTGCAGCTGGCCGCCACTATTTACATATGAATACTGCCACTATTTACATATCAATGCCGGTTATTTACATGTAAACACAGGGTCTGCAAGTGGGTCATTTGTACACAACAATAGGGCAGAGTTGGGCAGCTTTAGTAGCAGCACTTATATATTGGGACACAGCACAGGTCTAAAAGTATAGTATAGTTGGCAAATATGAGGCAGCTGCTTTGGGCCCCACAACAATGACAGGGCTTAGGGCAGCTGCCCCTTTTGCCCTGCCTTAAAGACAGCCCTGGCTATGTGTACTTCTTCTCATAAACAGTATCCCTCTCAGAGAGGTCTAAGGTAGCTCTGGTACCAAAGATGAACAGCTGGAGGAATTACAGACCTGAGTGCACAGGGGAGCCACTGCACTGGAACCGCAGTACTCTGGTAGCAATTAGGAATATGGATCATACAATAATTGGGTCTTCTGGAGAAGAATGCTATTAGGCTCTTGCCTGACTGCCCACATGCCAGTTCTGAAAGTGGGTGTCTTCTAGTGTTGCCAGCCTCCTGCAGCATTTTTTACTGATAAAATATGGGAAATTGACTGGTGGAGCAGATGTTTTACTGACAAATAACAGAACTCCTATTAAAACCTTAGCCAATTGATATTTAGACACCACGTGGGAACACTGCCAATACTCCTAACAAGTCATTTGCCTGGCTTACACTCAAAAGATCAACACGGCATGACAAATTATCAGTCCATGATATTTACAGACAGTTGTAAAAATCACAGATTCTTACAAATCTGTAAATTTACTGACTGTTGACAACTCTGGCAGCTTCTTATCTGGGTGCAGATTATTTTCCCAACTATATTCTCTCTCATCACATGTGGCCTCCCTAAACCGCTGAGGAAGAGATGCAGAACAACACATCTTCCCTCGTGTCCAAGAACCAAGAAAATTGTTGGAAAAGGAGTTAAATGGCCTGCAGCACCTCAGAGCATGATGAGTAAATAGGGCTCCACTCCACTACACCTTTGAACTTGCTGTACCTGGCAAGTTTGCAGGCAATTCAAATTCAATGTGATACATTTATAGGGGTCTCCAGAAATTCGATTTCTGGCAGTGCCTCAGGAGCTGAGTCTCATTTCCATCTTGGATAGTGCTTTAGAGGGCTCCACAGCAGGCACATGGACCTGAGCCGGGTGACTTTTGGGCTCTGTAATATTGTCAGAATCCATGGCTTCTTCTGTGGGTCTTGCAGATAATGGTGGAAGAACAGGAACTTCTGGTGGTAGAGATGTTTGTGGCTCACAGACTTAGACAAGCCCCCTGAAACCCCCTTATGGGGCAATCTGTGGGTCCCAATAGCCCTGAGGTGTTTACAGTGTAGAAATCTCATTTGTTTCTGGGTTTCTTCTGCTAGGATATTGTAAACTGGCAAACATAGGCTGTTGTAGGACAACTCCAGAGACTTCTTACCACAGTCTTTGCAGTTTTGCCTGATGGTGAGTGCCTTTTCATCAAACTAGGACTCATTTCCAAGGTTGAAGGTCAAAGTCTGATGCTTTCAACTTTCCATGCTCCACCCATAAGCAATCTTTTACAAACTGTTGGATTTCAAAAAGGCATCATTTGCACTCCCAAATCCAGAAATTTGGAGTATGTTCAAGTTCTTTCTTGGCAACTGTGGTCTATTGATCTGTGAGCCCCCCAAGAGTATGGCCAAACATAATATTGTATGGTGAGTGGTCTGTAGAGAAATGTACTGTATGGTTCTTTAGAACAAAAACAGCTAGCCGTGATTATCTGCTTAAAAAGCATCCTTATCAGTGAAGTCCAGGGTAGCACTGGTAACACAGGTAAACAGCTGTAGGGATCCCAGGCACAAGAACAAAGCACTACCTCACTGGAACTGCAGTACTCTGTTATCAATTTCATGCCATTTGGCTCCTGCCAGCTGCCGGCACATTGTTTCTGAAATTGGAGGGCCACGTATATGTCTGTAGATCACTTGCCCAGCTACCTCTGCCTTGCCAGATTGTGGCTTCTCTGAGCTGCTGAGCGAGGGAAGCAGAGAAATGTGTCTTCCCTGAGCATGTCCAGGAACCTAGGGAGCTGTAGGAAAAGGAATTAAACAGGCTTGCATTATCTGAGCATGGTGAGTAAATGGGCACTCTGCTACACTTTCTCCCGTGGCTGACAGAACCATACAAAGAATAGCTCCATATTGCATTGTGTCCAGGGGGGTGTGATAGATATGGTATCAAGAGGCCAACTTGGGAGTCTTAGCTAAAGGGCTGAAGCCTCTGCTGCTAATAAGTGTGAACACAAAGGCTTCTTTAATAGGAAAGTGCAGTAGTTTAGTAAACTGTAGCCAAATATGTGAAAAGGAACCTGGTTACTATAGGTGGGTGCACCTGAAAAATTGCACTTTGCATTGCTTTACTGTGTATTTCTTAAGTTAAAGCACTCAGGTAAATATTTCTGCTAAATCATAAAATATTCCTCTGACTAACATTTGAAAATGTTTTGAAAAATAACAATTAAGCATTGCAATTAGGGATGCACCGATACCGGTATCGGTACCGATACTCACGAAAATTGGCCAATACTGGAAACCGATACTGGAAGTGGGTGGAAGTGACATCGGCGGTGCGGATTTCGGGAGCAGATAATGATTTCCAAATCTCCATTTTGCGGTGAGTGCTGATACATGATGCATGTCTCTAGCTGTGCTGCTATCTGTCTCCTCCAGGCTGTCTGTTAAGGGCGATTGGTGCAGTTACACAATGTACTGCATGTCGATCGGTGAGTGAGTGCTGTGTTGATGTCTCCTCTCCTGTCTTTGCATTGCAGCCAGTGAGTGTTACCTGTACATTTTCAACCCACACAACAGCAAGCATGTCTCTCTCAGCTAGCTTACATGGCGGCCAGTGTCAGTGAGTGTTACCTGTACAGATCCCACACCACTGTCAGCAAGCATGTCTCTCTCAGCTAGCTTACATGGCGGCCAGTGTCAGTGAGTGTTAACTGTTACATGTCCCACACTACAGTCAGTAAGCATGTCTCTCTCAGCTAGCTTACATGGTGGCCAGTGTCAGTGAGTGTTAACTGTTACATGTCCCACACCACAGTCAGCAAGCATGTCTCTCTCAGCTTAACTGGCGGCCAGTGTCAGTGATGACTGTTACCTGTTACATGTCCCACACCACAGTCAGCAAGCATGTCTCTCTGAGCTTAAATATTGGCCAGTGTCAGTGAGTGTTACCTGTACAACATGTCCCACTCCACAGTCAGTATGAAAATATTGGAGGCAGTTACCCAATTCATCGTTCTTGACGATCAGCTACTATCAATAGTTGACAATGTGGGTTTTTGCCGACTTCTGAATCTTTTGGAGCCTAAGTACAAAATTCCCTGTTGCCGTTACATCACAGATGTCATCTTGCCTCAATTACACAACACAGTGAAGAAACACATTACCAACATGCTGCAGGAGGACATAAAGGCTATCAGTTTCACCACAGACAGAGCAGCAGTGTAAATCCTGTATCTGTAATAAGCTTAACTGCACAATCGATTGATGGCAATTTCTCTCTTCAGCAAGTCATGCTCCACGCAAAGAAATTTCAAGGCTCTCACACAGGCCAAGCTATAACGAGCATACTTGAAGAAATGCTTGACACTTGGGCCATTCCCAAAAGTTCTGTCCATGTGGTAGTCCAGGATAATGCCAGGAAAATGATAAAAGGTGTGGAAGATGCTAGTCTTCAGAGTCTTTCATGTGTGGCACATACACTGCAGCTGGCTGTCTCAGGGGGTCTTTTATCACATCGCAGCATTACGGATGCTGTGGGAGTTGGGCGCAAGGTAGATGGCCACTTTAAACATTCAAACCTAGTGTAAATAATATAATTCATTTAAAAGATAAGTGGATAATGATGTAAACGCACCTCCAATATACCAAACAGTGTAAAACAGCCAAATAACAGATAGGGAAATGCCAAACCGTAAACGTAGCCAAGCCAGGATCATACACAGGCGATCAGTCAGAGGGAGCTGGGGGCAAGACAAGGCAGGAACAGGGAATGGAGAGAGCAGGTGGGAAAGGATCAGGCTGCAAGACAGGGGTCCAGGAACAGATTCAGGATTCAGGATTCACAGGTCAGGGGCACATGGAGACCAACACCAAGGCACTAAGCACATGGCAGACAGGGTTTAAATATTCTTCCTGCAATGAGCATCAGGTGATGACTCATGAGCTTCTGATTGCGGGGAGACACCCGCTGGTGGACACTGGAACTGCAGCCCATAGATCCAGGAGCCACAGTGCCACCAAAAGGTGAGCTCTTTACTGACACTCACTGGTGGATACTGGAACTGCAGCCTTTATATCCTTGAGCCACAGCACCACCAGCTGGTGAGACTTTTCCGGACAGTACCCCCCCTCTAAGGAGCGGCCTCAGGATACTCCAAACAGCAGTAGCCGAAACCAATCCATAAGAAACAGTCTTTTGTTATATAAGTCCACAGAAGAAGTTTTTTGTAAGCTAAAGAAGTGCCGGGTTCCAAGCAAGATGCCCTAATGACAAGATCTATCGATAGGTAACATGTAACCCACCTGGGTCAGGTAACTGGCTGAATATCCCACTGTTGGGGTTAAAGGACTGTCTGGGTGTCCTGCTGGTCAGATTCCCTGAGATGTAGCACATTCGACACTTCAAGTCCCTCGAAACAGCAGATACGCCAACACTGGGGTCCCATGGGTTATCTTCAAACTTAAACTGGGGTCATGTGACAGTACCGGAATACAGACACAGATGTGTCTTGTCTTAACTAAATAGCTTGCCTGGTTTCCAGGACTTGCACTACACATGAAAAGCCAACTAGGTCTTTCCGAGTCACTGGTTACCCAACCTGGATCCCCTAGTACATCCGAAGCTGTGGCAGTCGCTCCCAGATCATGGCAAGGCACAGATCGCACTCCGCCATTCCCTAGGAGCTTACCATGACCAGGGCCATGAAGGCAAATGCAGCAATTAGTTACCAAGGTTATGTCCGAACCACCAGGCTTGGGCACCATAGGAGCAACACATTACCAGAGGGACTCGACCGAGGCAACCGTCAACTGAATCTTAGGCCAAGCAGATAGCCCATATAAGGCACGTGAGGGTTCAGAGCTTTCAGACCCATTAAAAGGTGGACACTCAGCCTTTACACAACAATCCAACTGAGCAGCTGGCATATAGTCAGTAGAACCCAGCTGTGTGGTAGGGAGAAGATAAGCAAGAAAGGTAGACTTATCATTGGGCAGCAGACCATCAGAGGCAGGCGGGTTGTTGGGCACAGAACGTCCAGAGGCAGGCTGGGCATCAGGGACCGGATCATCATGCTGGGCAGTGGGCAGAGGCACATCAGGCTGGGCAGCTGGTAGAGGCACATCAGGCTGGGCAGCGGGCAGAGGCACATCAGGCTGGGCAGTGGGCAGAGGCACATTAGGCTGGGCAGCACGCAGAGGCACATCAAGCTGGGCAGCAGGCAGAGGCACATCAGGCTGGGCAGCGGGCTGAGGCACAGCAAACTGGACAACGGGCATCAGATCGTCAGGCTGGACAGCAGGCACCAGATCATCAGAATGGACAGTAGGCACCGGATCATCAGACTGGACAGCAAGCACCGGACCATCAGACTGGACGGCAGGCACCAGATCATCAGACTGGACAGAGGGCACCGGATCATCAGACTGGACAGCGGGCACCAGAACATCAGGCTGGACAGCAGGCACCGGAACATCAGGCTGAACAGCGGGCACTGGAACAGCAGGCTGGGCAGCGGGCACTGGAACATCAGGCTGGACAGCAGGCACTGAGATGTCAGGCTGGACAGTGGGCACCAGATCAGACTGGACAGCGGGCATTGGATCATCAGAGTGGACAGCGGGCACCGGATCATCAGACTGGGCAGCAGGCACCGGAACATCAGGCTGGACTGCTGGCACTGGATCGTCAGACTGGGCAGCGGGCACCAGAACATCAGACTGGACAGCGGGCACTGGAACATCAGGCTGTACAGCAGGCACCGGATCATCAGACTGGGCAGTGGGCACTGGAACATCAGGCTGGACAGCGGGCACTGGGGCATCAGGCTGGACAGCGGGCACTAGAACATCAGGCTGCACAATGGTCACTAGATCATCAGACTGGACAGTGGGCACTGGGATGTCAGGCTGGACAGTGGTCACCGGATCATCAGGCTGGACAGCGTGCACTGGAACATCAGGCTGGACAGTGGGCACTGGATCAGACTGAACAGTGGGCACTGGATCATCAGACTGGACAGCAGGCACCGGATCATCAGACTGGACAGTGGGCACTTTATCATCAGGCTGGACAGTGGGCACTGGATCATCAGACTGGGCAGCGGGCACCAGAACATCAGACTGGTCAGTGGGCACCAGAACATCAGACTGGGCAGTGGGCACTGGGACACCAGGCTGGACAGCGGGCACTGGGACATCAGGCTGGACAGCGGACACTGGATCATCAGACTGGACAACAGGCATCGGATCATCAGACTGGGCAGTGGGCACTGGATCATCAGACTGAGCAGGTGGCACTGGATCATCAGGCTGGACGGCAGGCACCAAATCATCAGGCTGTACAGCGGGCACCAGATCATCAGGCTGGACTGCGGGTATTGGATCATCAGGCTGGGCAGAATGTTCAGGTCTGTCAGACAAAGGCCAAACCCCATTGGCGATCAGGGAGGTAGACTGGAGCAGATTGTCTGATGAGGAGGCAGGCTGGAGCAGGTCGGCTGGTGTGGAGGCAGGCTATAACAGATCGGCTGGTGTGGAGGCAGATTTGGATAGTGGCAGGATTGTGCAAGTTGGAAAAAACTTCTTTTTGGGTTTAGTCACCAAGATTCTGCATGTGGACGCAGGGCTGTGAGAAAGGGGTGCAGCTGATGGGAGCGAAAAGCTGAGGGATGGTGAAAAAGAGGGAGCAGTTGCTAAGGAAGATTTCTGTGCAGTTGCCATAGGTAATGGGGAAGAGGTATTTGTCAATGGATTAAAGGCAGGGTAGGTGCAGCAAGTGGAAACAGGGTACTGACACATAGTTGGTAGCAGGATATACTGGGCTGCAACTGTGGCTGTTGTGGGTAATGGGGAGAGAGATATTCGAGAAGGCAGGTGTCTAACAGCAGGAATGGGTTGGTGCAAGTTGACTGGGGTTGAATGCAACATGTCTGACCAAGCCCGTAGTAATGGCTGAACAAAACTCAGTTTACATGCAGCCTGTCTGACAAGAGACTGCACTGCGTTAAGATACTCCACTAGCACCTGATGAGGGCATGCTAAATAATACTCAAAGAAATAAGCCGAGTCATCTTCCAATAACCAAACCAGCGATTCTATCTGAGCCGTACTGAAGGGAGGAGTCATCACTGCCTTTAGGAGTACTGGACAAAGCCAACTCTGCACAGACTTGAATTAATGGCTGAACATCTCCAAACAACATACTGCCCTGATCAACTAGGGAATGAGCTAGACAAATGCATTCTAACAGCTGATCACTGGACCACTCTTTCAGTATCTGGCGGCAATACGCTTCTCTGTGACCAGCAAGGAAAAGTATACAACCTCCTCTGGATGCATCTTGCCACAAACAACAGCAGAGCTAAAATGGCTTCCCTGTGCAGTCACTTCTGGTCAGGACTGGCCTTGGTGTTATGTCAGCAACTGGTGTGACCAGAGATGTGTGAACTGCAACAGAGAATGCCAGGCACAAGTATTGTAAATAATATAATTTATTTAAAAGATAAGTGGATAATGATGTAAACGCACCTCCAATATACCAAACAGTGTAAAACAGCCAAATAACAAAATAGGGACACACAAAGAACACTGCCTAAACAAAGTATATACAGCAGATAGGGAAATGTCAAACCGTAAACATAGCCAAGCCAGGGTCATACACAGGAGATCAGTCAGAGGGATCTGGGAGCAAGACCAGGCAGGAACAGATGACGGAGAGAGCAGGTGGGAAAGGATCAGGCTGCAAGACAGGGGTCAAGGAACAGATACAGGATTCAGGATTCACAGGTCAGGGGCACATGGAGACCAACACCAAGGCACTAAGCACATGGCAGACAGGGTTTAAATATCCTTCCTGCAACGAGCATCAGGTGATGACTCATGAGTAGAGTTGAGCGAACCTCTGGAAGTTCGGGTTCTGCTGGTCCGTCCGAACTTCGGGACAAAGTCCGGGTCCGGGTCCGGACGGAACCTGAACGATCGCACGGACAACGAACCCCATTGAAATCAATGGGGACCCGAACTTTTAGGCACAAAAATGGCTGTAACAAAGTCCTGGAAAGCCCTAGAGGGCTGCAAAAGGAAGTAAAATGGGGGTAAGGGTAGGGCAAGTGCCCTACAAAAAAAATGGGGACAGGGAAATAACTTTAAATATTTTAAAAAAAATAAAAACATAAAAAAAGCAAAAATGGAGGTGAATGTGGATCATCTTCAAACTGTGTCTGAAAAGTATTAATTAACGGTAGAAGCCATATAACTGTTCTAAAATCATCTTCAAACTAGGGCAAGTGCCCTACAAATAAATGGGGATAGGGAAAATAAATTAAAATCAAG
>BLSH010251073.1:135686-159945 GCA_018402905.1 Glandirana rugosa
TTTTAGTAAATTCAAGTAAATAAAAGGCCTTGCCACAATTCTGTCTCTGAGCTCTTCAGGCAGTTCCTTTGACCTCATGATTTTCATTTGCTCTGACATGCACTGTGAGCTGTAAGGTCTTATATAGACAGGTGTGTGTGGCTTTCCTAATCAAGTCCAATCAGTATAATCAAACACAGCTGGACTCAAATGAAGGTATAGAACCATCTCAAGGATGATCAGAAGAAATGGACAGCACCTGAGTTAAATATATGAGTGTCACAGCAAAGGGTCTGAATACTTAGGACCATGTGATATTTCAGTTTTTCTTTTTTAATAAATCTGCAAAAATTTCAACAATTCTGTGTTTTTCTGTCAATATGGGGTGCTGTGTGTACATTAATGAGGAAAATAAATGAACTTAAATGATTTTAGTAAATGGCTGCAATATAACAAAGAGTGAAACATTTAAGGGGATCTGAACACTTTCCGTACCCACTGTATATATATATATATATATATATATATATATATGTATGGAGGTTTTCTATTTGTGTGTTTTTTTTTCTATGTTGGTTGAACTAGACAGTCTTTTTTCAACCAGACTAACTATGTAACTATCAATGGTGTTTTATCCAAATTTAACAAATATTGTATTATTTTATATAAAACTGAAAATTAGCTTATTTTTTATTTACCCCAAGAACAGATTTGCTACCGTCTGCAACAATGATTCAAGGTATGTATCTATTAATAACCAAAGGGCTAGTAGAAAAAAACACAGGAACACTGTAGTATTAAACTTTATTAGGATAGAAATTAGCACCAGTGAGTTGTTTTTAACTCTCATTAATCTAGGAGGTCCATGAAGCAATTAGAATTACAACACTTTACAGTAAGTTAATGTAAAATGTGCAAATATCCTCTTGCTTAGGTGTACAACTGAAAATGGATATGCATGATAATATCAAGTATGTAATGAAACAGCACCTCTTGTTTTAGAATCTTAAAAATAGTGTGTGTGCATGCATGTGCACGTGTGTCTGTGTGTGCGCACGTATGCATTACATACATGGCTGTTTGACACTAATGAGTTTATGACAATGATAATTCTCTTAAATATGCATTCATTTGAATAAGTCAGTTGTATTTATTATTTCAAAAAGTCAGTTGTATATATTACTTTTGGATGCACATAGGCAGGCCACAGATTTCACCCAAGTTGTTTCAACTTTCGGTGGAGCTGTAAACTAGAAGTAAATTGAACAGTATAGCATTTACAATACAAACTTTGGTTTCTTTATAGCATTTACCAACCTATGGCAGATACATTCAAATAACATTGGCCTTTACCATTTGTAAAACACATTTTATAAGACCAAAGACAACATCAGTGTTCAATATTTATCACATACTATTTTCTAACAGAGTGACTCTGTTGAGCACCAAGAAGTAGGACATAGGCCAGCAGTGGTCAATTAAGTAGATTTAGGGGACCTCAAGTGCAGCCCCTGACATCACAAAAGGCCTGCACATAATATTCAGTATACGCAATGTTGGAGAAGATTGTCAGAGATTGTCAACATGCTGCTGGTGTATGTGAAGACGGTGGCTGTAATGCAGCACAAGGCAAGAGAACAATGACATGGTTAAGGTGAAAGCAGAGACTATGGTTGTAATGCAGGGCCTGGTAAGAGGCTGTGGACGTCCTGTTTGACTGCACATGTAAAACAGGACATGGTAAGAGATTTTTGCCCATACTATATGGTGCAGCTTTCTGTAGTTCTAGTAGCTCAGATGCTGCAGTCATCAGTTCTTGTAGCACACATATGATGTTACAGAGAGCACTTTGTCTGACTTCGTCATTAGCATGTAACCCAGAATGGATTGAGGAGAGTTGTACCCAGGTTTACCCTACATTACATGATGCAGAGTAAGAGTTCTGGAAATGATCAAGCAAGCACCTAAGCCCAGGAGAACCATACTGTCTGCTGAGGCCAGAAAGCCACATATCAAGTACCCAAAAGTTGGATAATACAGACATAAACAGTTGTTAACTTATAAGGGATTCCTTCTTCTTGTGTGAACAGTGTAATGTTAGGGTAGTTGAGGGCTGAAAGTTGAGTGTCTCATTAAGGGTTGCTTTTATGGTATAATGTAGAGTGAAATCATACTTATCCCCCCCGGTTTATCTAACCTTATCAAATATTCCTTCATGTACTATGACACCCCTTGATGCATTTAGCATTCTGCTGCTATTCCCTATACTATCTGTCCTAGCACCTCATGGTTTAGCTAACAGAAAAGATGAATTCATAATGGCCAAGTGAAGGACTTATAAAATACAAACTAAAACCTATGATTATGTTTTTGTAATTGCATTTGATGTACTGAAAATATTGAATCAGAAAATCCTTATGGTGAGGAGAAATGCATTTTAAAATATTTGTCACAGCAAGAAAACCAGCTCCATGTGTAAAATAAGGAATTTGATGGATTGTAAGAGGTTTCTCACAACATAATCCCAAACTAGCCCTCATGAATCAGTAACATAACATGTTTTCTAGTTCTCTTTACAGACACAGTGTTGTAGATCAAGTTAATTTCAACTGCTTTTGATTACCAGTTGCTACTGAGTGACAGCCTGGAAAGCATGACATCTCAGTGATCAACAAGGAATAGATGAGTGAAAGCAAAAGTAAGTAGATTGGAAGTTTAAAAGTGTATTTTTCTCCCAGGGCACAAAGGAAGCCTTCTCACATTGGCATGTACAGGTTCTCCAGTCAATGACCTCTTGACAGCCCGCTGTGCATGGGCAGCCAGAAGATCATGCTCTGCAGAGTTGGATTCGGATGAGTGTGGACTCAAGTTATTAAAGTAAAGGTTATGGTGGAAACGTGAGGGTATAAAACGAGGTGGGACAGGTGCCACTGGACCAGGCAGTGGAGCTTGAGCGTCTTTTTGGGGCTGAAAAACAAATTCACAAAATATTGCTCACTATTTAACTAGATCTGCAGGTTTAATATTGTAATCAACTTTACTCAACAACCAACCTAAGAACTGACAAAGTCACACTTTGGAGAAATTAAATATAAAGAGGACAGAGTTCAAAAGAGAGTCTGATCCTTAGATATTGGAATGTCAGTTGTACAAACTTGAACTACTAAAAAATGTATTTACTTAGCAGCAGTCATTTATTACACAAACACTTTATTATGTCATTCTATAGCAAAAGGCATACCACAGGTTAGTTTAATCTAGTGATATAAATCCTTGTACACACAGTGCGACGGTAGTATGAAAACAGTCGTACAACCACTTGTTGTACGATCATTCGACCGTTAGTACGTGCGATTAGAACGGCCGATGTATGACGGTCATACAACAGAAGTTGGATGAGCAAACTAGAAAGCTTTGGTTGTACAACAAACGGTCGTACGACTGTTGTACAGTGTGTACAGAGAAGTTGGTCCAACAAGTTGTACTGTGCAAAACACGCATGCTCAGAAGTGTCCGTTCGTGTAAACCTACGTTCCTAATTCACAAATCACATGCACCTGAACCTCCTCTTTTTACGCTCGTAGCACGTCACCACGTTCGGCTTGGTCGTATGATCGCTTAGTGCACGTCATGCGAGACATAACAGCCGACATACGATTTTGGTCGTTCGGTCGTACGACCATCGCATCGTGTGTATGAGGCTTAAGCTGCAGGCTTGGACACTGACTTAAATGTTCATGCTTATAGGTCTTACACGTATGTTTATGAAGCTTAACACTTTAAACGGCAATAATGATTTGTCATGTTTTAACCTGCATTCCTGTACCTTTGAAATGCTACAAAAAAAAAAGTTATTTTATAAAATAAACAGTGCTGTGATGTTTTTTTTTATCCTTTGGAAAAAGGAAAGTATTGGCAACTAAAGTTAAATCTGTTAATCAATCAAATATGTTAGTTCTCTTCAAGTAGTGAAATCACACTTTATCCCCCATGATTTATCTAAACTATTCAACTACTCCTCTGTGCTCCAACATATTGTAATGGGAATGCTGGAATTCAGAGAGCATTTCAACAATGGGCACATCACTTTGACTCTGTGCTGTACTATGCAGCTGGGAGAGGGTCCCATAGGCCACCAGTTTGACAGCTCTTCTGTAGAAGGAACATAGTTTGGTTTGCTTAAATAACAAAAAGGGGGGGTCTTGCTGTGGAGTTTACAATAATGGAAAGTGAGGACTATATACTATATGTGTATGGCTAACAAAGGTAAATAAAATACAATGTGGCTTTAGACAGGTACACTTATGATAAATAAATAGATACAAGTCAGGAACTTAAAGCCTAGCCCCTGACATTTATTTTTCTTATTTTTTTTTAGTAGGGAGGAGTGTGAGTAATTTTCACCAGGACAGGAAGGTGTGAACAGTAATAAAACATTACAAGAAATTTGAAATGTTCATCACTAAAATGTGTCTTCTCCAATAGGGACTCAAAGGGCAATAAAGACCTAGTAGAGGCTCTCTAACCCTTTCCTGCACTATTCAAATCAAAATAAAAATAATGTGAAAAGGAAATTAAATTAACCGCGCTCTCACTAAGTGAATAAAGTGCAAAGTATACATAAATTTTTCATAAAGTGCAATGCATATAAATGGCCATCAGAGGCCACCAGACTTAATGTGCAATATCAATAGATAAATATAAAGTGCATAAGAGCTTATTGCACATTATCTATTGATATTGCACATTAAGTCTGGCTCCCTCTGATGGCCATTTATATGCATTGCACTTTATGAATTTGTAAAATTTATGTATACTTTGCACTTTATTCACTTAGTGAGAGAGCGGTTAATTTAATTTCCTTTTCACATTATTTTGGGACTATATGTCTTTATAATGAGCACCCTCACATCAGATATTCACAGAATTTGCGCTGGTAGAGGAACATTCATTGATCCTACCTATAATCCTTTTCAAAATAAAAATTCTGTCTGGGGTTTGGCTTTGAAGTGTGTTAGTTCCTGAAACATATTTATGTAATGTATCCTTTTAGTTTTTAGTAGCTATTTGTATTACCTGGGCTTCATGGATTATACATTTCACAGCAACATCTTCATCAGTAACTCCAGGGAGTTTCACTACTGTCCCGGAACAAGCGGCATAGTGCTGTCAAAATAAAGCACAATGTAAAACGTAATGCCAGTTTAATACACAAAAATATTAATAACTACTGGTTTATGGTAATCTTGTGTTCTGATGTGCAAGGTGTGACAGCTGCCTAGGGGGTACATTTTTTTTTTAAAAGCTGAACTCAAGGCACAGAAACTTTCAATTAACTATAGAGCTTATTGGTATAATTGTGTGCAACAAATGCCTTGGCAAACCCAGTTATTACTTTGTAACATAGCAGTGACATCATTACTCTGTTGCACATAGCCTGTGCAGAGAGCAAAGCTTTGAAAGGGACCCAACAGGTTCACCCTTTACAGGCTATTTGCAGAAAACTACAGGAGGGGCAGATGCAAGACCAGTCACCCTGCACAAGTAGAAAGAACAGCAGTGACTGCTCTTTCATTTTAAGAAGCTTCTGCACGAAGGCAAAGTCTAATGGTGGATTACAGCATGGCTATGGAAGAAATATAGAAAGCATTACATTATTCAAGTAAGAATACACATGCCTCTTTTATATACACAATATTTGCTTATCCCAGAGTTCAGCTTTAGGAATCGCTGTAGCAGAACACCCATTTATTCACTATGCTCAAATTCTGGCTTGGGCCCCGTTAACTCCATTTCCCACAACTTCTTGGGTTCATGGACACTGCCAGGGAGTATAAATGCCTCTGCTTTCCTCCCTTAGAGAATCCAAACCTGATAGGACAGAGGTAGCTGGGCAAAGGATCTGCAACCAGGTAAGAGACCCATCACTGTCAGAACCAGTATGCGAGCAACCGGGCAAGCATGACATGTCCCCAGAAGACCCAACTACTGTGGGAAGTGCCTCCATAATTGCTACCAGAGTAATTCAGTTCCATTGAGGTCGTTCCCAGTGTCCTCAGGCTTGGAATTCCTTCAATTGTTTGCTTGTGTTACTAGAGCTACCCTGGACTTCAGTGAGAGAGATGCTGTTTATGAGAATAAAAGCAAGCAGTTGTTTGTGTTCTGTATCGTTCTACCGAAGTAATGTATTTTACCTTGCCTGATATATTTTACCCCGGAGACATTGGGGAGATTTACTAAAACTGGTGCACATAGAATCTGGTGCAGCTGTGCATAGTAGTTTTTATTGTCAAAGCTTCATTGAACAAGCTGAAGTTAGAAGCTGATTACTATGCACAGCTACACCAGATTCTGAATGTTTTAGTAAATCCCCCCCCCCCCCCCAATTGCTGTGAAAAGTCCATGTTTGTGCATGAGTGTATGCATGTTTATTTTTTGACATCCTGAACATGTTTTGCATTATTGCTTTAAAATTTGCGCCTGTTCAGTTAAGTGCAAGTTATAGTTACTTCCTGTATGGTAATTCGGCTGATTATCTATTCTGTTAACTGAGTCATATTAATTACTATGAAACCTAGAAAATGGAATAGCATGTTAAAAACAATTCTAGCTTGACTAAAATTATTCTGTCTTTAACGTTTCTGATAGGTATTAGTACAGATTCTGTCCTTCGAGTGCCAAAATTCCTCTACAACTTCTAGATAAAATTGCATCTCTACTTATGTTTCATTGTACTTACAGCCTTTGGACCATGATCTTCCACACACGCATTCAAACCAGCTGCTGCATCTTCTTTAGTACAGTTAGTTGCTGCTGCAATAAACTCAACAATGGCTGTATCACTTACACCTTGCTGCAAATACAAATGTTTGTTCTTCAGTAAAAACAATCTATAGATAGTTGATATTTGCACAATAAAATGTCACGTTTCTAGTAAATTGAGTGTTTCTGGGCCTTTCCTAGTATTTTTTAAATAGATTTATTTAAAGTGTAACTATGTGCAAAATCTAAATGATATATACTGTATTATGCAGTCTGCCACTAGCATTAAAGGCTAAGTTCACCTTTGTTCACTTTTTTCTGTCTAAATTCCAGCTCCCCTATGTACCAATATAGCATTAATGTACTTATTTTACAAAAATAAAACAGCTTTCCATTAATTCTACACAGGATTACCTCACTCTCTTCATAGCTGTTTTAAAACACTGCTTGATTACTTCTGCCTTACTTCCTGAACAGACTTGACAGACTTGACAGACAGGTCATGACACAGGAAGGAGTTGACCAGCTGATGGTAGATGATGCCAGGTGTGTGCTAATGAGATCAGCAGGTCAACTCTTTCCTGTGTCATGACCTAAAGTCTGTTCAGGAAGTAAGGCAGAAGTAATCGAGCAGTGTGTTTAAACAACTATGAGGAGAGTAAGGTAAGCATGTGTAGAATTAATGGAAAGCTGTTTTATTTTTGCAAAAGAAGTACATTAACCACTTTAAGACTGCCCACCACACATACGCTGCGGCAGGGCGGCCCTATTGACGCAATAGATACTGGGGGCACGCGCTGCACTCCACAGAGAGGCAGGACAGGTATCTGCTTATGTAAACAAGGCGGATCCCCATTCTGACAGGAGACAATACTGAGATCTGCTGTTCCTAGTGATCAGGAACAGTGATCTCTGCATTGTTCCAGTGAGCCCAGCCCCCACACAGTTAGAACACACCCAGGGAACACCGTTAACCCTTTGATCGCCCCCTAGTGTTAAACCCTTCCCTGCCAGTGCCATTTATACATTAATCAGTGCATTTTTTTAGCACTGATCACTGTAATAATGTCACTGGTCCTCAAAAAGTGTCTCTTGGGGTCAGATTTGTCCGCTGCGATGTCGCAGTCCCACTAAAAATCACAGATCACCGCCATTACCAGTAAAAACAATAAAAGTCCATAAATCTATCCCCTATTTTGTAGACGCTATGGGGTTGATTTACTAAAGCTTGAAAGTGCAAAATTTGGTGCAGCTCCACACAGAAACCAATCAGCTTCAAGGCTTATTGTCAAAGCTTGATTGAACAACCTGAGGTTAGAAGCTAATTGGCTAGCATGCAAAGCTGCACCAGATTTTGCGCTCTCCAGCTTTAGTAAATCAACCTCTATAACTCTTTGCAACCCATTCATTATACGCTTATTGCGATTTTTTTTTTTTATACCAAAAATATGTAGCACAATACAATTGACCTAAACTGATGAATACATTTTTTTATTGGATATGTATTATAGCAGAAAGTAAAAAATATTGGGGTTTTTTTCAAAATTGTCAGTCTTTTTTTATATGAATGTTTATAGCGCAAAAAATAAAAACCGCAGAGCTGATCAAATACCGCCAAAAGAATGCTCTATTTGTGGGGGGAAAAAAGGACATCAATGTAGTTTGGGTACAGCGTTGCACGACCACGCAATTGTCATTTACAGTGACGCAGAGCCGTATCACAAAAAATGGCATATATTGGTACATAAGGGAGCTGGAATTTAGAAAAATAAAAAAAGGTGAACTTAACCTTTAGGGCCTTATTCAGAAGGGCAAATGAGGGAAGCTATACTACAATGTTCAGATGTGGACACAGCAGCACTCTGTGCTATTGCCGCTAACAACTGGATGATTAACTGTGGACAGTTTGTGTTCGGCTAGAACCGCCAGCTGTGGATACAAACTGTCTCCATCCAGGGCTGGTCAGAATCTGGCCCTGTCGCTGCTGGCAGTTGCTGTTCACATGTGTGTATGGGTCTAGTTTCTCCGCCAGCAATAATGTCTAATTTTCACCAATGGTAATGAGGCCTAACATGGCAGTTTTTGCTTTTCTGAATCCTCCTCTAGCACTGTTAAATTACTTGTTAACCCTGCCAGTACATCTGTTATTTTTCCAATTTCTGTAACGGGCAAAGCTGCCCAGCAAAAGGGTTAGTTGGAAGGTAGTGAAAAAGCACATTACACTGGTGTGGTGCTTACAACAGTCAACTGCTTTGTTAAAGGATAAGTTCATCTTTTTAAAAAAAATAATAAATGCACATCTTTTTTACAGGTAAAAAAATGTGCATTTATTATTTTTTTCTTGGAGCCTGGAAAGCATTGCATCCGCTATCAGCAGATTGCGAATTCCATGCACGACTACTGCAGACTTCTCAGTATATCTGTCTGCTCATACCTCGTATGGGCAGACAGATACACGCTGACAGGAAGAATGAATGAACTACCAGAGCGCATAACACAGCAAAGGCTGTCGGGGACTTGTAGTTTCTCATTCACAGAGGCCTGTGAATGAATGACATGGCTGGGTGGGCGGAGCGTTGCACAGCCACGTTATTTTCAAACTGTGACAGCAGGCACCTGGAGAAGATGCCAGCTTGCTGGAGAGGAGGGAGAGAGGCTGCAGCTGGTGGAACATGTTACATGTTCCACCCCAAATATGGGCAAAACATGTAACATGTTCCAAAAGGTGAACTTATCCTTTAATGATAATGATAGACTGCATCATATACAGTATATCTTTTTCATTTTTCCCACAGTTACATTTTAACTGTTATTTAGTATAAAATTGTAATACATGTACTTGAATTAACTTTTTGCATTACTAAATTCAGTACAAGAAAATTCTGTAATGGCCAAGATATTACGTATTTCTTGTATATGATTTGCACAAATTCATCAGAGATTATTGTGTTTTGTAAATCTTTGGTTAAATTGTACCTGTAGCTAAATCTTTTTTTTTTTAGTTTTGGATAGAGTTTAGAACTGTAAAATGTCAAATTTTTAAAGATTTTTTCACTTTCTGTCCTAGTGACAATATTGACATTATGGGGCTGATTTACTAAAACTGGAGAGTGCAAAATCTGGTGCAGCTGTGCATGGCAGCCAATCAGATTCTAACTTCAGCTTATTCAGTTAACCACTTGCCGACCGCCGATCGGAGATTGACGGCGGCAAAGTGGCTCTGTAACGCAAAACGCCGTCATACTGTGTTCGGGGGGGGGCAGGGAGCGGGTGCGGCGGCTTCGATTGCCGCCGGCCACCCGCGATGCCCCCCCCGGAGCGAAAGAACGGAGGTCCGTGTAAGTAAACACGGACCTCCGCTCTGTGTGAGGGGGAAGGGAAGTGATCACAGCCTTCCTGTACACGAAGGCTGTGACCACTTCCCTTCCCCAGCTAGGCAAGCCCCCCCACAGTTAGAACACGCCCAGGGAACACAGTTAACCCTTAGAGCGCCCCCTGCAGGTTAACCCCTTCACTGCCAATGGCATTTACACAGTAATCAGTGCATTTTTATAGCACTGATCGCTGTATAAATGTCAATGGTCCCAAAAAAGTGTCAAAATGGTCCGACATGTCCGCCGCAATATCGCAGTACCGCTAAAAATCGCAGATCGCCGCCATTTTTAGTAAAAAATAAAAAAAAAATAAAAACCCCAAAAATGAATTCTCATCATCCGTAAACGCGACCACTTTTGCGCAAACCAATCAATAAACGCCGATTGCGATTTTTTTTATCGCAAATATGATGAAGAATATAAATCGGCCAAAAACTGTGAAAAAAAATGTTTTTTTATATTTTTTTTTTTGGATTTGTATTTTAGCAAAAAGTAAGAAATTTGGGTTTTTTTGCAAAATTGTCGCTCTTCTTTTGTTTATAGCGGCGATCAGAAATGACGCAGAGGTGATCAAATACCACCAAAAGAAAGCTCTATTTGTGGGAAAAAAAGGACGCCAATTTCGTTTGGGTACAACGCCGCACGACCGCGCAATTGTCAGTTAAAGCGACGCAGCGCCGAATCGCAAAAAGGGCTCCGGTCCTAAAGCTGGAAATCCTTCCGGTCCTTAAGTGGTTAAGCTGAAGCTGATTGGTTTCTATGCAGAGCTGCACCAGATTTTGCACTCTCCAGTTTTAGTAAATCAACCTGTTATTCTTCCACTCAACCATTGCATCTCCTTGATGTCCCCTGGATTCTAGACCCAAGCTTTATACGGTTTGCATTCTGCTGAGTTTGTTTAGATGTATAAGATTGCTTATCTTTTAGCAAATAATGTCTTGTGAAGGACTGTTATTAGACTCCAGCACTCTATTCAAATGTGTGCTTATGAGGTGTCCAGGAGCCTTAGCTGATGAGTCTGACATCCCTGGTGTGTATACTGGCACATACTGAGACATTCTTGTGATATTTTCAAGCTGTACATGGGACCTTAAATAAACCCGAATTGAGAATAATTGTCTGCAAGAACCTGTTTAGATCAATATCTGTGCTCTGTGGAGACCCTTGGATCGTAGACCCAGGTTATACGTGGAGCTTCAACTTTTGCTCAAGTCAAGATTAAGACCTTCCATTGTGATAAGCCCTGACAGCTGATTGACAGAGGGTGGGAAATTCTCACAATCACGGTTGAAGTTAAGGCCCTATATACAGCCTAGGCCTAGGATCCCAAAACTCCACAGGGGCACAGGAATCCATTCAAGACAGCTACTTGCAGCCACCGCTTTAGCACTGTTTTTATCTTGGAAATTATTTTGTTCAAGTCAAGTTCAGTTTAAGCAGCACTTGTATAAACTGAGTTTCCTTTACTGATAGTGTGCAGCCAGGAATGGCTCATAAAAATTATCTGATTGCACATAAACCTTGTTGTCATAGACAAAGGGTAAAAAACATAGGCAAGTATTAAGTGAGCATTTATTTGACGTGAGATCTGTGCTTTTATTCCCACCATTATTATTATACAGCTATAACATATAGGTCATTTACTATCACACTTGGTTCTTTGCCTAGCCTCATAGTGCTAGAAACCTTAAGAGATATGGGAAGTCAATGCATCCTGCAGCATTCACACCAAGTTTAACAATATGTTGGAGATCCATGGTGTGCGACTGCTGTTGCAAACTCTCCCTGTCATCTCCTGGCTTCTAAGACCCCATACGCACTATTAGATTTTCTGCAGATTTTTTCCTTCAGATTTACCAAAACCATGTAGATTAAGGGCCTGCCTGATTGCATACAAATTGACACTCTTAAGGCCCATACACACGGTGCAACGGTTGTATGAAAAGGGTCGTATGACCGCTTTTTGTACGATCATCCAACCGTTAGTATGCACGATTAGAACAACCGACGTGCGACAGTCGTACAACAGGAGTTGGATGAGCAGACTAGAAAACTTTGTTTGTACAACAAGCGCTCGTACGACTGTTGTATCGCGTGTACAGAGAAGTTGGTCCAACAAGTTGTACTGTGCAAAACACGCATGCTCAGAAGTCAGGAACGCTGGGAAGTGTCCGATTGTGTAAACCTACCTTCCTAATTCACAAATCACATGCACCTGAACCTCCTCTTTATACGCTCGTAACACGTCACTACGTTCGGCTTGGTTGTACGATCACTTAGTGCATGTCAGCATGCGAGATAAAACAGCCAACATACAATTTGGGCCTTTCGGTCGTACGATCGTTGCACCACGTGTACGAGGCTTTAAGGTTTGACCTGATATTATATGGTTTTGGTAAATCTTAAGACAAAAATCTGCAGAAAATCTAATAGTGTGTATGGGGTCTTATGGACACATGCAGAGAAAATCCCATTCATTCCTAAGGATAGCCCATCTATTGCTGGGACATGATAGATGGCTTCTCAATTTGCATATAGTAGGAATCTTACAGTAGAGTGAACAGGTGAGTAGTAGGCTTGGGGGTGGGTTGTAGGGGTAGGGATTGTAACCTAAAGGATAATTAAACAAAAGTTGAATTTAGCAGTTATGTTTTCTATCTATACATGCTATAAGAGGTAATACCTGAATCCTCCCACGGCCAATCTCATGGAGGCTATAAAAGTTTGTATTGTTTCCACTGTTGAAATTATGAAGTGCCACATCAACTGCATGCACAACTCGGGTGTCATTAAGAGGTGCAACAAGAGGGTAATCTGGGTACAGCCGACGTAACTTCTCTGCTGATTCTGGAAGAAAGCAATGAGGTACGATATTGCAGATTGAAATATTGGATTACAGATGTATTATGTCTTTCAAGGATAGATTGACTCATTTCATATCTTCTCTTTAAATAATACATATATTATTTCAAGAAACAATGAGGAGTAGGTATACTATGTATGATATGAATGAAAATAAATGTTATTTTGTTTATGAGGGAAATATGTTGACTGTCATTTCTGGCATCCTGAAAAAAGGGATTTTATTAAAACTTACCGTAAAATCCTTTTCTCCGAGTTCACTGACAGACGCAGCTCACCATTATGTGTGGGTTTATGCTGGTTCCACTAGGAGTTAACTAGGCAGGGAAAAGAAACAGTTGACCCCTTCCATGGGGCCGTTCCCTCTTCCCAGATAAACCCCCTCTATGGAATAGCTCACCAGTTCGTACACAAGCCGTACAAACACAGAGCACAGAGGGGTGGGTGCTGCGTCTGTCAGTGAACTCGGAGAAAAGGATTTTACAGTAAGTTTTAATAAAATCCCTTTTTCTCCTATCATTCACTGACAGACGCAGCTCACCATTACGTGTGGGGATGTCCCCAAGCTGTGTAAAAAAGAGGGGTGGGCAAACGCTAACAACAGTACCCAACTGAACCTCTAAGGAGGCGCCAGACGCGCCTACACTGCCGCCTGCAAAACTTTGCGGCCAAAAGCAACATCCGAAGATGCAAACACATCAACTTTGTAAAACTTAAATTAAAAAGAAATGGTCACAAACAGGACCGCAATTCCCCTAAAGGGAAGCCAGGTCAACTCCTTGCAAACTAGGCATTTAGACTGGTGAGCTATTCCATAGAGGGGGTTTATCTGGGAAGAGGGGACGGCCCCATGGGAGGGGTCAGCTGTTTCTTTTCCCTGCCTAGTTAACTCCTAGTGGAACCAGCATAAACCCACACGTAATGGTGAGCTGCGTCTGTCAGTGAACGACAGGAGAAATTCTATTTCCTTATAAACAAGATTGTCTGACATAAGTGCTCTCTAACCCTAGGTTCACACCTATGCATTTTTTTACTGCATTTTGCAGTTTGCAGAAATGCACAACAGTACATTTAATATGGTTTCCTACCATACACATTCACAGCTATGCGTTTTGCAGCTGGTGTGCTTTTGGAAAGAGGGTTGGGGGCTTTTTTTCCCCGTGTTTTGCATGTAATAGACTTCAATGGAGTTGCATTAGAAATGCAAGTATTGTGTTTGTGATGCAATTTTTGATGCGTTCTGCGTTTTTTATTTTTCCACTATAAACACTGTATATAGCTGGTTGCTAAGGAGTGGGCCGGGAAGCCAGCTGCCGCATCCTTAACAACCGATGAGTCATCAGCTGTCAGCAGGGTTCCCCACTGACAGGTGAATGTAAAAAAATAGTTGCAGTCAAAAAAAAAAAAATGGTCCCCCCCATCCCAGGTCCATAGCAAGTCCTTCAGGTTTGGTATGGATTTGGAAAGGAGGCCCCCACGCCAAATTTTTTTAAAAAATTGTGTGGGGTCCACCCAAAATCCATGCATGCGAGCCCGGCAGGTCAGAAAAGGGAGGGGACAAGTGAGCCCCCCCCTGAACCAAACTAGGCCGCATGCCCTCAACATGGGGGGTTACTTTGGGGCGGGGGGCTCTGCCCCCCCACCTCAAAGGACCTTGTCCCCAAGTTGATAGGGACAAGGGCCTCTTCCCGACAACCCTGGGAGCTGGTTGGGGGGGTCTGCAGGCAGATGGCTTATCGGAATCTGGAAGCCCCCAGATCCTGCCCCCCCCCCATGTGAATGAGTCTGGGGTACATTGTACCTCAACCCATTCACCAAAAAAAAGAACTGCAGTGTTACAAAACACAAGAGACAAGTTCTTTATTAAAAATTGTGTCTTCTTCCTCCGGTGTTTCTTCTTCCTCTTCTCCCTCCAGAGTTTCTTCTCCCTCCTCTGTTTCTTTTTCCTCTGGTGGTTTCATCTCCCTCTTTGCTCCGGTGTTGTCGTCTTCTTTGTCTGCCGCCGACCCTGCCCCCTAAAAATAAAAAACAAGGTCTTTCTCCTTCGCTGTTTGCCTATGTTGTGTTGGCTCCTGCTCTCTGGCATTTGTGATGACACAAGGAGTAGGATCTCTAGGTGACCTCACCGGATGGCCACGTCCTAAGACATGACAGACAGCGGGAGCTGACACAACGAAGGCAGACAGCGACGGAGGAAGACCATGTTTTTTATTTTTAGTGAGCAGCAGTGGAGGTGGGCGAAGAAAACTACATCACCGGAATGAAGAGGGAGGAGAACCCACCGATGGGAGAAGAAATCACCGATGGGAGAAGAAATCACCGGTGGGAGAAAAAACCACTGGAGGGAGAAGAAACCACTGGAGGGAGAAGAAACACTGAAGGGAGAAGAGAACGAAGAAACACCGGAGGAAGAAGACGCGATTTTTAATAAAGGGCTTGTCAAAAACTTCTTGTTGAGGGCATGCAGCCTGGTATGGTTCAGGAGGGAGGGGGGCCCTCTCTCATCCCCTCCCTTTCCTGACTTGCTGGGCTGCATGCTCTGATAAGGGTCTGGTATGGGATGTCCCCTTCAAACCCATACCATGCCCTTTTTTTTCACAATTTTTTTTTTTGCTGGCGACTTTTTTTTATATATTCAGCTGTCAGTGGGGAACCCCGCTGACAGCTGATGAATCATGGGTTGTTAAGGACGTAGCTACCCGGCCTGCTGTTTAGCAATCAGCTATATACAGTGGGTTTACAGTGTGTTTAATCACTTGCCGACCATCAACCGCAGGTGGCTCTCCTGCGCAAACCGCAGACGGCGGCTGCCAGATCGCGCACTGTGAGCGTGCGCCCGCCGCGCACTGATCGCTGTATAAATGCCAATGGTCCCAAAAAAGTGTCAAAATGGTCCGACATGGCCGCTGCTATACCGCAGTACCGCTAAAAATCGCAGATCACCGCCATTACTAGTAAAAACTAAAAAAAAAATAAAAACCCCAGAAATTAATTCTCATCATCCGTAAACCAATCAATAAACGCCGATTGCGATTTTTTTTTAGCACAAATATGAGGAAGAATATAAATCGGCCAAAACCGATGAAAAAAAATGTTTTTTTATATTTTTTTTTTTGGATTTGTATTTTAGCAAAAAGTAAGAAATGTGGGTTTTTTTGCAAAATTGTCGCTCTTCTTTTGTTTATAGCGGCGATCAGAAATGACGCAGCGGTGATCAAATACCACCAAAAGAAAGCTCTATTTGTGGGAAAAAAAGGACGCAAATTTCGTTTGGGTACAGCGTCGCACGACTGCGCAATTGTCAGTTAAAGCGACGCAGCGCCGAATCGCAAAAAGGGTTCTGGTCAGGAAGGGGGCAAATCCTTTCGGGGCTGAAGTGGTTAAAGAGAGAGAGAAAAAAAACGTAAAACACAAAATGCATGAAAACTGTATGAAAAAAAGCATAAAAAACAAGGGTTTGAAAAAGCAAAATGCACTGCAAAACGTGCCTGAAAAATGCATCAAGCACAGCCACATAGATGTGAACCTAGACTTAATCTTTGACCTAGATCAAGTATGCAGATCAGGAGTTCTGACTTAAGTTACTGCATATGTATTGCATATGTATTGCTGGTTGGTTGATTATTCAGAACATATTAATGCTAGAGGATCATTATGAAAATAAAGTAGCTAGCATTTTCTGCAGCTCAGAAGCAACTCAAAAGCAAGCTGATCACATTTGCCCCTCTACACAAGACCTTAGATCCATAACTGAATTACCTCACTACAAGCTGGGTTTGGATATTGGTCTAATACTCAAAGCCTTTGGTAGATGCTAGTGAATTTAACTGTCAATTTTTATATTTCTCAGAAACGCTTCCTGTTGTATTTTAACAAATTGTGTATTATGGAGAATGTGGCAGGAGACCCCGAAGCACACAAAGCTGAGCAGAAATACTCCCAGGTGGGCAGCAATAGAGTTCAAAATTATGGCAGAATGATGTTGTGAGTATCCAAGAGCAAAGCAATGGGCTGACTGAACTCCACAGCCTCCACCAACAACTACAATATCATGTTTGGTGGACTGCCTTCCTTTATCATAGTTATCCATCAAGGGGTAATCTTCCTAATATCACCATAAAACATAAATGTATATGCTGAAGTAAAGTCAGCCTTGTGTCATTATTTCATTCAAATATAGGGCTAAACCATAAGAAAGTTCTTGCACAACTCATTGAATTGCAAATTACATTTTTGTAATTTAGGTTAGAAAAAATAGCAAACATCGATAAGTGAGGCAATGCCTTTACTTTCCTTTTGGCATAACATATCATAACAACAAAAATATTATTATTATTACAAATAATAATTTGAATAATAAAAAAATTACTTAGTTCAGACTTGCATTTCGCTTGAAGGACCTCGTAAGTGTTATTATGCTTCCTCATTTTGTAATCACAATCTGCTTCTACTGCCTGGGCGTAAAAACATAATTGAAGAATAGTTGTCAGAAAGTTACTTTAGCAATAAAAAGCACATCTCAATAAAATTAAAATGATTGTTTACAAGCAAGTCATTTTTATGTAAAATTCCCACTCTTACTTGCTTCCTTTGCCACGTATCCTATACTGTATACAATAAACAATTTTGTTTAACCACTTCAATACTGTGAAATTGTTTTTTCAAAAAAAAAAAAATTCAAAATTTTTTCACCCCCTTCCTGCCCAGGCACATTTTCAAATTTTAGCTCCGTCACACTTTAAATACCAACACTGTACCCAAATTACATTTTTATATTATTATTTGAGATGGAGAGTGCTGTCTTTTGGTGATTTATTCTCCACTGGACTTTTATTTTTTGCTATATAAATGAAACAGATACCATACAAATTGATCAGTCCTGATGTGCTGAATGCCTATCTCATTTCTTGAGGCCCTAAAATGGCATGACAGTACAAATACCCCCAAATAACCCCTTTTAGGAAAGTAGATACCCCAAGGAGCTTTTTTTAAGTTTTAAATTTTTTGTCACACTTCTTTTTTTTTTACATACTGTCACCAGAACAGTACAGCATCACCATTTGACTGGTGTGGCAATGATCAAGGACACTGACTTGTGACAGTATATATATATATATATATATATATATATATTTGGTATTAGTATACATGGTATTTTGCCCCATTCATTTTTTCTTCGATTCCTGCTCCAGTTCCTGCTGCACAGAAACACCCCCATAAATAGGATATTACCACCTCCATGCTTTACTGTAGGAATTGTGTTATTTGGATAGTGAGCTGTATTGGATTTCTGCCAGACATATCATTTGGTGTTAAGGCCAAATCATTCAATTTTAGTCTCATCTGACCACCTTATCGGCACCTTGAAGATTCTGAGGCCACATGGAAAAGGGTGCTATGGTCAGATCAAATTAAAATGGAATTATTTGGCCTCAACACCAAACAATATGTCTGGCAGAAGTTCAATACAGCTCACCATCCAAATAAGACCATCCCTACAGTAAAGCATGGAGAAGGCAATATCCTGTTATGGGGGTGTTTCTGTGCAGCAGGGACTGGAGCACTTTTCAGGATAGAAGGTCAATTGTATAGGGGAAATTTCCATTAAATTCATGAGGAAAATCTGCTGCCCTCTGCCAAAAAGTTGTCAGTGTGAAGAAAGTGTACCTTCCAACATGACAATGAACCAAAGCACATGGCAAAAATGACCACACAGTGGTTGAAGAAGAGAAAGGTGGATGTCCTTGCATGGCTTAGTCAGAGCTCAGACCTAAACCCCATTAAAAATCTGTGGAATGACTTGAAGACTGCAGTCCACAAAAGGTCACCATCAAATTTAACTGAACTTGAACAGTTCTACAAACAAGAGCAGGCAAATATTGCTAAGTATAGATGTGCAGAGTTAGTAGAGACATATCCAGGCAGACTAAAGGCTGTAATTAAAGCAAAAATTGGTTAAAAAAAAAAACGCAAAAAAACTGACATATGAGGGGTAATCCTTTTTCCAACTCAGTGTTTTGTTTTTTAATTTTTTACATTTTTTCTGACATGTTGGTGTTATATCTTTCACTTGGATGTTGTAAGTTGCACTAGTAAATACAGTCGGATAAAACAAAAACTGTGTCTGTCTTCATTTCAGGCTAAAAAGCAACAAAATTTTTATTTTAGAGGGGGTGATTCTTTTCTATACCTACTGTATATTACATACTTCTGAACCCGGCAAGTGGGGTTAAGCCCCTCCCACTTTTAAGAACAATTTGGTCACACCCACCATTCCATGCAGTGCTATTAGTCCTGTCCTCTACTCCTACCCTGTTTGATCGTCATGAAAAGCAAACATGGTCAGTAGGGTGTCTCCATATTTTATTTTGAAAATCTTGTCACCTTAATCTAATGCGCACTAAGAGATGCTCACTGTGTGCAGTGTAATCAAAGTAAGCATTTTAACCACTTCCCGCCCGTCATATAGCAAAATGAAGGCAGCAAAGTGGTTAAGTTATCCTGACTGGGCATCATATGACATCCAGCAGGATAAGCAGCTCATGCGCACCCCTAAGGGCATGCAGCGTGGCGATTGGTGGTGCGGTGTGTCATTCTGACATAGTTCTGACATAGCCTATGTCATATGACATAGGCTCTTTATCATGTGGTCAGATGTGTCCAATCACAGCTGGTCACATCGTAACCAGGAAGTGCAGTTTATCAGCTTTTCCACTATTTGCTCTGACAAGGCGCGGGTAGAAGAGAGCCGACCGGTGGCTCTCCTGACAGGGGGGGGGGGGGCAGCGCTGTAAATCAGAGCATTGATTATCAGTGCAGACCCACCAGGGATGCCCACCTAGTATGCCCACCCATGCCTACCAGGGATGCCAATCAGTGCCCATCAAGGATGCAATTAGTGCCCATAAGAGATGCCAATCAGTGCCCATCAGTAATGGCTGTCAGTGCCTCCTCATCAGTGCTGCCTAACAGTGCCATATATCAGTGCCCATCAGTGCCACCTATCAGTGCCCATCAGTGCTGCCCATTAGTGCCGCATATTAGTGCCACCTATCAGTGCCCATCAGTGCTGCATATTAGTGCTTCATCATCAGTGCCCATCAGCGCCACCTTATCAGTGCAGCCTCATCAGTGCATGTCAGTGAAGGAGAAAATTTATAACAGAAATGAAGAAAAACTTTTTTTCAAAATTGTTGGTCTTTTTTTTATTTGTGTAGCAAAAAAACAAAAAAAAAAACACAGTGTGGATCAAATACCACCAAAAGAAAGCTATATTTGTGGGGAAAAAAATGATAACATTTTTTTTTGGGTACAGCGTTGCATGACATGCATGCAGGACATCCAATTCGCAAAAGCAGGAGATTTTGCTTGGCTCTCTATGGAGCCGGTTCACATATCTCCGCAACAGGTCTGGTGCGATTTGCACAAGAACGCTGTGTGTCTTTTGGTCCGTTTCAGGTTTGAATTCAGCCCAAAATGTGGGCTGAAATCGGACCTGAAACTGTGAACCAGGATGCTGGTAATGCTGGAGTTCAGCTTTTAGGTTGTAGATCACTGTTCAATAGCTTACAGTAACAGACCAATAAGTTGCAGTTGATGAATATAAAATAACCACAATAACACAGAGCTCTGCTGTTGGTATTCTGATAATATTTCAGATTGATGAAAACCTACCTGTTCAATCTTTGCTCTCACAGCACATTGCTCTATTGGTGTTGAACTCACATGTGGACATACGGTCTCCAACAAATCTAATTCGAAAAGATAAATTTCATCTGTCCCATGCTTAAAAAGAGTAAAGAAAATAAAACACACATTTGAAATTGTTGCAACAAAAAAAAGAGCAAAACGTAAATCAATATACTTATAGCTATGATCAGTTGTCTAATTAGGTTTTTCTAATAGCACTTGATGTGTATTACCATGCAAATAAGAATAATGGAAACCACCAGCTTTAGATGATTGCCCTTAAAATCAGCTGATTTTGGCTGGATCAGACAATTATTGTTCTGAAATGTTACTTCTGGTGTCTCTCCTGCCTGGTGAACATATAGAGCGTGGTTTGTGACGTCTATGAGCAGTCTCCGGTCCCAGCCAATGCCTTGAAAGGGGAAACATGTAGGGTGGAGCAGCATCTCTAGACGTCACCACGCACCAGCTAGCTGGCTAAGAGCCGCGGCTGCTTGATATCGCTGGTGTCCACAATCTAAAGTGTAAGTGATCCTTGTTTTTAATAAATTAATTTTGGATATACTGCACCATGAAGCCTCTGTATTTTACCTTATGAGACTGGGATACCTCTGGATAAGTGGATCTGTGCTCTACAAGACCCTCTGCTAAACAAGACACAGCCTGCAGTAATCAGTGGACGTTTCCCCATAGAAGCAAGATCTAAGGAGAGATTGCCAAGCTGGATAGTCTGTTGTCTGAGCACATGTTATCTTATCCCAAGATTTTTGGAAGATTATTTTACATTTTTTCTTGTACTATCTGTCACTGGATGAATTTTAAAAGTGGGGTTTTACATGCCTTTTATCATCCTATCCAATCAGGAAAGAGGACTGAACTTTTCTTACCATCTATCATGTCATGATTGCATTAGTAACAATAGACTAATATTAGGATACACTGTCTGAGTTGTGTATAAGCACACTGTGTTTTTTTTTTTAGATTTATATCACATATTTTCTGTGGGAAGTGCGCTATATTTTTTATACACATATGCACAGCTAAGTATTTTAGTTGTTTTGTAACAGCAAATCTTTTTTTCACTTTATTGTAATTAAGGTAGTGCAGGATATATTTGTTTTATAAACATTTTTTCTGACTTTAAGGCTGGGTTGACACTATTGCGAAATTCGCAAGAACAAGAGATTTTGACTGGCTCTCTATGGAGCCAGTTCACATTTCTCCGCTGCGGCTCCAGCGTGAATTTGCACAGGAGCCCTGTGCGTCTTTTAGTCCGTTTCAGGTCCGGATTCAGCCCAAAAAGTTGGGCTGAAATCGGAGCTGAAAAGGTGAACGGGGACGCACTGGACCCCTGCTGGGAGCCGCATGTGAAGATAGTGTGAACCCAGCCTTAATCTCCGCTCACACTATTGCGACTTTGGACACAGAATGTCACATGACAAGTCGCAGCCCATTGATTTCAATGGCACCTGTTCCAATTTATGTAACTTTGAAAAGGTTCTAGCACTACTTTGATGTGACTTTCTTGCGACTTGAGTGCCAGAGAGTGTAAAGTCACATGAAAGTCACATCAAAGTAGCACTTGAAATCGCACTAGCCTGAACGGAGCCTAATAACCAGCATATTGTACGTAAGTGACTAGCTGCTTTGGATTTTTAACCCAATAACTATTGTTTTTCTTTGTGTGATAATTAGTCAATCTAGATGCTCATGTTCACTTAACGATTGTTCGATTTACTGACTAGAAACAAGTATGCAACAAATGTAGCTGGATCCTGTCTTTCACCTTTTCTGGGCCAGTGAACTGCTGAGTAGTGAAGCTACATGATGGGTATAAGGCTCCATTCACACCTTTGCAGTTTGCTTTTGAGCGTTTCTGCAGTGCTTTTTGCCTTTTTTTAACCACAATTTGCGTTTTATGTTTTTTATGATTTTTTTGGGGCAAATGTGTTGTTGGGCAGATTAAAAAACGCAAGACGCAGCAAAATTGCAGTAAAAACCCACTACATGCTTCTCTGCAGCTTCACTATTGAAGTCTATTGAACCAAAAATGCAAAAAAAGCAGGGTCCCTGACCCTTACCAAAAATGCAGAGGCACAAAAATGCATTGATATGAACGTGTTCCATAAGAACCCATGTTAAAAAAAGTCCTGCAATTCTGCAAAAAGCATGAAAAAATGTATTGGTGTGAATGGAGCCTGACCACGAATTGTGTTTTTAAATCTGGCCAACAAGTTGGCCAAAAAAAAACTATTTAATACAAATCGCAGTAAAATTGCATGTGTAAAAATGCAAAACCTACTGCAAAAAGCACTACAGAAATAGATCATAAGCAAACTGCATAGGTGTGAACCGACTATAAAAATTGGAAATGTTGAAAATGAGTCAACCAATTTTAATGTGAGACTTACCGAAGGAAGTGGTATAATTTTCTCAACCCGGTTTAAAGCAAACCTGTATCCATGATGGTGATGTGCATTGGTGTACCGTACTGCTTCTGCAGCTGCCTGATGGGCCTCTTCATCATCACAGTTCAAAACCGGAGTAATAGAAGGGACTACATGCGCTGAACCCAGGAGCAACTGAGCCAGCAACAAAGTGGCCAACAGCAGCCTCATGGTGCCACACTATCACTTGCGTCTCTCGATGTGGTCTGTGAACTTGAGGGAGGTGGTTGTATGGCAGCATTCTTATATATATGTATAAATCTAGCAGAATGATGCCAGAAAAAATATTTGCTCTGGCGCTTCAGGTCTGTACACAGGCAATAGAAAAATAAACATTTTTAAATATTGATTTGTCTAGTTAATCTTTCTGCATTTTAACCTGAAATGCCTCTAGAATTAGCAGAGGCATAATAGATATTTGATTTGTTCAGTGATATTGAGGTTATTTGTTCAATTACTTACCCTGGAAATTCTAAAATGTGGGCACAAGCTATCAAATTTCAGAAAATCTAATTAAAACAACTGTAAAAATATTTATGTTAACCACTTGCTAAAAAAAAAATTACCATACATTTCACTTAGAAATATTATTTTAAAACAATTACCTTGCATATTTATTTTAGTTCCTAAATCTGTGGCCTCTTGGTTGCCCAGGGCAGTTGTTACTTTAGAGATGGATTCCTTGTATACGCAACGTGCACTAGGTTTGCACTGAAGAGTTGGATGTTTCCAAAGTTTCTGGGAAAAAAGACAACTAAAAGGTCTTCAACTGGTTGAGTGATAACAGACATGATCTGATAAGAAGGTGATGTATGTGGAGGTTCAGCCAAAAGCTAAAACCTCGTACACACGGTTCGATTGTCGAATGACCACGCTTCTGATTTTTGTCAAAAGTGCGGGTCCATGATTTTAAAAAGCGTACGGACTATACAAAAATTGTCTGTGAACGTAGTGACGTACTAGCAGAGTCTAAAGAGGAAGTTCATTTTTGGTGTGTCACCCTTTGGGCCGCTTCTGCTAATTTCGCTATTAAAAAGACATTTAGTAATTTCAATTGCCGCTTCACGAATGTTATTTGTGAATTAAGATCGCCAGTTTACACGACCGAACATTTCTGGGTCGTTCCTTGATTCCGAACATGCGTGT
>BLSH010251073.1:181838-192557 GCA_018402905.1 Glandirana rugosa
TCACCGTCGCGTTATACCTAATTCCCTACAAGTGGAAACCTGGAGCCACGACCTTTGGAATTACATTCTACTACTAGTGAGATTTGACTAAAGGTCTATGATGAGGTACAACAAGAGACACTGTAGAAGGTCTTATGAATTCTATGTTTGGGTCACCGTCTGTCTATAAGGACGCAACGTTCTACTGTGTACCCCCCTGTCACAACCCACTGCTCAACGGTTCACAATATCGCCGTCCACTATTTCATTAGGTTTAATTGATAAATGTGTCTTAAATAATATGTGGAAATGCGGAGTGTAGTATGACTGAGTAATTGTCATTCAAAATGTGAGAGCACTGAAAGCTGAAAATTGGTCTGGTTAGGAAGGGGGTTTAAGTGCCCAGTTGTCAAGTGGTTAAAAAGGCGTAAAGGTGTATAATAAATTCTGTGTAAATAGTTAATTTGGATTACTTTATCACCTGCCGCTATAACACTTGGCAACTCGTCACCCAACACTGTCCCCCCATGTGTCATCTTGCAACGCAGGAATATCTGTCTGCCACTGGGTTTGTATCTTAAGTATTCTGGAAGATGTCACAGAGAACAACATGGAGTAGTATCTGGAAATCAGTTTAGAGTGATCATCATCTTACATTAAGGTTTCCAGCACCGAGGTCCAAAGGTGAACATCCCTTAATCCATATTGCGCTGCCACTGCATGCCTAAGTTGAAAGTAATAGAAGAAATAAGTGTCAGGGACACCCAGTTCGGACCTCAGCGCCTGGAATGATTTAAATTTCCCTTCAGTGAACAACTGATGCACATGCTTGAGTCCAACCAGGGCCCACCAATGCACGTCAGGTAAGCGAGCAATTTCCGCCAAGTTGTCATTATACCATAAGGGGGCATTAGGCGATAGAGCAAGGGAGGAGGCCCCAATTTTTTTACTAGATAGGTGAAAAATTTTATACAATTTTAGAACCTCCGCCCCTTGATTAGGATATGGAACATTTCTATATAGGAGATTTATCAATGCCTCATCAGATTGCATGAGAGCCATTTGAGCCGAAAATGAGGCATTAGCAATATCGGGAAAGAACCAGCTATGAATATGCGTCAGCTGGGTTGCCCAGTAGTAAGCATGAAAATCAGGCAAAGCTATCCCCCCTTTTTACACTGGGAGTTTCAAGGTGTCTAGCGAAATCCTAGCTGGGCGAGATGCCCATAGAAATGTGGTGAGTAGAGAATCTATTTCCACAAAAAGTTTTTTACATAAGTATTTTGGGGCATGCCAAAAAATATACAAAAATCTGGGGAGAAAAATAATTTTAAAAAGGTTAATCCTGCCCAATAAAAGGAAACTTACCCCAAGTATTAAAGCAGTTTTTTATTCTTCGTATTAATGGATTTACATTGTTGTCTATATAGGTTTTCAGAGGCAATTGTATTTAAATTTAGAAACCACTTAAAGTGGTACAAAGGGTGAAATCGGGGATCTAATGGAAAAATGCTATATTTAGTCCAATTGACTTTGAAGCCCGTAAAGGTCCCACATTTTAAGATAACCTGTAGGGTGGTGAGTAGAGAATCTGCTGGGTCCACCAAATACAACAACATATTATCTGCATATAAGGATGTTTTTTCTTCTAAATTATTAATTTTACAACCCTTGACTGCTCCATTTTATCTAAGGAGCACTGCCAGGGGCTCTATGGCTAGGGCAAATAATAAAGGGGACAAGGGACACCCCTGCCTAGTGCCCCTGAGCATTGGAAAGGCGTCAGTTATGTTATTGTTCACTCTAAGGTGTGCCATGGGCTGTGAGTACAATAGCTTGATCCAGGTTATGAAACCAAGGTCAAAACCAAACCTTTTAAGGATCTCAAATAAAAAGGGCCATTCAATAAAGTCAAGTGCTTTATGCGTATCTAGTGACACTACCACTCTAGTGTCAGAGTCTGCTCCCGTGATCTGGATATTAGTGAATAAGCGACGTAAGTTAATGGCTGTCGATCGACCCGGATTAATCCCGTTTGATCAGGGTTGATAAGTCCTACAATGACCGTGTTTAGTCTACGTGCCAGAACTTTGGCCAAAATTTTTGCGTCAGCGTTTATCAACAAAATAGGCCTATATGATTCACAGTATTTGAGATCCTTATTGGGTTTTGGAATCAAAACTATCAAAGCCTCCCTAAGTGAGGGAGGCAGGTCCCCCGTTTCATAGGCTTCCTTAAATATGGACAAAAGTAATGGGGATAAGTATTCAGCATAGGACCTGTACCATTCGATTGGATAACCATCCAATCCCGGGGTTTTGTTTGGTTTAAAGAAAGCAATTGCCTCATTGATTTCCTCTATTGAAATAGGTCTATCCAATTCAGCGATCTCAGTCTCAGAGAGGACAGGTAGATGAGTATCATTTAAGTATTGCATTAGATCATCCTGTTTATAATCAGCTTTAGAGGTATAAAGTTGAGAATAAAACTCAAAGAAAGTCTGCGTAATCTCCTCCTGGGAGGTTTTAAGAACTTCATTAACATCAAAAATACAAGATATTGAGATAGGTGGCATATCCGCTCTGGCCAGGTAGGCCAGAATTTTACTATTTTTGTCACCAAACTCGAATAATCTATGTTTCTGGTAAAGCAGCTTCTTTTGGATCTTCTCAATGAGAATCAAGTCAAGTTGTTGCATAGATTCTCTCCACAATTGATAATTGGCAGAGGAGGGGTTTTTAACATAGTCCACCTCTGCTGCCAAAGCCTTATCCTCATGCATGGATATCTTCCATGCCCTGTCCTCTCTAAGACGTTTGATAACATCAGCAACGTTGCCTCGAGCGGTAATCTTAAAGGCTTCCCATGCTGTACCCAGCATTGTGCCCTCTCTATTGCCATTCCAGTAATTGCAAATATTCTTGGCCGTAGCCATACAGAAGGTCTCTTCTTCCAGCCATAGTGGACTCAGACGCCACACCCTATACCCTCTAGAGGGCAATAGGCTGAGTTTAATCAGTAGGGGGGAGTGATCTGAAATTGCTCTCGGTAAGTATGAGTCCTTGATGAGATCCACCTTATTTACATAGGCAGATCCCCATTCTGCCTCTGTACTAGGCGACCGTGGATCGCTGGCAGACATCAAGTCCGCCCAACCCATGGGCACGCTCCCGTGGCACTCTTACATACACGGACCGATGTACAGGTACATCGGTTCGCACAGGAGAGCCGACCTGCCGCGGTATACCTACGTGAGTTGGTCGGCAAGTGGTTAAAGAGGACTGCTATTGGACTCTTGTTTTGTTTTTCTTTTTATGACATTTTACTTTTATTATCTTTTATATTTTCTTTGCACATGGAATATTATATATATTCAATCATAACATTTTTGTATTGAACACTGAATTAATTGGGTGTTATTGTTGTGCTACTGTGAATTTTGCTATTTATGCACTTTGGTATATACAGTGGGGCAAAAAAGTATTTAGTCAGCCACCAATTGTGCAAGTTCTCCCACTTAAAAAGATGAGAGAGGCCTGTAATTTTCATCATAGGTACATTTCCACTATGAGAGACCGAATGAGAAAAAAAATTCAGAAAATCACATTGTCTGATTTTTAAAGAATTCATTTGCAAATTATGGTGGAAAATAAGTATTTGGTCACCTACAAAAAAGTACAAAGGGACCAGGAAGACTGATCCGTGTAAAGGAAAGAATGAATGGGGCCATGTATTGTGAGATTTTGAGTAAAAACCTCCTTCCATCAGCAAGGGCATTGAAGATGAAACATGGCTGGGTCTTTCAGCATGACAATGATCCCAAACACACCGCCCGGGCAATGAAGGAGTGGCTTCGTAAGAAGCATTTTAAGGTCCTGGAGTGGCCTAGCCAGTCTCCAGATCTCAACCCCATAGAAAATCTTTGGAGGGAGTTGAAAATCCGTGTTGCCCAGCGACAGCCCCAAAACATCACTGCTCTAGAGGAGATCTGCATGGAGGAATGGGCCAAACTACCAGCAATAGTGTGTAAAAACCTTGTGGAGACTTACAGAAAACGTTTGACCTCTGTCATTGCCAACAAAGGCTATCTAACAAAGTATTGAGATGAACTTTTGTTATTGACCAAATACTTATTTTCCACCATAATTTGCAAATAAATTCTTTAAAAATCAGACAATGTGATTTTCTGCATTTTTTTTTCTCATTCTGTCTCTCATAGTTGAAGTGTACCTATGATGAAAATTACAGGCCGCTCTCATCTTTTTAAATGGGAGAACTTGCACAATTGGTGGCTGACTAAATACTTTTTTGCCCCACTGTACATTTAATTTTCACTGGTTTTGATATTTATGGTTGTAAGTGGCATTTGTAATTTTGTAATTTTTCTTTGTTATTTGGCATGTGGGAGATCACTATTATATGGTGGGTAGTATTGCAGGCTGCGGTGGATCAAGGAGCTCCAAGGGAGTGCAGGTAAGGTAACGTATATGGGGTTTGGGGATGCCCTTTAGCAGTGAAATGTTTATTTTTTGATGCCTCCAGTCCTCACATGGACTACTTACTGAAACTACAGGATATAGCAGTGATGTAGGGTTGGCAGGAGGAACCACAGCTACCTATCTGACACACTCAGAAGAGTTGAATAGTATCAGTGCCAAGAATTTTAATACCTTGACCCACAGATAGGTAAATGCAAACCTTTCTTATTTTTACAGTGCTGATTCACTTTAATGATGTATACAGTATACCTGTATCGAGAATTGCAGCACGGAAAATTACATTAAAAGGCAGCTTGAAATTCAGTGTTGCTCCTGACAAAATCAAGGCTGAACTCTAAAATTTCTGTCTCATCATTTACTTTGGCAGCCAAATATTAAAAGTCAAAGGGGAGAAAGTCCAAGTCTGTGGCTTATCATTTGGCACAGTGTCACTCTGCATGGTCGGAACAACTTATGAAAGGGCATTAAAATGACAGGGACCTCTGAGTTTGCAAATTAGGCATTTCATTATCACTAATTCCTATTGACTGATTAAAAAAAGACAAAAAAAGGCTCAGTAGGCAAATCCTTATTTCAAACACTGTTAAAAGAGAATTATGGACAAAGCTTTTTTGGTCATAAGTATTTCTCTTCTGGGTCACAAAGGTGCACTTACTATTGCACTTCTCCAGAATCCAGAATAAAAAAACAACAGGCTAAAGCCTGCTGCTGGCTGACATCACAAAGCTGCTCCAGGCTGTGGAAGGATCCCGACCATATTGTCAGGATCCACCCAACTGGCTGATTGACAGTTGGCGACAGCTCTCAGCAGCACACAGCTGAGAACTGAAGCCAGCTGTGCCCACTCAATTACTATCCCAGCTCTCTAGTGGGCACTGGTGAGCAGGGCCATCTTTAATGTGGGGCAAAAGGGGCAGCTGCCCAGGGCCCAGTCATTGTTGAGGGGCCAGGAGCAGCTTCCCCTTGAGCCCCTTGTCATGAAGAGCCCTGGACCAGTGGCAGTGGGAGCAGGTTGAAGAGAGACCAGGAGGGAGAAGAGATCTCTGACCACTGGAGAGATGAGGAGCAGCAGGCACAGCATACTTGACGCGTCCCCACCCAGAGCCTGGATCCCTCCAACCTCCTCTCCACTCTCAGCTCTGTCAGCGGCCAGGAGGACAGTTGGATTGGCCCCCCCCCGAGGACCGACGGGAGGCACAGGCAGTCAGGGACTGCTACCCGCCCTCCTCTCCACTTCCAGCTCTGACAGTGGCTGGAAGACAGGCAGGTTGGGGGCCCCCTCAGGACCGGCAGGAGGTGCATGCAGCCAAGAACTGCTATCCGCCCTCCTCTCCACTTCCAACTCTGACAGTGGACCCGGAGGACAGGCAGATCAGGGCCCCCAGAAGACCAGCGGGAGGTGCATGCAGCCAGTGACTGCTATCCGCCTTCTTCTCCACTCCCAGCTCTGACAGCGGCCAGAGGACAGGGGGCTCACCGAGGACCGGCGGGAGGCGCATGTAGCCAGGGACTGCTACCCGCCTGGGACAGAGTGCAGTCTATGAATCCGCTGGAAGGAGCAGAACACATGACCCAGAAGGAGAGTGGGCCTTGCCTGCTGCTGGCCAGCATGCACGTCCTATGGAAGATACTGGGCATTTATCTCATCCCCCTCTCTGACCCCTCTCTCTCAGCCCCCTCTTTGACCCCCTATCTCTAAACCCCCCCCTCTGAACCCTCTCTCTTTCTCACCCCCCTCTCTGACCCCTCCCCCCTCTCTCTATCTCAACCCCCTCTGACTCTTCTCTCTCACCCCCCTCTTTGACCCCTCTCTCTATCTCACCCCCTTTCGGACCCCTCTCTCTCTCTAATCTCCCTCTCTCTCTCACTCACCTCTCTGACCCCTCTTTGTCTCTCACCCCCTCTCTCCCTCCTCTCTGTGACCCCTCTCACTCTCTGTTCCCCCTCTTTCTCACCCCCCTCTCTCTCTCTCATCCCCTCTCTCTCTCTCTCACTCCCTTCTCTGACCCCTCTCTCTTGTGATAGCTTAGTTCTCAGGCTTAGAGCAGACAGGGGACAGCTGCAGCATTGCACTGATGCTACAGCATGGAGGTGAGTATGTATGGTTGTTTTTTTTATAACCCCAAACTACTCCTTTAAAGGAGTTCCTAAAGCATAATTTGACAGCTATAACGTAGCCAATAATATCACACAAACTCATGTAGGATAAGACTTAAAACTAAAAAATAAAGGATCTTAGAAGATAAGGATACTTTTGTTCAATATGTGGTTTGTGCTACATTGTGAGGACGCCAATATCAAACACTTGTCTAGTGGGTACAGTCCATAGCTTCCAACTGTCCTGATTTGGAGATACTGTCCCTCTTTTGGAAAAAAGACCCTCTGTCTCTTTTTCCTTCTCATTTGTCTCTCATTTCGGTCTGATGTACTGTTTATATCTGTATATAAAAAAACACAATGAATCTATCAAAAAGTGTTTTATATTGCAATACATCTCATCTCATTTGTAAATTGTTGTGTCTGTAAACTTCCAAAGTCAGTATAAAGGAGTCATATTGGTAGAGAAGCACTAGTGGGTATATCAATTATTTTTATGTATTACTTCTCCATATAACGAGGGTGTGGCAGGGGTGTGTCCCTTGACTACATACAGTATAATTTGGTCATAGGTGTCTGCCTTTCCCATTCCGAAAAGTTGGGAGCAGTGTTGCCAACCTCCCGCAGCATTTTTTACTGGCAAAACATGGAAAATTTACTGGCGGAGCACATTTTTTACTGGCAACTTGAAAAATAACAGAACTCCTATTAAAAACTAAGACAATTGATATTTAAACACAACATGGAAACACTGACAATACCCATATCAAGTAATTTGCCTGGTTTACACTTAAAAAGTCAGCACAGCATGACAAATTATCAGACCTTAATATTTATAGATAGTTGTAAAAATCACTGATTTTTACAAACTGTCAGTAAATTTACTGGCCGTTGGCAACCCTGGTTGGGAGGTGTGTACAAACCTATATGCTTTTCAAGTGAGAAAACATCTTTAGGCAACAATTTTTTGCAGTGGTCTCCAAACTGCAGCCACTGGCCACTAATGTTAGCCATACATGGCTCAAACATAATGGGGCTGGAAATCTAGCTGTGTATGGCTATCTTAACCCCTTTGTGATGGAGGGTAAAACAAATCATAACACCTGTACACAGTATTGCAACTTTGACATGTTAGTAGTTGTCATACCTACAATTTTACTAAGTGTATCCAGATGAGATATACCGTATATACTCGCGTATAAGACGAGTTTTTTGACACGGATTTTGTGTCAAAAAACCGAGATTTGTCTTATGCGCGAGTCAACAGCCGGTACGAGCGCAGGGAAACATTCCGAGGGCACCCGCCGCGGCTGAGATGCATTCCAGGGATGCCGGGGATGCCGTCACGTCCGCTGACGGCCTGCTGGAGGGCGGAACTTCAGCTCAGTCACACTTGCGACGTGACTGGGCTGAAGGTAAGGGCAGAGGACACAGGCACTTCCTATGAATGGAATAAGGCTGCCGTGTCCTTCTTATGTAAATGTAAAAGAAAAGAAAACAGTTTGGCAATTCGATTAACTAACCATATTAACCCTTATTGTGTGAACAATAAGGGTTAATATGGTCAGATATTCAAATGACAAAACTGTGTTTTTTTTCTTTGCATTTGACATATGTGAAGAACACAGCAGCCTTATTCAATACATAGGAAGTAAGTATACTGTACTGTAAAAATAAACAGTTGTACACACACACACACACTCCCGATTACATGGTATCTTTCCCACTTAGGCTTATACGTGAGTCAATAAGTTTTCCCATATTTTTTGGGCAAAAGTAGGGGGGTCGGCTTATACACGGGTCGACTTATACACGAGTATATACGGTACCTTGTTTTTTTCAGGACAAATTGGGATTTCATTTGCATTTAAATGGTAATGGATATCTCCTTTTAATTTCTTTCTAAAAACAATGTGAAATAAATTCTCCTGCTCCTGACGATCGCAGCGATACCACAAATGTGTATGTTATTTGTTGTTGGTACTCATAGTTGGGCCCAGACACAATAGTGTGCATTTTGCTGCTTTTTATCCTACCTAAAACCCTGACCTTTGACTCTGACTTCGACCTTTAACCCTAATCCTAACCCTGACACTGATGTAGATCAAACTCTGATCTAGCCATTTTTAAAAAAATATTATTTATTTATTTATTTTACACCCACTGCTTTGTTTACCCTTTTCGCCTCTAGCAAAGAGAAAAGGGTACAATGTATATTTTTATAAATTCAAGAGGAGAGAAAAAAAAACAAAGGCATGGGCTGTACAGTTACTGATCACCATGATAACCAATTATAGACTATAACAGTGACCAGGTGATTAAGGCAGTCATGTTGGAACAGGAAGGGGCCATCCCCAAACTATTCCCACAAAGTTGGCAGCATGAAATTGTCCAAAATGTCTTGGTGTGCTAACATCTTAAAAGTTCCCTTCACTAGAACTAAGGGGCCAAGCCCAACCCCTGAAAAAAAAACCCACACCATAATCCTCCCCTCACCAAATGATTTGGATCAGTGCACAAAGCAAGTTCCATAAAGACATGGATGAGTGAGTTTGGGGTGGAGGAACTTGATTTGGTTGCACCTGACCTCCACCCGATAGAACACCTTTGGGATGAATTAGAGCGGAGACTGTGAGCCAGGCCTTTTCATCCAACATCAGTGCCTGACCTCACAAATGCGCTTCTGGAAGAATGGTCAAACATTCCCATAGATACACTCCTAAAACTTGTGGACAGCCTTCCCAGAAGAGTTGAAGCTGTTATAGCTGCAAAGGGTGGGTCAACTCAATACTGAACCCTACGGACTAAGACTGGGATGCCATTAAAGTTCATGTGCATGTAAAGGCAGGTGTCCCAATACTTTTGGTAATATAGTGTATGTCTGTATAAACAACATTCTAACACTTTTATATTGGGATGCTAAATAATGATCTCTATCACCCATTCAGAGAACAGGATGCAATATGTGAGGGCAGTAATACGAGCAATATGAGTGGTGGAGCGAGCAGAAAAGGGCAGACAACTGAGTGTCTTTCAGTTTCCTAGTGCCTTTTGATGGCGTAGGAAACTATACTCATTGGCACCTTGGCTTTCTTTGCTCTAAAGGAAAGACCTATGTTTTTAAGGGTTATAATGATCTGTCTGTCTTCCTTTGGAAATTGCCTTTTTCTTGCCATTTCAAAAGCAGGATACTACTTCCTGCAGTAAAATACTGTGCAAAGATTGCTTGAAAGAGTCTAGTAACACAGTTTGTTTCAACACGCTTGATGGCCATCATCTTGGACTATATCTCCCAGCACTTCAAGCGCTTTGTATTACAGTCTTTTGGGCATAGAGTATTTTGGCTCTCGCCCTGCTGGTGGGAGGAGAATATAGCGACAGTATAGCAACTTATTTAGGGCAACAGCCATATTAAATCTAAGGCATCGGCACTAGGCTACATTAGCATAAACGTTCAAGGCTTTACTTACATTGCTGCAGAACAACTGTGAGTTGTTAACCCATTACTTCTTCCTTAAAAAAGGTATTTTTTGTATAACTCTGAAATGTACATTATACAAGTTCAAGAAAAGTTAGAGGCACAGTAGAACGCCATCGCCCGATGCTCCTTAATGATCATACAGTGCCTTGCGAAAGTATTCGGCCCCCTTGAACTTTGCGACCTTTTGCCACATTTCGGGGCATCAAACATAAAGATATAAAACTGTAATTTTTTGTGAAGAATCAACAACAAGTGGGACACAATCATGAAGTGGAACGAAATTTATTGGATATTTCAAACTTTTTTAACAAATAAAAAACTGAAAAATTGGGCGTGCAAAATTATTCAGCCCCCTTAAGTTAATACTTTGTAGCGCCACCTTTTGCTGCGATTACAGCTGTAAGTCGCTTGGGGGAGTCTCTATCAGTTTTGCACATCGAGAGACTGAAATTTTTGCCCATTCCTCCTTGCAAAACAGCTCGAGCTCAGTGAGGTTGGATGGAGAGCGTTTGTGAACAGCAGTTTTCAGTTCTTTCCACAGATTCTCGATTGGATTCAGGTCTGGACTTTGACTTGGCCATTCTAACACCTGGATATGTTAATTTGTGAACCATTCCATTGTAGATTTTGCTTTATGTTTTGGATCATTGTCTTGTTGGAAGA
>BLSH010251073.1:192916-205930 GCA_018402905.1 Glandirana rugosa
TGTGTTAGTACTTCACCTTGCTTTAAATAACCTATAAAGTTTGAAAAAATTGTTTATTTGACTTTTTAACCCGCACGTTTTAATAAGTCTGGGAAATGAAAGTCACGTCGTTTGAGAGAGGTCTTCAAGTCACTCCTAGAGACTTACTAGGTTACAACTGGAGTTACTGATTACTACTATTTATCTTACGTGGACACACATTAGTTCAGAGGTATATTTACGTGGACGTGACACTATCAGAGTCTCCAGGCAAATTTCGCGTCTCTCGTAGTACTTCTTGTTCCTTGTGTGGTCCGTCCAGGTTCTATGACAACACCTCTTCAAATTTCGGCCTAAACCTATGTTTTTCTAAAGGATTCGTACTCCTTCCATTTCAATATTATCGCTTGCACAGTGCTCCTTGGGATGTTTAAAGCTTAGGAAATCTTTTTGTATCCAAATCCGGCTTTAAACTTCTCCACAACAGTATCTTGGACCTGCCTGGTGTGTTCCTTGTTCTTCATGATGCTCTCTGCGCTTTAAACGGACCTCTGAGACTATCACAGTGCAGGTGCATTTATATGGAGACTTGATTACACACAGGTGCATTCTATTTATCATCATTAGTCATTGAGGTCAACATTGGATCATTCAGAGATCCTCACTGAACTTCTGGAGAGAGTTTGCTGCACTGAAAGTAAAGGGTCTGAATAATTTTGCACGCCCAATTTTTCAGTTTATTTGTTAAAAAAGTTTGAAATATCCAATAAATTTCGTTCCACTTCATGATTGTGTCCCACTTGTTGTTCATTCTTCACAAAAAATTACAGTTTTGTATCTTTATCTTGGAAGTCTGAAATGTGGCAAAAGGTCGCAAAGTTCAAGGGGGCGAATACTTTCGCAAGGCACTGTACATATGCTCATATACTCTCTGAAGGCCGAGCGCCTTCTATGGGGAGTTGTTGGTCCCAATGTTTTTTTCTTCATCTGTAGTGCCTGCTCTATACAGTATGTGGGGAAAACCACAAGGAGGCTGCATAATCACCTTTGTGATCCCATCTGCAATATAAAGGAGAGGTGATCACTCAGCCCTACGGATTCAGGGGATCAAGTAAGTGGTTCCTGCCAAGAGACACATTTGGGCTCCTATGCAAAAAAAGAAGTATATTGGATTTTCCATTTACAAACCAGGATCCCCAATGGGTTGAATTTTGAATGGGACCTTACACACTTTTACGTAGACTTTCTAGTTGAAGTATATAAGAGAGCTGGTTGATCAGTGTTGTGGGTTATGATTAAACTCTAAGGTCAGTGCAAAACACACTAACCTTTTCTCCCTCACTGTGTTCATTAGTGTGTTTTTGTGCAGCTATGTTCGTGAATTTTCAGTAAAGGTGGAGCACAGTGTAGGAAGTGCGGCTGTCTGGATCTTATTTGATTATTACATACATTATTTTTCAGTCTTTGTTAAAGTGATACTAAAGTCTTGTTTTTTTTTGTTTAAAAATAACAAACATGTTATACTTACCTGCTCTGTGCAGTGTTTTGCACAGAACAGCCCCGATCCTCTTCTTCTCGGGTCCCTCGCCAACACTCCTGGCCCCTCCCTCCTGCCGAGTGCCCCCACAGCAAGCAGCTTGCTATGGGGGCACCCGAGCTGAGCAGCTGCTCCATGTGTCCATTCAGACGCGGAGCCGAAGCTTGGCTCTGCCCCTGCTCTCCTCATTGGCTCACTGACTTAGATTGACAGCACTGGGAGCCAATGGCGCCCGCTGTGTGTCTCAGCCAATCAGGAGGGAGAGTCCCAGACAGCCGAGTCATTTGTGCAACATCGCTGTAACGAGATGGGGCTCAGGTAAGTATTAGGGGGCTGAGGGGGGCTGCTTCACACAGCAGGTTTTTTATCTGAATTGATAGAATCCATTAAGATAAGAAAAACTTCTGCCTTTAGAACCACTTTAACCTGAACTTTTTTTTCACCTCTGGCAGTTTACTGCTTACCTTTGTACTATTTCAGGTTGTTCACTGGACTTGAACGGTTTACATTTCAATAAAAACTGGAAATATGGTATATATTTGGCTTGTTTTATTGTCCATAGTACCTTCAATCATACACCTAAATTCTATACATTTCTTAGATGACAGATAGTACAAATACACCTAATTTTCAATATTATCTAGCAGACAATTACACAAGTCCTTTTTCTAATAAATATTACTTCCTCACATTTCCCTCACATTTCCCATTAGACTTCCATCCTGTAGCTTCAGTGCATGACCTCATGGAAAATAAGAAATGACACTAACTACAAAGACATCCGGAGGATGTAATATATTACTGCCATGTATTATGAAACAGTTTTGATCCTTCTTATTCAATAAAATGTTACATTGGGAGATACTTACCATGTCTCTCTGCCTTTCATTCATCTACAGTAAGGATATAATGCCTATGTAAAAATACATTATTAATCTGTGCTGACAGTTTTTTCAGAACCAGGCAACCTAAGGAAAACAAATGAACTGGTGCAACCTGTAAAGAAGCAAATAAATACTTGCAGTTTGGTGGGGTTATGCAACACTTCTGGGTGTATAGGATAGCATTTTCCCTGCTGGGTGTTGTGGTTCTTGCCATCAGCCCATACGCCACTAAAAAACAAAGTAATGATATAGGAGTTGGCTGGAGAAACCACACTTGCCACCATGAATGGTGAGTATTAAAGTCCAAATGAAATTTCATTTACTATCATTTCAATACATTCTGAGTGCATCAAAACAAATATTATTATTATTATTATTATTATAATACAGGATTTATATAGCGCCAACAGTTTACACAGCACTTTACAATATAAAAGGGGGACAATACAGTTACAATACAATAGAATACAAGAGAATTAAGAGGGCCCTGCTCAGTATAGTGCGCAGTCTTATTTTCCTAGATTAGAAAACATCCACAGCTATTGTTTATGTAGCACCCTTGTCCTAAACAGGGTTGCTAGTAAATTGAGTTGTGCTAGGTGGTAGCTAGCCTGGCTAATTTGTAGTCTATTTGGTCAAATGGGTTTCTCCTAAGCTAGGTGGCACGTTTGCCTTTGGCATTAGTATGATGAATTACAGTGAATTCAGGTTATGAGTGAATATGCTTTCTCAGCCAATCAGCAGGAGTTTCTTTGGCCGCTGAGGCTGCTGGGACAGGCTATTTATTCGGGGAAAGTCAGGTGATCGGGGTTCTTTTCTGCATGTGGAGCAGCAGCAGAAGTGTTGGCCTGAAGCCTGGGGCCTAACCACATGTAAAGGGGCTCAGACTGAGGGGAGCCTGATCACTGCCAGGAGGCAAGGGTGAAGAAGTTACAAAGAGATGGCCCCTGCCCCACCTATAACTGCCCTTCACAGCAATGAGCACATGGAAGGGCAAACGCATGAAGGACAAAACAAGAGAAAAATTCCAAGCACAGTTCACAAACCAAGCGATACACAGGGTGCCATGAAGAGGCCTTGCAGCTTACGCATGAGTTTGCAAATGTGTGCTAACTAAACCCCTGTTTTTTAACGCATACTGTTGGACAGGTTAATCCAGTTGGTAAGCAGACTGATTGGTGAGTTGAGCTTGGAATTTTTCTCTGGTTTTGTCTTTCATGCGTTTGCCCTTTCATGTGCTCCTTGCTGTGAAGGCCAGTTATAGGTGGGGGCAGGGGCCATCTCTTTGTTACTGGTTTAAATTTGGTCAGGGGACACACTGGGCACCTTGGATGCCATTGTGCTATGTGCTGAGTGTCCATTGTGCCCCTGTGCCTTTAAGGGGGATTGGGCCACCTCCAGGCCACCTGCCTCTCATCTATCCATTAGAATGCATGTGCTCCCACTGTGGAGAGCTTCATAAATTCAGAAAGGTTAGGAGTGCAAGTCATACTCGGAGTGCATGGAAGGACAAACGCATGAAAGACAAAACCAGTGAAAAATTCCAAGCTCATCTCACAAACCAAGCGATACACAGGTGCCATGAAGAGGCTTTGCAGCTTACGCATGCATTTGCAAATGTGTGCTAACTAAACCCCTGTTTTTAACACATACTGTTGGACAGGTTCATTTGGCTGGTAAGCAGAGTGGTGATGATTTGAGCTTGGAATTTTCCTCTGGTTTTGTCTTTCAAGGGAGAAGAAGTTGCCAGAGGAACAACCACTGTTGTTGCCGGAGGCAGGTGTACAGGGATGGAGTTTTGAAGGAGTACCAGAGGAGATTCTTCATCAGCCGGGGACTGTGAAGTATCTGGGAAAGCTTCAGGATAGAACTCATCCCAGAAGTAAAGCTTGAAGAAGTATAGCGGGTAGCTGTGAGATAAGCATAAGGGATCCAACGGGTAGCTAAGAGTCCAGGGAATCCAGCGGGTAGCTGTGGCTGAAGCTTGAAGAATACAGCTGGTAGCTGTGAGCTGAGCTTGAGGATCTACAGTGGGATACTGTGAGTATAGTTGTTGTGATAGGAGACTGCAGTTGCTACGAGATACAGATTGCTGCATTTAGCTTAAAGGCCCTTTTTCTGTATTGCTGTCTGCCTAGTTCTATTTTTGTCCAAGGTGTCTGCCAAGTTGCTATTGCATTTGCCTAAGGGTGTCCTGTGCCCTAACCCTCTCTCCCAAATTTCCTGTTACAAGAAATAAAGCTCTCTTTGTGACTGGCGCCCATCTTTCTATCTTGCACTACACCCACCATGCCTAGTAGCCTGCACCCTGAGGATGAATGTCGGCCCTTCCGGCCTCTGGGGGTCACCATCCGGCACTTGGAGATTGGGGAGGGCGCTACATAGAAAAGTCTGCCCCCGCCAACAACTGCAGACTAGGACACTAGCGCCTTGTGTGAAAGTAGTGGTCTTTCTGCAGAAGTCCAACCTGCTCCCAGTACTATAGTTCTGCAATGAGGTGGACCCGATCGGATCACCCATGTGAAAGAGGCCTTAACGTGGATGTAAACCCTCAAATATATACCCAGTGAAGTGAACAGCCTCAGATAATACACAGAGATTAAACAAATCTCCCTATATAAGTTTTACATCCATATCTGCTGTCTTCATCTTTGGATACTATTTAAAAAGTGCCCTTCGTGTTAGCATATTTTATTTTCCTGGTTAACATTGCAGAGAAGCCTGGGCACACAGCAAGAGAACCCAAATTAAGCACGCTTCCCACTGTAATTCATATGTGACAAAGTGATATATGCTCACAACATACTGTTGGAAGAATGAGCTAAGTCGGGAATCTTTCATTAAAATGTAGCTAGAGTAATGCTTTATGTGAACCTATAAAATGTTGATTTTTGATGGACTAATGAATGTGTTTACTCGAGACGAGAGAACATCTGGTGACGGAGGAGACGGCTTGATTATCGTTTCTGTTCCTGGGAAAACAAAGCTTTTAGATATGTGATGATATGAATTACTCCCTTCTGGCTCCAAGATGGACTTCTTATCAAGAACCAGTCTAAACTAGAACTGTCATGGCGCCGTCCATGAATCGTTTCCCTTTCTATCGGTCACATGGGAAAACCACCCATTTAACTGCTTGATTGCTAATAGAAGATATGGATGTTGATTGGGTTGATTCTATGATCATCCCTAGGTTACAACCCAGAACACACCTATGCCTTATGCATATTCATTACTATAAAAAAAAGCTTAAGCCCTTGCTTTCATTAGGATTACACATAGGCAGACCTGCTGTACTGTGTTTCCTCCATGGGCATGTAATAAAGCGAATCTACATGTTTTCCTACAATCACCGGTGTCCAGCCTGGAGTTTTTCCAACACATACACAGTGACAATCTGTATCAAATAAAGTATTAAAAAGTCCTTCCAGAGCTCATGCTAAAATGTGTGACACATTGGGGGTTATTTACTAAAGGCAAATTCACTCTTCACTACAAGTGCACTGCAAGTGCACTTGGAAGTGCACTGCAAATGCAATTGGAAGTGCAGTCACTGTAGATGTGAGGGGGACATGCAAGGAAAATTAAAAAACAACATTTTCCCTTGCACATGATTGGATGATAGCAGTGATTCCCCTCATTTCAGATTTTCCCCTCAGATCTACAGCAACTGCACTTCCAAGTTCATGTGCAGTGCACTTCCAAGTGCATGTGCAGTGCACTTCCAAGTGCATGTGCAGTACACTTGTAGTTCAGAGTGGTTTGCCTTTAGTAAATCATCCCCATTGTGTAAATAACTTCTTGTAAAGTCCATCCAATGTTATATTGTTGTGAAGTATTATGACTGAGGAATATACATCAACTGTTCTCAAAGGAAAACAGGCAATGCCGCTTACAAGAGATGTTGGATCTAAGGTTATAGAGATCATACAGGCTCAGGCAAGTAACTCCCGACTAGGCAATCTCCTCCTCAGGCTCCTCCAGATGAAGATTCCTCCTAATGATTGTGGGCTGTATTGAATCCACAGAGGATCTTAGGGACATGAATCACCTTATCCCAAATGTTTCCCGGTATCATAGGGTATAAAGAAGAGGCTTTATGGTATAGTACATCTGTCAGGAAAATAGCCGTTTTTGGCCAGTCCACAGGTGCCCGCACGCGTAAACGCGCGCCCATGCGCGCCAATGGAGCCGATCAGTCCATTTAAGCATCCTGCGCCCTGTAGCAGGTGCTGTCTAATCTACAGCAAATCCGTGTTCCCAAGAGACCTGTACCTGTGCATTTCCTGTTCCTGTGACCCTGGCTTGACCTGATTACCCGTGCTATCTGCCTGAACTGACCTCTGCTTGTCCACGATCACTCTCTCTGCCTGATCCCTCTTTACCCCGCGGTCTGCCTGCTGACGACCCTGCCTGAGCCCGACCATCCATCCATCTGATCCCTCTGCACTGTTTTGCCTGAACGTTGCTGACCCGGCCTGAACCACTACTCTCAGTCTTGCATGGACTTCTGGAAGACATCTTACCATCTGTGTATAAATCCAGCCCTCGTGCTCCCCTGTGCTCCAGCGCTCCCTGTCTGTTCTATCAGGGGTTCTGGAACCAGGGCCGTAAGAGAGGTTGTTCCCCGCACGAACCAGACTCCACCGCCAGGATTGTGACAGTATCAGACAGCCATGACAGAGTCTGTGCGGGACCCTCTCCTATGGATGAACTATGCCAGCACCTGTCCGGCCTCACATAGCCATGAAAGGCCTACAAAAGGGCTACGCGCAGCTCAAGGAGCAAGTACAAGAACTCGCTGTGCCCCCGGCTCTAGAGACTGTACCTGCTGCTGTGGTCCCATCACCCGAACCATGGGTTCCCATGCCTGAACGCTTCTCAAGGGATCGCAGGAAGTTTCGGGCATTCAAGACCGCCGTGAACTGTATTTCTCACTTCAGCCCCACACCTTTTCCCTGGAGACCACCAAGGTGGGCTTTGTCATTTCTCTGCTCCTCGGAGACCCCCAGGCCTGAGCTCACCGTCTCCTGCAGCAAAAAGCAGCAGCTGTGTCCAGCTTGACCCAGTTTTTCCATGCCATGGCCCAGCTGTATGAGGACCCCCATCTAGCCGCTTCGGCCGAAGCCGCCCTCCACGCTCTCCAGCAGGGCCTACGAACGGCAGAAGACTATGCCGCCGAATTTCGGCGCTGGAGCGCTGACACGAATTGGAATGACGCAGCTCTCTGTCACCAGTTTTGTTTGGGACTGTCCAAGGCTCTAAAGGATGAACTGGCCCGAGTGGGGGTTCCCTGTCCGTTGGACGCCCTTGTTAACCTGGCCATCCAGCTCGACCGGCGCTTCCGGGAGTGCAAGGCCGAGCGATCCAGGGGCCCAGCACGCTTCGCCCAGTCACCAAGTGACCCCAGTCCAAGACCCCTGCCTGCAGGACTGCCTGACCCAGTGCAACTCGGACTCCTCCGCCCCTCTCTTTCTCACAAAGAGAGACAACGCCGCAGGAATGACAATCGGTGCCTCTATTGCGGTGAACCCGGACATTATGTCAGAACCTGCCCAGTCAAGCTGCACAAGCACCCTACAGCTGCATCCAGTGCCTTGGCCGCACCCCCACACAGGGGGACTCACTTGGCTCTACCCATTTCCCTGCAGCTTGAAGAGGAAAATATTCCAGTTCAGGCCATCATAGACTCTGAAGCCTGCAGCTGTTTTCTGGATTGGACATTTGCTGCCCAGTACCAGATCCCTCTCCAACCCAAAGCACACCGGATGTTGGTGCACCTGGCTGATGGATCTGCCATCAGCTCCGGACTTGTTACTCATGAGACCACCCCACTGCCGGTTAGCACGCCCAGCGGGCACCAAGAACTCCTATGCTTGGATGTCATCTCCTCCCCTCTTTTTTCCCATTATTTTGGGCCTCCCATAGCTACAGGCGCACAACCCCGACATAAATTGGAGCACAGGCACAGTCAGGTTCCAGTCACCTTATTGTGCGCAACACTGCCTACAAACGGGCACTGAAATGGCCCCAATCCTGCTATGCCTGGACTCTGACCCAGACCCTGAAACCCGCCGGGCCGTTCCACCCGTGTACCACACCTTTTTGGATGTGTTTAGCAAGAAAGGCACAGACAAGCTTCCTCCTCACAGATCTTATGATTGCCCCATCGAGCTCCTTCCCAGAGCGGAAGTCCCCTTTGGACGGATTTTTCCTCTTGTCAAGCTCGAACTGGTGGCGCTCAAGGCCTACATTTACGACAACCTAAAGAAAGGGTTTATCTGTCCATCCACATCACCAGCAGGAGCCGGAATATTCTTTGTGGAGAAAAAAGATCATTCCTTGCGACCCTGCATTGATTACAGGGAACTTAATAAGATTACGGTGAAGAACCGCTATCCTCTCCCCTTGGTACCCAAACTGTTCCAACGGCTGGAAGCGGCCACCATATTTACCAAGTTGGACTTGCGGGGAGCCTAGAATCTGGTCCGCATTAGCGAAGGCGATGAGTGGAAGACCGCCTTCCGTACTCGGTTCGGACACTACGAGTACCTGGTTATGCCCTTCGGGCTCTGTAACGCCCCCGCAACATTCCAACACTTTGTGAATGACATTTTTAGGGACTACCTAGACCAGTTTGTGATCGTCTACCTAGACAACATTTTGATCTTTTCTGCCAATCTGGACGAACACCGTCAACACGTGGCCAAAGTATTAAGTCGCCTCCGCCAGCATGGGCTCAATACCAAAGCAGAGAAGTGCGAATTCTAGCAATCCAGCATCCCCTTCCTGGGATTAATCATATCCGTCAAGGGAATTACCATGGATCCGCAGAAAGTGGCTGCTATCCTGGAGTGGCCGGTACCGGTGGACAAGAAGGGAGTCCAACGGTTCATTGGATTTGCCAACTTTTATAGAAAATTTATAAGAGGGTTCTCAGCTATCATCTCACCGATTACTCAGCTTACTAAGCAAAATACCCGGTTCCGGTGGTCCAGCGAGGCACAGGCAGCTTTTGAGAAGCTTAAGAGATTATTCACTTCTGCACCTGTCTTGAAGCACCCGGATTCAACCCTACCATATGTCCTAGAAGTGGACGCTTCGGAAAATGCTGTGGGAGCTGTCCTTTCGCAGAGACATGGCCTCAAGGCATCACTGCACCCCGTGGCCTTCTTTTCTCGTAAGTTGTCAGCACCAGAAAAGAGCTATGACGTGGGGGACAGAGAGTTACTGGCCATTAAGTCAGCACTGGAGGAGTGGCGCTATCTACTCGAAGGGGCTACTCACCCCATCCTCATTTACACAAAAATCTAGAGTACCTGAGGACAGCGAAGAGACTGAGACCGCGCCAAGCCCGGTGGGCACTCTTCTTCTCTAGATTTTCCTTTCACCTCACATACCGGCCCGGATCAAAAAATACTAAACCCGATGCCCTGTCCCGAATGTTCTGTGACCCGGAAAGTCCTATCCCACCAGACACCATTCTTCAACCCAGCAACTTCCTACTAACCCAGGAAGACCTGTTATCCTGGATCCGACGATCCCTAGCCGGGATCACCAGTCCTCCCAACCACGGGCTAGCGCTAAATGATGGACTGTTGTGGCATGGTAACAAGATCTTCGTGCCTGAGGATCTACGAGTGTCTGTTCTCCAGACCTGCCACGACCACAAACTGGCCGGGCACTTCGGTACCCGAAACACGTCAGAGCTGCTTCAGCGGTCCTTCTGGTGGCCACAGGTGGACGGGGGACTGTAAAAAATACGTCAGCACCTGAAATAAAAATGGGGTGGATATGGGTTCCCCAAGTTTATTTGTAACTATATATTAATTGTCTATTCCTCTAATTCATTAACCTATTAAAACTCTGATAACAGTAATGATAATGGTACGATAATAAGGTTAGCTTATATATATATATAAATAATCAATCACTCTGCTTCAATAAAGCAAGGATTACAAAACATCTCACCAGATCTGCGCGTCCGCTCACTGATGAAATGTTTTACAGAACTTTTAAGATCACTCCAGCAGTCTTCAGAATTCATGAACCAGCGCAAATATCCACCGCAGAGAGATACATTCAGTTCTGATTGCTCTTGTAGAGTTGAGGAACTCAAGACAAAAATATATTAGGGTTATGGATTCTGTGTAAGATTTCTTTCCACACTCCTTCTGAGGGTGCCAAATGAAATAACTACACTCCTGCTTCTGGGGTGCCAAATGAAACAAAAATGGGGTGGATATGGGTTCCCCAAGTTTATTTGTAACTATATATTAATTGTCTATTCCTCTAATTCGTTAACCTACTAAAACTCTGATAACAGTAACGATAATGGTACGATAATAAGGTTAGCATATATATATATATATATATATATATATATATATATATATTTATATATAAATAATCACTCTGCTTCAATAAAGCAAGGATTACATTTATTATAAGGAAAATAAAGATTCTAACATCAAAACACTATAAGAAAATATAGAATACACAACAAACAATGATACGTTACATGTCACCGTCCTCAAGATGCTATTCTGGCTGGGCTCCAATGGGCGAGAGAGAGACCAGCAGGAAGTGGCTTCAGACCTTTAAACTGTGCTCAGGCACCCACCCACACACACCCACATGCCACCCTATATAGGATTATAACCAATGGTGGCAGGTTTCCTTTCTTCAATCCATCCCCTAGGAAGCATGCCGTGTTGTATGTGGTAGCAATCACTAGAGGCAGTATATGTCCATGTATAACTGATATTTGGCCCATTCATCAGGTCTCAATGTGGCTTACATTCCGAATGTTACTCCCCTGCCCGGAGGCAGGACTCCCAGATGAAGATTGATAAGCACTGGTCATCTCCATAAAACTTGTTGAATGGCATTCCAGGTTACTTCCAGCAGTGTGCAGACCAGATATGGTTAGATTTAATAGTTCTTGCATTATGGAAAAACCATGTTGCTCCAACAACGCCTGCCCCACCTGTGCCAGGAACAAGAACAGCAAGACCAGAACCTGGGGGCTGCTAAACCCACTCCCTATACCTGAAAAACCATGGGCAATGATTGCCATGGACTTCATTGTTGAACTGCCCTTGTCAGAAGGATACTCCATGATCTTCGTAGTGGTTGACAGGCTAACAAAGATGGCCCATTTCCTTCCAATGAAGGGCACACCAAATGCACCTGAGACAGCAGAGGTCTTTGACCGAGAAGTCATCAGGCTCCACGGAGTCCCCGCAAATATAGTATCGGATCGTGGAGTTCAGTTTACCTCCAGGTTCTGGAGGTCTTTGTGTGCCTCCCTAGGCATTGAACTTTCTTTCTCTTCAGCCTACCACCCGCAGACCAATGGTCAAACTGAAAAAAACAATCAGACCTTGGAACAGTACCTGCAATGTTTCTCCTCCTTTGCACAGGACGATTGGGCTTCCTTGTTACCATTAGCTGAGTTTGCGTACAATAACACGGTTCATTCCGCCACGGGGTAATCCCCATTCTTCGCGAACTACGGCTTTCACCCATCCTTCATTCCCAACATCGTCTCCGAAAGCCAGGTGCCAGCTGTACAGAGCACAGTGAAATTTCTCGAGGATAACACTAAGCTACTACAGGAAACCATGGCCAAAGCCCAGGAAATATCAAAAAAAGGAGAAGAGGGGTAGGTCAAAGACCTGACCCTCAAATAGACACCATCAAGGGGGTATACTGTTAAATGATAAACTTTATTAATGCATATAAAAATTAGTAAACCAATACCAGAACCATTTAAAAATTAGACAACGTTGTCTTAACACACAAGACATACATAGGACAAACACAGACCCCCCGCCCCTTGGGGTTGCCATGAAGAAAATGCACACAGCTACACACTGAATATACCTATATGATTGTTGTAGGAGAACCCTAATAGATAATAGGTATGGTGTAGATGGTTTTTCAATAATAGGATGCAGAGGCGGCTCTTTAATTAGGCAAATTAGGCGGTCGCCTTAGGCCTCGCACACACAGGGGCCTCGCGGCCGCCTAATTTGTCTTATTAAAGATCCGCCTCTGATAATCATCACAGATCCCCTGCCGTCAGCTGAGCACAGACTGTTTATTGATATCAGAGAAGCGCTGCGAGTGGGAAAGGAACAGTGTGATGGAGCGAAGCTCACGGAGCGAGCAGTGAGTGCTGACCCCTCCCCCTGCAGCCCGCACAGCCAGTCAGTGGACAGCTGCAGCTGCTTCCTCCTCCCCCCTCCTCTCCTACTGTGTCTGCCCCGCCCACACTCCCCGACAGGCAGAGTTCTGTAAGAGAAGGAGATGTGGGCGGGAAGATTCAAGAGAACAGCCCAGCATGTGAAGAAAGATGGGAGTCTCATCCGTCCATCCATCCATGCAGTCCCTCCTGCTTTTCAGTGAGTACTCTGATGTGGGGGTGCCTCTCTCCTCTCTCTCCCCCCCTCTCTCTCTGTTTCCTTTCTCTCTCTCCTCTCCCCCCCTCTCTCCCCCCCTCTCTCCCCCTCTCTCTCTCTCCTCTCCCCCCCTCTCTCTCTCCTCTCCCCCCTGTCTCCCTCCCTCTCTCCCCCTCTCCCCCCCCCTCTCTCTCTCCTCTCCCCCCCC
>BLSH010251073.1:211192-244565 GCA_018402905.1 Glandirana rugosa
TACATTCAAGATAACTTCAATATCAAAATAAGTCGTCGCCGACCAGTCATTCCCCGCGAAGGAGGGGTGGCGACTGTTCTTTTTTTTTTATTTTTCCTAATACAGTTAATTTTTATCACTTTAATTTTCCCATTATGGGCGTGAGTGGGGCCTCATATCTACGTTTTGCCTAAGGCCTCACAAAGCCTAGAGCCGCCTCTGATAGGATGGACCTAGGTAAGTAGGTGGACCTTAAATCAAATTAAATAGTCTGAGATGGATAGGAAAACTGTGGGATAAAATGAAGGAACCAACTGCACTTAACAAAAATAAACTGGTAACAGAATACTTGAAAAGTCACATTCCAGCTGGTTGAATTGATGGCTTACAGTTCAATGGCAACTTCTGTAGGGGGCCGGGCTGACTTTTTATTTTTTTTTTCTTGTCAGCGGTGGGGAGGAAGCGCCCCTTACTGACCAGCCGCTGCTGAATAAAACTATAACTTCAATAGAACTTACATGTATCTTACATATGAACTTACATATATCACATATGGTCCATGCATCTAATTATTATAAAAAAATATATAAAATTGAGTTTTATAAAAATAGAGCACTATAACAATAAAATGATTTAATGAATATATCTTAATACTATAGAATGAATTAATAATATTTATATTTTTATAAACAACTTAATCTTTATAATAAATTATGATCGTTTATTATCTTATTCATATAAAAATACATCAAATTTCATCAAATAGCATACAAGCCTGAAATATCAATTCTTTATACCCTAGAATGCTCAAAAAATTATTTTAATCAATAAATGCTTGTACTCTCAATAGAACACTCAAAAATTCAGGACCATGTACCTCACAATTCTGGAGGGGACAAGGCAAGAAAAAAGGGGGGGAAGAGGTTCCCATCATTATAAGTCCTCAAGTTTTGGAACAATTTCTTCTAATACGTTGAAACTGGCCTTTAGGTATTGCCTTTAGCCAATTAGGATACTAGCAACTACCTATTGGGATAAACCCATTTCTATCAGTGGGTTTAAAAAATGTTTTAGTTAATAGCCTCCCCTGATCCTTGAAGATCACTAGGTCCAAAAAGTTCACAGAAAACTCACTGTGAAGCTGAGGGTAAAGGTGATGGACTGGCCAAGCATGTCTCCAAACCTAAACCCTATTGAGCATCTGTCGGGCATCCTGAAACGGAAGGTGGAGAAGCGCAGGGTCTCTAACATCCACCAGATCCGTGATGTCAGGAGGTGAGGAGTGGAAGAGGACTCTTACACTGTTATACAAGCTGTACACTCACCACCTTACATTGTAGCAAAGTGTCATTTCTTCAGTGTTATCATATGAAAATATAAATTAAATATTTACAAAAATGTGAGGGCTGTATTCACTTATATATATATATATATTCTGCACAGATGCATCGAAATCGCACCTGAAATGGCAAAAAGTAGTACAAGAACTACTTGTATTGTAATTGGTGTGGTGCTGCACCTATAAGGATGGTGCCATTGCCGGCAATTGCTGCCGATTTGGCATGCGATTTGGCATGTCAAATCGCATGCCAAATTGTGTCAATGTAAACCAGGGCTCACATGCAGAAAGAATGTTAATCTATGTTTAGCTGTGTAGCTAGGAGAGTGCAGCTCTGCACCTTCCGACTTCCAAGGCTGCACTGTCACTGGTTACCAATCAAGCGACCACTATGACAGCCAATCAATGATCGATTTATTCAAGCAAACCTGCCAGCTCCAGCTATTACTGTAATTCACAAAGAGAGAGGCACAGAGACAGCTGAAGCTAGCAGACTGTCAATTGGAAAGCTTATGGTAAAAACTTGAGCAGGGTATTTGTTAAAACAATGTAGTAAATAAAATGTTTACACAGATGCTAGATATACTTCATCTGTAGGTACCATTAAAAGAGATTTTCAAGTAAAACACAATATTCTGTGACCAAGCCCCAGAGGGTGGAGCGAAATACGCCAGTGAGTGTGGCTGGAGCCGTGCTGGCTGAAGCCACACATCTCATTAGCACCAGGTCGGTTTGAGCGGTATCTCATGCAATACAGTTTGACACCTCTGGATGAGTGAGCCTGACAATATATAATGCCAACACTTATTTTCCCATGCCTAGTTTTTTAATTTTGAATTTATAGCTTGAAACAAAAAAATAATTTAATTTCAATTTTTTTGTAGAAGGCTATCTCCCTGGCAGAGGTTCTAACCCCTTCCTGCTCCATCCAAAACAAAAATATATTTTTTTCTTAATATTAATGATGCCATTACAGAATATAGTGCTTCATGGGCCTCCCACCTAAGTACGATAGTGTGAGCTCCTCCAGCTTTGCTGTACATGAAAAATATTTGAATACTGTCAATTAGGCAGAGACAGTCTGTCTTTTATGATTTCAGCTTTTACTCCCTGAGCTGACCACAGATAAAGAAAGTAGGCAGTTGACCAATCTTTCCTCTTGAATACTTCCACTTGAATACAGGGCACTTTCACCCCCTTCCTGCCTAGGCCAATTTTTTAGCTTTCAGCGCTGTCGCACTTTGAATGACAATTGCGCGCTCATGCAACACTGTACCCAAATTACATTTTTTCATTTTTTGAGACAGATAGTGCTTTCTTTTAGTGGTAATTAATCGCCAATGTTTTTTTTATTTTTTGCTAAACACACAAAAAATACTTTTAAAAAAAGCTTTTCTTAGTTTCTGTTATAAGATTTTGCAAATAAGTGATTTTATTTTTTCTTCCCTGATGTCCGCTGATGAGGCTGCACTGATGGACACTGATGAGGCTGCACTGGTGGGCACTGATAGGCTGCACTGATGGACACTGATGAGGCTGCACTGATGGGCACTGATAAGCTGCATTGATGGACACTGATGAGATGGCACTGATGGGCACTGATAGGCGGCACCGATGGGCACTGATTGGCACTGATGGGGCTGCACTGATAGGCAGCACTGAAGGGCACTGTTTGGCACTGATGGGGCTGCACTGATATTCACGACATTGATGATCAGTTCCCTAATTATTAGTGCACCCAGTGTGCTGACAGGCCTCCTGCATATCTGCACTCCTTTCCTCACACAGACGCAGCACATGAGAAAAGGACTGCCAATAAATAGTAAGTCTGTTGTGATCAGCTGTGATTGGATCACATGGCAAAGAGCCGCTGTGATTTACTCTTTACTCGAGTCTGGGATCAGCTGTGTCGGAAGGAGTTCTGGGGTTTCTGGCGGGTTCTGGGATGGATGGATGCCCTTCCAGAACTATAGTACTGCGCTGTAGCCATCTTTTGGCTACAACCCAGTACTAAAGTGGTTAAAATATCCAGTATAGAGGCCACCATTGCTATTCTCTCCTTCTGGAATTGCTGAACCATGAATGCACATAGGGAGATTTAACTTCACTGCAAAAGTGCTTTCAAGGAAAATGGCCTGCATCTGAGAACAGTTTAGGACACTTTGGGGTTTATTCATAAAAAACATTGCTGTGCAAATGTCTCAAGCATTTGTAGAGCCATCAGGAATACTAACTGTAATTTTCTTAATATGTTTACTTCCTAGGACTCTCAGCTCCCATCTAGTGGTCATAAGGTGGTATTTTCCTGATTGAGGTATTTCAGAACCAACCGCATTATGGCCAATAGATGGAGCTGATGATTACAGGAAATTCATTTATTATACAAATTACAGAGAATATATCTGATAATTGTGTGAATGCAATGCCCTGAACATGCATTTAGCAAGTATGTTTGTGTTTATATATTAGAAAATGTGCTTTCAGGTAAACTAACTGAATAAGTGAAACAGTGTAGCACCAAGAGATTAATTTATGTAAATTGAAGCTTGGTAGCTAATTATTTACAAACCTTATAATAGATATGTTTTCCATAAACATCTCATATATATATATATATATATATATATATATATATATATATATATACATATGCATGTTTTCTTGTTTAATTTCTAAGAATATGCCAGTTTTAGTTAGAATTTGCAGACCAGTGACCAAGTTACAGTGTTTCAAGGTTAAAATGTCAGTCTCATATGTGGTCTAGTAGCCATCAATCATGTCTGCACGGGTAGGTCACAACCATCTGAAAACAATTAGGCCCAAATGATCACAGAATGAAAACCTCCAAATTTAATTTGCAGAACTTGGTGTCCACACACTCTTGTTCCATCTGCCCTCACCCCAAGTCACATTCATGTAAATGATTAATCACACTAATTATCGCTTTTCTGTGACCAATGTATATAGAAATATCCGTTAATCATGCACCAGAGACCAAGCTACTGAAACAACATAAAGCTGTATGTTTTCCTAAATAGTCTTTTTTGAACTTTACAAGCATCAAGCATAAACTTAACAATTAAAAAAAATATGAATCGAAAAAGAAATAACAATGAACAGTGATAACTGTGTAGGTTGTATAAACTTTTAAATGATGAGGAGCACTAGAGCCCCATTCACAACTTTAGGTGTGTTTTAGGCGTGTTTTTTTAAAAAGTCCTGCTTGCTGCATTCTGATATGCTTTTATCAAAACACACATTATATAGAGTTCAATGGTAAAGCACATAAAACACACCTAAAATGCACCACGCAGATCTAAACCGACCCTTAAGTACATACAGTATCTCACAAAAGTGAGTACACCCTTCACATTTTTGTAAACATTTTATTGGATCTTTTCATGTGACAACACTGAAGAAATGACACTTTGCTACAATGTAAAGTAGTGAGTGTACAGCTTGTATAACAGTGTAAATTTGCTGTCCTCTCAAAATAACTTAACACACACAGCCATTAATGTCTAAACCGCTGGCAACAAAAGTGAGTACACCCCTAAGTGAAAATGTCCAAATTGGGACCAATTAGCCATTTTCCCACCCCGGTGTCATGTGACTCATAAGTGTTACAAGGTCACAGGTGTGAATGGGGAGCAGGTGTGTTAAATGTGGTGTTATTGCTCTCACTCTCTCATACTGGTCACTGGAAGTTCAACATGGCAGCCTCATGGCAAAGAACTCTCTGAGGATCTGAAAAAAAGAATTGTTGCTCTACATAAAGATGGCCTAGGCTATAAGAAGATTACCAAGACCCTGAAACTGAGCTGCAGCATGGTGGCCAAGACCATACAGTGGTTTAACAGGACAGGTTGCACTCAGAACAGGTCTTGCCATGGTCAACCAAAGAAGTTGAGCGCACATGCTCAGCATCATATCTAGAGGTTGTCTTTGGGAAACAGACTGCTGCCAGCATTGCTGCAGAGGTTGAAGGGGTGGGGGGGTCAGCCTGTCACTGCTCGGACCATACATTGTACACTGCATCAAATTGGTCTGCATGGCTTTCGTCCCAGAAGGAAGCCTTTTCTAAAGATGATGCACAAGAAAGCCCGCAAACAGTTTGCTGAAGACAAGCAGACTAAGGGCATGGATTACTGGAACCATGTCCTGTGGTTTGATGAGACCAAGATAAACTTATTTGGTTCAGATGGTGTCACGCGTGTGTTGCGACAACCAGGTGAGGAGTACAAAAACAAGTGTGTCTTGCCTACAGTCAAGCATGGAGGTGGGAGTGTTATGGTCTGGGGCTGCATGAGTGCTTCTGGCACTGGGGAACCATGAATGCCAACATGTACTGTGACATACTGAAGCAGAGCATGATCCCCTCTATTCAGAGACTGGGCCGCAGGGCAGTATTCCAACATAATAACGACCCCTCCATGATGACCACTGCCTTGCCAAAGAAGCTGAGGGTAAAGGTGATGGACTGGCCAAGCATGTCTCCAGACCTAAACCCTATTGAGCATCTGTGGGGCATCCTCAAATGGAAGGTGGAGGAGCTCAAGGTTTCTAACAGCCACCAGCTCCGTGATGTCATCATGGAGGAGTGAAAGAGGACTCCAGTGGCGACCTGTAAAGCTCTGGTGAACTCCATGCCCAAGAGGCTTAAGGCAGTGCTAGAAAATAATGGTGGCCACACAAAATATTGATACTTTGGGCCCAATTTGGACATTTTCACTTAGGGGTGTACTCATTTTTGTTGGCAGCCATTTAAACATTAATACACTGTTATACAAGCTGTACACTCACTACTTTACATTGTAGCAAAGTTCATTTCTTCAGTGTTGTCACATGAAAAGATATAATAAAATATTTACAAAAATGTGAGGGGTGTACTCACTTTTGTGATATACTGTAATTCTATCATCAATGCAACATTGCACTGGATGTCACTGCATGGATGAATTTTATTGGATGAAAAATATTTTTTTTCCTATGAAGCCCTTGATGATGGACTGTTTTTTGCACATATTATGAATTTATGATGTTTTGAATATTGTATGCACTGGTGCACTTTATTGTTTTTCATACTGTATAATCACATAGTATATGTGGTAGGTTTGTATTGCTTTAAGCTTTAGAAGTGCACTTTATTTTAGGTGTTTCCCACATTTGCACTTTATAATAAGGATTTTTTCACATTGCACTTTATATTAGGGTTGCGTTAGGAATTGTTAATAGCATTCCGAACTAATTTCCCTTTGAAAAATTTTTTTTTCTGATTTTATAACAATCAGAGCACTATTTGCACCTTAATTTATACTGAGGATATTTAATAGTGACCTCCTTTGGGATCAGCGCTGCTTTTTCCTCTTTGCCCTTCAATTTTTGTTTTTGGTCCTCCCAAAATTTCAGGCAGCTGCGATCCAAAAATCCAAAAAGGGTAGATCTTTTATATTTTCCTTAGCACCGTGCCTTATTTCTTGTTTAACAGCTCAACTTACCAACCAGTCTGCAACCAACCAAATTATCCTGTCTAACAGTATGCGTTAAAAACAGGGATTTCGTTTGCACACATTAGCAAACATATGTGTAAGCTGCTTGTTAACTGTTAGGCAGGATCAATTTGATTGTTTTGCAGACTGGCTGGTAAGTGTGCTGGGAAATCTTTTGTTTATGATGTGCATTGTCCTTCCATGTGCACTTTACTGCAAAGGCTAGTTATAGATTGGGGCGGTTGCCACTTTTTTGCACAGTTCACACCAACGTGTTATTGTGGTGTATACTGAAAGAAGTACTTTTTTATCAGCACAGAGGGGTGCAACGCAATCCACCACATTGCACTGTGGTGGAACCGATAGAACATAATGAATTGTCACTTTGTGACACTTTGATAAAGCTTGCACAAAAAAGTAAACAGCGCCATGCTCTGGGAATGGCGCACCAGCACTGCTGTCATCCTGCTGCATGACCAGCACTGATGACCAGCACTGCTGTTATCCTGCTGCACACCAACGGCTGAGTTTTAGTGCAGCTGCTGGTGTGACCAGGCCCTTAAATTAAGTGTTTATTTGGGCCTAAAGAGTAAGGGTCCTTTCACACAAGCGGAGCACGTTTTGACGGGCTCCACTGCTCAGCGGGGATCCATCCGTTTATCCCCGCTGAGCCGGCGGATGACAGTACAGTCTCTGCACTCGGTGCAGAGACTGACCTGTCACTGCTCCATTCTGCTCTATGGAGAATCGGATGAACACGGACCGTCTGTCCGTGTTCATCCGATCCGCCAGGCGGATGGAAAATAGGATTTCCACCTGTCTGTTTTTGGCGGAGCGGATCGGGTGTCAGGGGACATGTCACTGCTAACATTCGTCGCTCCATAGAGCACAATGGAGCGTCCATTCGGGTCCGCCTGAAAAACTGACAGGTGGACCCGAATGATCCGCCCGTGTGAAAGGGGCCTTACAGTTATAGTGTTGAAAAATGTATGCACTTATACATCTTCTCCAGATTACTGTTCTAATTTTCAACTTTTTCTAAAACTTCAAATGTTGTGAAAACAGACAATTTACAAAGAAAAATAAAAAACAGAATCTATTAACTCCCTATAGAGTTAGCAATTTCCATATCCACCAGTTTTTTACATAACAGATATAACCAGCTGTAATAAATAACCATTAACTTATCTTTAGAAAATAAATCACTTTCTTACATAGGAAGTACCTGGTACAATTATGAGGACTATTCCTTCTTCGGATCTCATGGTATGTCTCATACTGATGTTTAACAGGCACTAATTTGATGTTAGTTTAAATAAGTGAGCATAAATGTTTTGTCCATGTATTAAATTATCATGAGTCTGGTTCTTTTATAAAATGCCCATTTTCACGCAGTTACCTAAAAGTATTTAGGAAACGGAAAGTTAACATCCTGTGTTACTAATGCGAACTTCTAACCTTAGACCTATTAAGGGTGTCAAAGCATGGGCCACCTTGTCTATTAATGGCTATTAAAATGCTGTTAGTTGGTGTGGTATGTGATAGTGTAAATCTGCTACTTGATGTTTTCCAGGGATGGATGGCGCAATGTGATACAACTTGGGTTGAGGGCCAGTTAAAAAGGTCACAAGTTCATGAGTAGTTAAGACATCCTCTAGTATGTCTGAACTCTGAGGCTATCAAAGGAATCTTCATCTATCTTTGAGAAAAGTCCTGACTTTTCCCTTCCACATACAGTTTAATAGACAGCACAACAGGGGTGAAAATTATTACAAATTATCTGTTTTTCCGCTTTGTGTCCTTCTTTGAATATGTCTAGGTTATCTCTTAACCTATTGTGGCAGGCAGAAGAAGTGAATTAGAGGAAATGTCTTCATTCAAGTAATCTCAAGTAATGCTTCTTTAGAAATTCAAGCGATGTAGAGCTTAATATTGTATTTTTATTTAGGGAGTTTTATTTTGAGTAAATTTGTAATGTGCTAAATACAGAAAAAGCATGGCTAACAGTAGACCTTCACTTCACATCATTCCTATCCAGTCACTGTACACACTACAGAAGCCTCCCCACATGGGTCAGCTTCCCTGGTCACCACACACGTTCCTCCATTTGGATGCTTTCCGGTTCCTGGATGTGGTCCTTTCTGGGGCTCATGTGCAAACCCCCTCCCATCTCAGCTCCCTACAGGGGATACCCCCCAGTGGGGTGTGTCCGGTCGTCAGCATGAAACCGCTCCATGCAGCAAATATGTTACCAATACGTGCATGCTCCTGATGAGTGGATACATAAATTCACGAAACGCGTAGAGACGATATATGCCGTATTAATTATTACTTAAGTTGTTCTATGCTGCAGAAATTGTTATATATGGAGCCAATTTTCATCATTTTGTGAAATATGTATTTGTTTCTAGTTCATATGTAATATTTTATAGTAGAGGCAATGTGCCCAATATATATGTATAAAGAGATGTATGGATTGTTTACGGTACTACCTTGATGAAAATTGCCTCAATAAAAATGCATGCTTTTATAACCCGTGTGTCTCATTTAAAGTCCCAAAAAAAAACCCTCTTTTGTATATATATGGAGGCATATGGCCGATGTGACCATTGCCTCATTTAAAGTCCCACATTTGACCCTTTTTAATGCCACAGAAAAAGTATGTTTGGAGATTTTAAAAAGTTTAGGGCCCATTATACCATTGAACTGAAATAAAAAATATAAATAGGAATTCATTCACTAAGTACTATGTTTACACGTATTACCTACTTACAGTAACCAGAATATGATATATTTGTGTGATAATTGTCCTTTACATTATTTTTAGAGTGGCCAGGAAAAGACAGTTTATAACTGAAGTGTAAAACTTAAAAGAACCCAAGGGCCATGATTGTATCCACAAATTAAGTGTATGGCCGCTTCTATATCAACACCAGTGCTGTACCCTGTCCAGGCTGTACAGACCATTTAAGCCTTTTGCGAGGTGTGAAAAGCTCAGGATGCAAGATGGTGACAGCCATACACAGTGGCGTAGCTAGAGCCTTCAGGGCCCCAGTGGAAGAAACCATGAAGGGCCCCCCCTTGCCCCACAACCTGGGCTTTTCCCTCCGAGCCCAGTTGTGGAACTCCAGGGCACGGCCCCAATTATGACCTTTGTGACCCCTGTAGTTCCACCACTGGTATCAGTCCTTTTTTTATTTTTGTTATTTTACTTTAGTTATTTTACTTATTATTTTTCTTTACAATATTATTTTTTAGGAGCCTAAACAGACCTCTGATGTTCCACCTTTGAGACAGAGAAGTAAACTGAGGACACAGCCCTCAATCTCCTCCTCTGCAGCCTCAGCTACACAGAATAAATGGACAGGAATAGCTCTGTAAAGAGATTCCTGTCCATTCATAAACGGAAGCATAGTATACACAGTTTAGTATGCCACAGTTATGAATGGACAGGGTTGGTGATCTGTATGGATCACTGATTCTCCATTCAGAAAAAGACACATTTACTGGCCCCTTCCCCGCTTTCCATCTTGACAGATCTCCCACAGCAGCTGGCGCGAAAGAGCACAGGGAGGCTTGAGAGCACACAAGGGGCAGTGGAAAAAAAGCTGGATAGGAGGAGGGACTAGTACTGCTAGATCCCCCTGTCTCCAGCCACCCCACACTGGTACTGCTAGACCCCCCCTGTCTTCCACTCACCCTACGCTGATACTACTGTACCCCCCCAGCCTTCAGCCACCCTGGTTATACTGTTGTTTCCTTCCCCATCTTCAGTGACCCCACACTGGTACTGCTGGACCACCCCCATCCTCCAGCCAAACCATTGCTAGACCCCTCTCTGTCCTCCAACCACCCCATGCTGGTAATGCTGTATCCCTCAGCATCCAGTGACCCCCCGCTGGTACACCCCCCAAATTCCCAAGTGGGAGATGGGGGTCCTGTCCCCAGGGCAGATGGGGTCCCTGTCCCTAAGCGATATAGGGCCCCTGATGGAAACCCCCTTCCCCAGGGCAGGTGGGAGCCCTGTTCCCAGGACAGATGGGATCCCTGTCCCCAGGGGAGATGTGCTCCTGGTCCTCAAGGCAGATTGGCTCCCTGTCCCCAGTGCAGATGGGGGCCCTGTCCCCAGGGCAGATGGAGTAGGGTATGGGTCGTTCCCGAGGGTAGATGGGCTCCCTGTCCCCAGGGCAGATGGGCTCCCTGTCCTCAGGGCAGATGGGGGGCCCTGTCCCCAGGGCAGATGGAGTGGGGTATGGGTCATTCCCCAGGGCAGATGGGCTCTCTGTCTCCAGGGCAGATGGGCCCTCTGTCCCCAGGGCAGATGGGCCCTCTGTCCCCAGGGCAGATGGGCTCTCTGTCCCCAGGGCAGATGAGGGCCCTGTCCCCAGGGCAGATGGGGACCCTGTCCCCAGGGCAGATGGAGTGGGGTATGAGTCATTTCATTCACCGTGACTAAGCTGCAGGGTCAGGTTTGCATGGGAGGCCACATCACTATTTGAGGGAGATCTTTGTATGACGGGGAGAGGAGGGGGATGGGGCTGAGAGACAAGCTTGCAGCGTCATCCGGGGAACCGGCTCTCATAGGGCTGCACAATGTCTCTGTGTGCTGGATGCTTAGGAGAAGCATGTGTCGGAGGGCTGTGCCTGGGTTCTGCTACAAAGGAGTGGATGGAGTGACTCATGGAGGGGGGGATGGGACTCTGGCTGGATGGACACCAAACCGAACAGATGTATGGGGAAGGAGTGAGGGACCGGAGGAGCCGGCCAAAGAGACGCGGGTGTGGGATTGTGAGATTAGCAGCCAGTGCAGAAGAGCAGGGAGCTCTGCTACCCACACCATCCTCCAGCCACTCGGGCACTCGTACTACAATCCACCCAGCTGCCTATGCTGGCTTAAGCTGGCACCAGCCCTACGTACAGGGAGCCGCATGGGCCCCCTGCAGCATGAGGCCGGATAGCAATTGCAATCCCTGCACCCTCTGTGGCTATGCCCATGGCCATACATATTACACGAAAAACAGAAATAGACATGCATATAATAGGGATAATCCCCTTCCAGGAAGCTCTATCTTTCTGCTCACCTGCATACTACTGTTGGTGTCAGTGGATGTGAAATAATTCCCATCATCGGGGCCACTGGGAGTAAAAACAAAAAGTCATATCATCACTGTCAGAAGGAGCAAAATAAACCCCCATGATGGTGTCAGTCAGAATAAAATAAGCATTATCATCAGTGTCAGTGGAAGTAAAATAAGTCCCATTGTGCTGTTAGTGGGAGTAAATTAAACTTTTATAATGTTGGTTTCAGCAAGAATAAAATAAATAACATATTACTGGTATCAGTGGGAACAAGAAGAAGCCCCATATTGTTGGCATCTCTGGAAGCAAAAATAGTCCTATGATTACATTGATATTTAGTGTTTACTAAGCTAATCAAATAATCCTTGCTCTGCTATTTTGACACTCCTGGGCAGGAGATCACAATACCTGCAAGTTCCAGGATAATCTGCTGATCTCACTGTTGGTACACAGAACGAGCTGCCAGTTGCGCAGCCTTGTTCTACGTTCTATGACTGTGATTGATTTTTACAGTGTATATGAGGGTCCTAAATGAATAAGCCAGGAGGGAGCCCAATTGGAAAATTAGGAAACTAGTAATAACAGCCAATGACAACCAAACAATGAAGAAAACTCTTACATCACATGTTTTCAACAATTATTACATATACCCTCATTTTTATACTAATAGGTTCGGGAGGTGCTCCAGTTTTTCAAACTACACACAATATACATGACTAAATGTTTAAGTGCAAAACTATAGATAGAAACACAGAAATATAGCAACATCGAAGAGTGACGGCAGAAAAAGACTGAGTAGTCCATCAAGTCTGCCCTTTTTTATTTTATTTTTTAAATTAATTTATTTATTTATATATTTTTTTTGTTTTTTGTTCTCACATTAACCTCGTTGTCTGACTATAGATGTATGTTTATCCCAAGCATGTTTGAAGCCATTTACTGTTGACTGTCTCACAACCTCTGTTGGTAGTTTATTCCAATCATCAACTACCCTTTCAGTAAAATAATACTTTCTAAGATTAGTTTTGAACTTCCCTACAGTTAGCTTGAGATCATGTCCCCATGTTCTTGATTTTGGTTTCATATTGAAAAGACTGCCCTCCTGAACCTTATTCACCCCTTGATGTATTTAAAGGTTTCAATCATGTCTCCCCATAGCTCTCATATGTTGGGATTACTGCTGTTACAAGGGCTCCCTGGCATAATTCCTGACCATAACAAGCAAACAAAATTTCCTGCGCTCGAAATTGATGTGACGGCAGTAGATATCACCTAGGATTTTTACGGCTCCTGGTAAATGCACAGACCTTGCTGCCCTCCAATGGTCAGAGGACACCGAATGGAAACACTGTAGAAAAGACAAAAAGAGGGTGCACCAACCTTGCACATTACCCAATTGCTGTTTATTGGTATAAAAAGAAAGGAAATATACTCACAAACAAGTAGGTCATAAAAACATTTCAAAGTCACAATGGATACAAAGTAATCAGGTCGCCTGGACCGTGTCCAGCACACCGGAGAACCTTCCAGATGGCTGACACATTTCGAGGGGAGATTCCCTGTTCATCGGAGAGGCTCTACACCACTTGGGTAATGTGCAAGGTTGGTGTGCCCTCTTTTTGTCTTTTCTACAATAATTCCTGACCACCTAGGAGTCTTAGGTATTCCTGTCCACCTTTGTGCATTCAGCACCTCTTGTATGTTGCATTCTAAAAAGTAAAAAAATAGTAATTAATGCTACTGTGAGAGTGGGACCATCCTGCTGTATAATGGCCACAGCAGGTGTACAAACCTGGAAACCCAAGTACAGAGATCTCACCAACAAGGTCTCTCAGAGATATGCAAAATTGTTAGGAAACTCTCTAACATCTGTCAAAAACTGAAAGATCCATTTTGGGTAGACCCACACGTTAACCATTTGTCTACAGCTGCAATTTTTTCATTTTTTGCACACATGTTAAAATCTGGATTTCTTGTTAGAAATTACTGTAAACCCTCCAAAACGTACATATTTTCTGAAAGAAAGGACCCAGGAGAATATAATGGAGGCAGTTACAAAATATGACAGATGGGGTTGTGTCAAGTAAGTAGATACCAAACATGTCAAGTATTAAAATTGCGCAGGCCTGTGAAATTTCAAAAAACTATGGTACCCAAAATTCTCTATATGCAATGCTTTAAACGTTTTTACAGGTCATCAGTTTAGAGTTAACCATGAACTATGGCCCTAGAATTATTGCGCTCATTCTGACATTCGCAATGATATCTCACATGTGTGGTGCAACTGATTTTTACATACACGTGTTTGGAATACGCTACGCTTTTTATACTGGGGGTGTATGAGTGGGTGCTTTAAAGTTTTCTCTTTTAATTATTTTTATTTCTTTTTTACAATTGTTTTTTTTTTTTTTAACTTTTGAATTTTTTTTGCTTTTTTGCTATCCCTAATGTCTGCCTTGCCCTCCGATGCAACTATTCAAGGCACAGATTGTGCTGGAATAGCTCCATCCTCGGCTACACTAGCTGAGGAATGTCAGCTGTGACTCTGGAAGACATAATACAAGTCGCTTCTGGGGTCATTAGTCACAAAAGGGTGTTCCTCCTTCATTCACTGGTGAAACAGTTTCCTGTGGTCTCAGGCTCCCCAAGAAAGTCCAGCAACCACAATGTGTGCTCTCCCTTTTGGGGGTGCCCCTTTAGGAGCCCAATAAAAGTTATCAGGTGTCCTCTAGAGGCTTATTGGAAAGCCCCTTACCGACTCTAAGCCAAGGTTCACACTGACAGCGGGATTTGAAAATGTGCGCCATACCCACACGTCAATACAAATTCGGGGAGTGATTTCAGAGACATCTGTGCATACAAACTGCACCCCAAAGTAGCCAAAAGTAGTACAGAAACTACTTTTGGGAATCGGTGTAGCGCCGCAAATGCAGCGCCGCACCGATTTGGACAGTGCCATAGCCGGCAATTACTGCCGATTTGGTATGCAATTTGACATGTCAAAACGCATGCCAAATCGCATCAATGTGAACCTAGGCTTAAAGTCAGCATCAAACTTACAGCAGCTGCTGCAGCCCTGAGTTTCATTATGAAGGTTTATAAACGTATCTTGGTAGACAAGTGGTTAAAGTTTATCTAGGGTCAAAATTGAAAATGTTGTGTTATACACTGTATTTAATTTATTCCTAGCCTACTGTAGTACTCGGAATGATCTTGGAGTTTGTAAACTTACTTTTTGAAGAATCTCACACATTTACTTTCTTGAATTATGTGACACATATTTACTATGCCCTGTGAGTAGGCACTGCTGTGTCGCACATTTCACAGAGCCTGCCTTTTGTACTACAGAGGTGCTGAAAGGAGGAGTTTCAGGAAATAGAGTCAGAACCGGAATCACAGCTTGCAGGCAACAAGGTACCATGTGATATATAGTCCTTAGAAATTAAAAGGAAACAGCAAAGGAGAAGCTGCAAAGCATGCAGGGAATCCAGGTAAATTGTGGAAAGAGATGGCCAGCAGACAAGCAGGACTTACAACATGAAAGGAGAATTTTCAAATAGGCTTATATTGAATTGTCAAATATAACTACTGTTTATATTGTTATTATAATGCTCATGTTATAAAACGAAAGTGTATGCTGTGCCCATATATGTATATAATACAGTTCAGAGTATATAGTGCAGTCAGTGTAGTATATATAATACAGTGGAGAGTATATAGTTCAGTCAGTGTAGTATATATAATACAGTGGAGAGTATATAGTGCAGTCAGTGTAGTATATATAATACAGTGGAGAGTATATAGTTCCGTCAGTGTAGTATATATAATACAGTGGAGAGTATATAGTGCAGTCAGTGTAGTATATATAATACAGTGGAGCATATATAGTGCAGTCAGTTTAGTATATATAACACAGTGTATTGAAGTGGTTAAGGGGAACCCTATGACAGAATTAAAAAAAAAACGCATGGGGTCCCCGCAAAATCTATACCAGGCTCTTTGGGTCTGGTATAGATTTTAAGGGGAACTCCATGCCAATTTTTTTTTTTTAACTGCATGGGTTCCACCCAAAGTCCATATCAGGCCCTTTGGGTCTGGCAAGGTTTTAAGGGGAACTCCATGACATAATTTTAAAAAAATTGGCGCGGGGTCCCCCCCAAAATCCATACCAGACCCTTATCGGAGCATGCAGACTAACAGGCCAGGAAGGGGGCTGAATGAACCATACCAGGCCACTCGCCCTCAACATGGGGAGGGTGCTTTGGGGTGCCCCCCCAAAGCACCTTGTCCCCATGTTGATGGGGACAAGAGCCTCTTCCCGACAACCCTGGCTGGTGGTTGTTGGGGTCTGCGGGTGGGGGCTTACCGGAACCTGGAAGCCCCCTTTAACAAGAGGGCCCCCAGATCCCGGCCCCCCCTATGTGAATGGCTATCAGGTACAGTGTACCCCTACCCATTCACCAAAAAAGTGTCAAAAAGTAAAAACCACAAATTACCGTTTTTTACAATTCCTTTATTAAAAAAGAAATAAAAAATGTCCCGCGATGTACATCCACCGTCAATCAAGCCGCCCGATGGACCTGAAAAATAGAAAATACGGAAAAATCTCCGCTTTGATGGGAGAGCTCCCGTTGACTGCTGTCTCTTCTCTTTGACAGATGTTATATAGACAAGGGCAGGGCCATCTGGTGACGCAATCGAGTGACTCTGCCCCTTATGACGTCATGTGACGTTAGAAGGGGTCGGGGTCACTCGGATACATCACCGGGTGTATATAACACAGTTCAGAGTATATAGTGCAGTCAGTGTAGTATATATAACACAGTTCAGAGTATATAGTGCCGTCAGTGTAGTATATATAATACAGTTCAGAGTATATAGTGCAGTCAGTGTAGTATATATAACACATTGGAGTGTATATAGTGCAGTCAGTGTAGTGTATATATAATACAGTTCAGAGTATATAGTGCAGTCAGTGTAGTGTATATATAATACAGTTCAGAGTATATAGTGCAGTCAGTGTAGTATATATAATACAGTGCAGAGTATATAGTGCAGTCAGTGTAGTATATATAATACAGTGCAGAGTATATAGTGCAGTCAGTGTAGTATATATAATACAGTGCAGAGTATATAGTGCAGTCCATGTAGTATATATAATACAGTGCAGAGTATATCATGTAGTCAGTGTAATACATATATAACAGTGGAGAGAACAGTGGAGAGTATATAATGCAGTCAGTGTAGTATATATAATACAGTTCAGAGTATATAGTGCAGTCAGTGTAGTATATATATATTACAGTTCAGAGTATATAGTGCAGTGTAGTATATACAGTATCTCACAAAAGTGAGTACACCCCTCACATTTTTGTAAATATTTTATTATGACTTTTCATGTGACAATGCTGAATAAATGACACTTTGCTACAATGTAAAGTAGTGAGTGTACAGCTTGTATAACAGTGTAAATTTGCTGTCCCATCAAAATAACTCAACACCACACAGCCATTAATGTCTAAACGCTGCCAACAAAAGTGAGTATACCCCTAAGTGAAAATGTCCAAATTGGGCCCAAAGTGTCAATATTTTGTGTGGCCAACATTATTTTCCAGCACTACCTCAACCCTCTTGGGCATGGAGTTCACCAGAGCTTCCCAGGTTGTCACTGGAGTCCTCTTCCACTCCTCCATGACGACATCACGGAGCTGGTGGATGTTAGAGACCTTGCGCTCCTCCACCTTCAATTTGAGGATGCCCCCACAGATGCTCATCTGGAGACATGCTTGGCCAGTCCATCACCTTTACCCTCAGCTTCTTTAGCAAGGCAGCACAGGTTTTTTCACCTTAATGCATAGAATACATTAAAGCGGAGTTCCACCCAGTTAAAAGTCAGCAGCCACAAAAAGTTTAGCTGCTGACTTTTAACAATTGGACACTCACCTGTCCCTCGCTCCAGCGACGTGGTCGCCCGAGGGCTCACTCTTCTCCCCCTCCCCTCGGCGGCGTGGGCATCACAGGTGTGGGCACCCCGCTGCTCCTTGTGAATGGCCAGCGTATCTTCTGGGGTCTGTGACGTGTCCCAGAAGATCGCCGAGAGGGAGGGGGGAAGGTGAACTTCCATCCGGAGCCGCGGCTCTAGGAGAGGAAGTGGACCTGGAACCCTGTGAAAACAGGGTCCACGGTCGTCGTCCCCCCCCCCCCCCAAAAAAATGACATGAAAATTGTGGCATGTCAGGGGGTCACCTTCCCTTAAAGCTTTTAAGGTGAAAACCCTTAAGGCTTAAGAACCACTTTAAAGTTTGACCTCATATTATATGGTTTTGGCAAATCTAAAGTAAAATTTAATAATTTATGGGTAGCCATAGTGTATTAGCATACAGTTATGTTTTTTTTTTCTTGCTTTTAAAATATGTATACTTCACTGGTATAGAAAGTATATGTAAATGATAAAATACTTGCACACAAGTCTTAAATAAAAGAAAATTTTGTTCTATTGCCAATGGTGATGTGTTTGTTATTTAATAGCAATTCCATTACAAAATGTCATCAGAATATATTATGTTTGCATACTAAATACTGTCAGCCACTGTGGCAAAATGACTTTATTTGTGCTACTGTAAATCATAGAAAATTGAGTACTGTCCGTGATAGTTTTTTTATTTGCACTAACATAAAATTTTTCAGGATAAGCTTTCGGGGTATCTCCCCTTCTTCAAGGTCCAAACAGTACTGGAAATCATGAAATTGAAGTGATATCTGCACCCCTGACTCCAATGAAATCATTCATTGTACAAAGCATATGTAGCAATCTGAGAACAGCCAGGATGTATGTTAGATTCTGCATGCAGAATATTGTGTGGGGTCCTATAGCTGGGGGAGTGACCCTGCTAGGCGTAGCACCCACCCAGACATAGATTGCTAACAGATTCATGTATAAGAGCAGTACAGCTTTGAGAGAGTGGCAGTTACCTAAGAATGGCTGTACTTTTCTTTGATTGGAACCTTGGTGTTTTGCTGGTATACAGTGTTTTAATGGGTGCCGCTTTAACCAGGAGAGTGGACAAAAGAAATGAAGGAGACACTGAGAAGATAACTTTAGCAAGATGCACATCACGTTGTCTAACCCTCCATATCACACAGCTGTCTGCCAGCTTCAGAAGTCTTCAGGTATCTCAGTCACAGAACTTAACGTTATTATAGTTGGGTTGATTTACTAAAACTGGAGAATGCAAAATCTGGTGCTGTGTATGGTAGCCAATCAGCATCTAACTTCAACTTGTTCAATTAAGCTGTCACAAAAAAAAAACCTGGAAGCTGATTGGATTCTGTGCAGAAGCTGCACCAGATTTTGCTCTCTCCAGTTTTAGTAAATCAATCCCATTGAGTCTATGTTATTTTGTTCTATTTGCTTAATGAATATTTAGTAGCAATTTATATGGTCAAACAGGAGCACTTAGAGGAGCAGGTTGCCTTTTTTTTTTGCATATCACCAGAAAAAAATGTGTCTATAATATTAAATAAAAAATAAAAGATTTGCAAATGTATCCCTAACAAATGAAAAATATATACTTTTATTTTTTTTTTTTATATAAACACAGGTTTTCTAGGAATTTAAACCTGTAATTCATTTGATGGTCTCATATTATTCAGTTATTTACATAAACGAAGGTTTTATAGGAATGTATACCTGTAATCAATTTGCTGGTCTTCTATTATTTTTTGTTTCTAGGATGATAATATTTTGGCTTGGTGTGGGAAAAAGCGGCGGTGCTCACAGGTAAGGACAAATTATTGTCTAAAAATGTATAGTGTTTGGGAGATAAAAATGAGTGGCTGCTTTGCTAACCAGCAATAAAGAAATGTGTTGATTTGAAATGAAAATGCACAAATGCCACCTAACATGGAGAATGCAGGAGCCTGAGATCAACAGAGACATATGCTAGTAGAATTCAGTTCAACATTTTTCATTTTAATATGTTTTTTCAATTTTCTAATCATTAGTGGGGTCAAATAATTGTTCATTTGACCGCAGTGACAAGAACATTCGAAGGAGCAGGATAGAAAATTTTTCTCAAAAAAAAAAAAAAAAAAAACACATTCCTAACAGTGCATGTGATTTTAGTTCAAGAATTTTCACTTCATATACATTTTCTGATAAAAATTGAAAATCTACTGGTGTATGGCCAGCTTTTATTTGGCTTATGAGAGACTAGATATGCTTGTGCACCCAGTGCTTGTATGTATGAGCCTTCAAATCTTTACATTTACATAGTGTGTCATCATTACATGCTGCTGCAATCTACTTTCTGATAACATACTCACTCTATATACTCTATATACCATATATAGTACATGTATTGTATTTACATTTTTAAGCAGGAACCTGTGTAAGCATACACAATGCATTCTACCAGGCTTAACACAATTCCAAATATAGGATATACAGTATGAATATGAAATTACCCAGACAATCGATAAGAATGCTGAACCAATGAAAGCCAGTAGTGCTACCCACACCTTCACAAAATACTTATATCTAAAAAAAAAAAAACCATGACAGATTAAAACTGTAGTGATAATAGTAACAGTAATATCCCCCCCCCCCCCTTATTAGATTGTAAGCTCTTCTGAGCAGGGCCCTCTTAATCCTATTGTATTGTACCTGTATTGTCTGTCCCCCCTTTTATATTGTAAAGTGCTGCATAAACTGTTGGCACCATATAAATCCTGTATAATAATAATAATAATAATAATAATAATAATACTAGTAGCAACAAATATAGCATTGCTTGGGATTTTGCAATGCTGCAAGTTTGGATAATTACAGAGTCAAACAGGCAATAATTTGGCTTATTGCATCCAGTACCAAAACTGATAGCTTTTAGTTCTAAGGCCCTTTGCACGCGGGACATCTAGCTTCAGTGCGTGCCGTCCCAGGGTTTTAGTGCGCCAGAGAGACACAGGTTCATCGGCCAGACCTGGTGCCTGCAACCTGCCACAGTCTATGGCAGGCTAAAATACGTTGCGGCTGGAAAGGCTGAATGCTGTATTGAATGACACTCGCATTTATGGTCTATGAATGCCCTAGAAATGATCCTTATTATCAAAATAAGCCAGACCTGCCATACAATCTATGTTTTTCTATATATTATTATTATGCAGGATTTATATAGCGCCAACAGTTTGTGCAGCGCCTTACAAAATGAATTATGCTACATTCTTGTGGTCTGTTTATGTTAAGTTGGTATTTGATGCAACGCACGACTTAACCTCCCTGGCGGTATGATTATGTCAGATTTTTTCATCTCAAAGCGGTACATTGTTTTGCATAGAAAATCAGCGTTTTATATTGTAGGCATGTAATTATTAGGAATAACTCACTTAAATCTGTCCAAACAAGAGTCTAGTAGACATCCCTGGTATGATAAAGTTTGAAACAACGAAATCATAAATTATAATATAATAAATAACTATAAATAATTATCAAAAATAATATAATAATAACATGTATTCAATAATGTAATCAAATAGAAAATTTGCAGAATTGTCGCTGTCGTCACTTTCAGTGTCTGATGACGAATTTCCCCACAAATCACTATCACTCAATTCTGCAAATGATTCTTATTTACTATCGCTGTTTTTTAGCTGATCAAAAACCGCTTTTGATGTAAAGGGTAACTTTTTGGTTGCCATGGACATTCTCAAGTTTCCAGGCAGAAAGAATGACATATATAATATAAAAGTGCATGCAGGGCACAGGGCAAACCACTAGGGACAAAAGAGGTGAGAAATGATTTCATACAGTAATGTAATCTTACAGATTACAGTGTACTGTATGTGTTGAGTGTGTTTCACTTTTTCAAATTGCCGCCACACTCCGCCCCCATGCGACACAACGCTCGCAGGGAACGGAGCCCGGCATCACAGTGAATCGGGCGGAAGCCACAGTGGGGGTACATCGCTGGATCCAGGGGACAAGGTAAGTAAGGCTGCTTGGATCCAGTGATGTGGTCCCGAGTGTGGCTTGGGGTTACCGCTTTTGGTAATGAAAATTCACCCCGAGCCACACTCAGGAAATACCGCCAGGGAGGTTAAATTACAAATATGTTCAGGCATTTTTTTAAACAAGCGTATATAAAGGGTAACTCCACTTTCATGGGTAACAAATAGTAAATCAAAAAATAATAATATGGCGTATACCATTGCGACACAAGTCATATTGTAATTGAATGTTATTAAAAATTACCTTGTACAGAACGCCCCCCAGAAACATAATTTCCTGCCTGTGTGATTGGCTCACTGATTTTCCCAGAAGTCTACACTAAGATACAAGTCAAATTTTTTTGGCATCCCCTGCAAGAAAAATGCCATTTTTGGTGAAATGATCCCAATAGGAAATCACGGCTAAAGGGATGCAGACCCTGCCACTTTTCTCATCAGTGCCCTGATTTTGCACCAGCTGGTTAATAATTATGAAACCATTCCCATTAGACTCACTGAGCACAGGGGCACAGAGAAACACACAGGGATTTCTTCAGAATAACAAAAGGTAGGTATCTGCAACAAAGTTTGTTACAAATAGTTGCAATGTACATAGATTACATGGGGGGGATGTTTTTTTCTCAACAAAAGTGGAGTTACGCTTTAAATACAACAGTCATAGAACACTGTACCCAAATTAATTTTATATAATTTTTTGAGCAAGATAGAACTTTCTTTTGGTAGTATTTAATCATCACTGTTTTTTTTTTTTTTTGCTACATAGAGGAAAAAAGACCAACAATTTTGAAAATAAAATGGCTTTTCTTAGTTTCTGTGCTAAAACTTTGCAAACAAATACTCTTTCTTTATAAATATAGGAAAATATGTATTCTGCTACATTTCCTTGCTGAAAAAAAAACAAATAGGTGTGTATTGCTTATTCTACATGAAAGTCATAGAGCATGCCAGAACAGTACAAACAATTCCAAAATTACCCCTTTTTGGAAAATAGACAGTCCAAGATATTTAGTAAGAGGTATGGTAAGCTTTTTGAAGTTGTAATTTTTGTCACAATTTTTTGGAAAATTGAATTAAATTAAATGTGTTTTTTTTTTCACAACCTTTTCATTTTAACCACTTCCCGCCTGGCCTATTGACAAATGACAGCCAGGCGGGGGGTTCATTATCCTGACTGGACGTCTATTGAAGTCCACAGGATAACCCACGATCGCGAGTGCACGTGGGCACGCATCGCGGCGATCGGTGGTGCCATGGGTCATTCTGACCCACCGCATTACCGACCTAGGTAAAAGGCTTCCATTTGAAGCATTTTACCATGTGATCAGCCATGACCAATCACGGCTGATCACTGTGTAAACAGGAAGAGCCGTTTATCGGCTTTTCCTCTGCTCAGGTCTGCAGACCTGAGCAGTGGAGAGCAGATCAGCTGCTCTCCTGACGGGGGGGGGAGGCTGCGCTGAATGTTTATCAGTGCAGCCCCCCTCAGGATCACCACACTGGACCACCAGGGAGCCCCCCCATCAAGGACAGCATAAGGAGGCCACCTAGGACCACCAGGGAGAAGATCAGGAGGCTGCCCAGGGACCACCAGGGAGAAGATCAGGAGGCCGCCCAGGGACCACCAGGGAGCCCACACTAAACCACCGGGTAAGGGGCATACAGGGATGACACTGTGCCCATATGTGATGCCTGTCAGTGCCATCCCTAACAGTGATATATGCACCTATCAGTGCCCACCATTGCCACCTATCAGTGCCCAGCAGTGCCACCTGTCAGTGCCCAGTGCCACCTATGAGTGCCCATCAGTACCGCATATCAGTGCCACCTATCAGTGCCCGTCAGTGTTGCTTATCAGTGCCGCCTATCAGTGCCCATCAGTGCTGCATATATGTGCCCCATCATCAGTGCAACCTTATCAGTGCCACCTCATCAGTGCCAATGTGTACTGCCTCATCAGTGCCCATCAATCTAGCCTCATCAGTGCCCATCAGTGTAGCCACATCAGTGTCCATCAGTGAAGGACAAAATGTACTTATACAAAGTTTTGTGACAGAAACAAAAAAAACTTTTTTTTTTCAAACTTTTCGGTCTTTTTTTATTTGAAATGCAAAAATAAAAACCGCAGAGGTGATCAAATACCACCAAAAGAAAGCTCTATTTGTGGGAACAAAATGATAAAAATCTTGTTTGGGTACAGCGTTGCATGACCGCGCAATTCTCCTTCAAAGCGCAACAGCACTGAAAGCTGAAAATTGGTCTGGAAGTGTTTTAAGTGCCTGGTATTGAAGTGGTTAAAGGATACGATCATAAAAAAAAAAAAACAATGCTGTAAAGCATTGCACCCAGGATCAGCAGATTGCGGGTGCAGTCTCAGGCTCCAGCAGACAGTCAGTGTAGCTGTCTGCCCGTTCCTAGTACAGGTAGGCAGTTACTGAATGACAGGAAGGATCAATGAACTGCCTAGAGTGCTCATCAGTGCCTTAGTATGTCATTGAAAACTACAAGCTGTCATTCTGGTTTTCATCCCGAGGAGTGAGAGGGGCTTAAAACTTGTACCGAGCATATGGGTCAAATGTGTGTAGCATACAGATTGCAGGTGTCAGAAGTATATAACTGTAGCGCTGCCCTCTTGAGGGTTGCTTAAGAAATCAATTCCCCCTTGGTCTCCAACACTCTGAGAATCCTCCACCACCCCTGACACTCTGGGTCGCTCATATTGCAATGTTATTGTTAGTTCACACTGATATAATAATTGAGACCACACCAACTTCTAAGGTCAAGATATTTACTTATTTGCAAAAGATAAACTCTTAAAGCAGAAACTCACTTATTCAAATGCACTAATGACAGATAAAGACACAATGAAGTATCATAAAATATAGTCTTAAACTGAAATGCAGTGTTAGATAATGGGAATAGATGAATCGCAATATTCGCTTTCCCTTTAACCTTTCTTTATCAACTCTATCCAATTTACATTTCCAATATTCCCATTGAGCTTAATCAAATATCCTGCATTCAGAGAAGACACAAAATGTAAGGATTATCGAAGTGTTGAATAAATATACGTTGATGAATTCTCTATATTCAAATATAAGTCTATATGTAATTATGACTTCTAGGTATATTGATACCACCAGGGCCGGCTCTACCACTAGGTGGAGTAGGTGGCCGCCTAGGGCACACTGCCACCTAGGGCGCCTGCCAACTGTTGTTCTGTCACTGGCTGCTCTGCGTTGATTCATGTAAAAACTGGCCCTGTCTGACTGAGATAATGAGATTGTATTATCACATGCCATTTGCAAATGTATAAAGAAATAGTGACTGATCTGCCAAATACCCCCCTCTGACCCCACCCTCCATGAGGCTGTATTTGATGGGCACAGGTGAAGCTGTATATGATGGGCACAGGTGAAGCTATTTTTGATGGGCACAGGTGAGGCTGTATTGATTGGCGCTAGTGAAGCTGTATTTGATGGGCATAGGTGAGGCTGTATTGATTGGCGATAGTGAAGCTGTATTTGATGGGCACTGGTGAGGCTGTATTTGATTGGTGCTGATCAGGCTGGGCAGGGAAAAGGGGGTGGAGTCAAGGGTGGAGCCAAGGGGCGCACAAAATGAGGTTTTGCCTAGGGTGTCATTTATATTATATATGTCATTCTTTCTGCCTGGAAACATGAGAATGTCCATAGCAACCAAAAAGTGTCCCTTTACGTCAAAAGTGGTTTTTGATCGGCTAGAAAACACCGATAGTAAATAAGAATCATTTGCAGAATTGAGTGATACTGATTTTTGGGGAAATTTATCATCAGAAACTGAAAGTGACGACAGCGACAATTCTGCAACTGAGCAAATTTCAGTGTTTTTGGTTTGATTACATTATTGAATACATTTTATTACTATTATATTATTATTTTTGATAATTATTTATAGTTATTTATTATATTATAATTTATGATTTCATTTTTCAAACTTCATCATACCCGGGATGTCTACTAAACTCTTGTTTGGACAGATTTAAGTGAGTTATTCCTAAAAATTACAGGCCTACAATATAAAACGCCAAATTTTCATGCAAAATAATCATACCGCTTTCAGCACCAAAAATCTGAAATAATCATACCGCCAGGGAGGTTAAGAGAATATGGTCATGTGAGAAGTAATAACTACAATGGTAGTAGTCCTGCTGCAAAGCTGCCTTTGGTTAATTGAGAAGTAGGCACCTGAATTAATGTATATGTGTGAATCACAGCGCCATAACGTTAATCCAAAACAGATATAAACCACAAAAATTGCAAAAAATTGAATAGTATATACACACTAAATTCATAAATATGTGCTATAAATAAAGTTCATGTAAGGAACGTTTAAGTGTCCAAATCTTTTGAAGAAAGTGCTTTCAAGAAAGTGCTCATAAGGTGCTTCGAAGGTGCTCAAATAAACATAGGAGTGAATTAATGTGTTCGATGATCTTTTAAGGCATAAAGGCATAAAAGTACCAAACTTCACTGAATTAATGCAATGCCTTTTTTGAAGTTCACTGATTTAAAAGTGATTTGTTATCTAACAGCAAGTCTGTCACTTAATGATGATTGTAATCCACAGTATGAGTTAGGCCTGTCTTTCCTTGTATGATATAGACAAATATGCATTGTAATGTATAGGCTATCGCCTGCTCACTACCCTGATGGAGCAACGCAAAAGCGAAGAAGATCGCTGAAAGCGCTGGAATTGAGGATATCTGCTTGCTCTTTGGGGAAAATCACTTTCACTGTACTCCCTACAGCTCTCCTTATTGATCGCTGTGGACGCTGCTGCTGCTGACTCTGGAACAGATTCAGGTGTTGATATTCTGGTCCGAAGATCACACACTGGAACTCTGTATCACCGCAGCGCGCTGGGTCACTGTACAAATTCAGCCGGCTGGATCACTAGATGTAGGCCGCAGGCTGCAATCCAGCTGACAAGGCACACAGGTCTCCTCTGATCGATCACGCCGTCCCAAGAGACTGGAGCCAGCTCCTCCCCTCACTTAAATAGTTTCTCCCACAAAGCATTGTTCCTCCCAAGAGCCTTTACTTACAGCATTGCACACTGGGAAATAGAGTCCTTCCTCTGCAGGGTCTGATGACAAGTTTCCTCTGTGACACTACAGGTCCCACAAGGCAGCATTTCTCACATGACCATTGTATTTTACAACCTCAGTACTAGGGGGAAACTTCATAGCATGCATAGGCAATAATGTCTCTATGTAAAAGGAGCACTTTTGAACTCCTGGCTTCATAACATACAAAATGCAGGTATCAAGACAATGTAACATACAGAGAGCATGGGTCAGGAGTATGTCATGTACACAGTATAGGATTTAGAAATATGTACCGTACAGTGTGCAGGAGTCAGGGGTGGGTTGCATACATGGTTGCAGGTGTCAAATGTATATAACATACAAAATGTAGGTGTCATGACAAAATAGCATACAGAGTGCAGAGATCAGCAATGTTTAAACACTTCAACACTGGGCAATTTCACACCCTTCCTGCCCAGCCCAATTTTCAGCTTTCAGTGCTGTCGCAACTTTGAATGACAATTGCGCGGTCATGCAACGCTGTACCCAAATGACATTTTTATCATTTTTTTAAGTCATTAAGTCATTTTTCTTCTTCACTGATGTGCACCGATGAGGCTGCACTGATGGACACTGATAGGCACCAATGAGGTGGCACTAATGAGGCTGCAATGATGTGCACTCATGAGGCTGCTCTGAAGAGGCTGCGCTGATGGGCACTGATAAGCTGCACCGATCTGCACTGAAGGGGCTGCACTGATCATCAGGACACTGATGATCAGTGCCCTGATTATAAGTGTACTGTCTGCCTTGTCGGTTATCTGCACTACTTTTCTCACATAGAGGCAGCATGTGAGGAAAGGACTGCTGATAACCAGCAAGTCTGTTTACAAGTGACCAGCTGTGATTGGCACAGCTGACACAGCTGATCTCATGGTAAAGGGCTGCTGTGATTGGCCCTTTACCACGATCTGTGAACAGCTGTGTCCAAAGGACACAGAAGTCACTGAGAGTGCCTGATGCACTCCCTAGGGGGCACATGGAAGGCGCAGTTCTGGGAGGACGTCCATGGACACCATCCCAGAAATGGAGAACTGTGCTACAGCCATGGGTTAGCAGTGGGTAATGTACATAATTCAGGGGTCAGGAGTGGGTAATGTACATAGGTCCGGGGTCAGGTGTGGGTAACATACAAAGTGAAGGGGCCAAGGCTATGTAATGCACAGAGTACAGGAATCAGGAGTGGGTAATGCATAGAGTGCAGGGGTTAGGAGTGTGGAAAGTACAGAGTTAAGGGGTCAGAGGTAGGTAAAGTACATAGTTCAGGAATATGTAATGTACATAGTGCAGCCTACTGAGTGATTGCATTGCCAAACTCACTAAGGCCAAATTTTTTACATTTGAAGTTGAAGGGAGGTAAAGACACGTTATTGACCCCCCAACCCCTCCCAATAAGCTGAAAAGGCTGTGACTGGGGGAGTATACATGCTGTGACTGCAATGCTTTTCATCACAGCGTGACAAAAATAATCCCCTCCTCACTGCCTGTTACACCTGATCACTGCCTGTTACACCTCCTCACTGCCTGTTAAATGACAGTACAGGTTTTGAATCATGTGTCCATGTTTCAGACCACCTGAAATCCAGACACATTATTCACACCAAACTGTGTCTCCCCAAGTAACCAAGTACCACAACCGCTTAGTGCATAGGCATGCACATGAGTTGGGCACACCCTAACCACCTGGGTTGCCAACCATCCAGAGGGTTGGCTGCAGTTGTCTAAGCTGAGTGTCTGTGACACTCTCTGTTACATTGTCCAGAACAGTTCCCTGCTCCAGTACAGACAGAAGAGGAGAGAAGGCTTGATCTGCTCCTCCTTCTCCCACCCCTACCCCTCTGTGTCTGTCCGCCAACACTCCATTCCATGCTGTGCCTAAGAAAAGGGATGTGTGGGTGGGAAATTTGAAGCCCAGCAGATATATGATGAAAGGTGCCATCCACTGTCTTTGGCTTAAGTCTCCCCCCTCCTTCCCTTCTCTTTCCTGCCTCTGAACCAGTAAGTACATTAAGGTAAGGGGGACTCAGATGTAAGGGGTGCTCTGTGGATTCTGATGTACAGGGGGCTTTGGAAACCCTGATTTAAGGGGGAATGCTGGGAACTCTGATATAAGTGGGGGCTTTGGTGAGCAGAAACCCACTTACATCAGGGTTCCTCTTTACACCAGAGTCCATAGTGTTCCTCCTTAAAAAAAAAATTGCTGTGTGCCACTACACTGTTTGAGTTTGGCTTGAAGAAAAGATGGCAACCCTATCTTAGCAAAGTCACTTGACTGGAGCGCGAGGACTGCTTTTAATTATAAAAAGTAGGGCTTTTTGGAAATATTTTACTGTTGCCGCACATTGTGACACGTCTGAAATGTATTCATGCAGGCTTAAAAGATCTACTTTTAATGCATCTATAAAATATAAATATGTATGGAATTCTTTAATATAATATCCTATGGTTTAAGGGGATTTCTTGATTTTATGAAAAAAAGTGATATGTTTAAATACTGCTGGATATGTATTAACAACTCTAGTATTTTTCAGTGTATGCAGCCATGCATGGGCCAATGGGAAGCAGCTTCACAACAGTGTCACAAGAAATGTGAGGTAACGTCTAATGGCATCTCAACTTTTTGACTTCCATTCAGACTGGATTAGTATATTCAGCCAACTGAATTAAACTTCTGACTCTGACTTGCAAGTGTTGATATTCAATAACCCTTGTGAGTTATATTTGGAATCTTGACCTCACTTATGCGTACATGGGTGTATTAGACAGCTTAACTGCTTAATGCCTGAAGGTAAAACATATCTTACCGCCTGGACCTAGTTTTCCAATGGTGCCATTTGTTAATTAAACTGTACATATAAAACTGTACAACTACTTAGCATTTCCAGTAGAAAGGAAAACACTGCTCCAGGTTGGTTCACCTGAATCTGCCACAAACAGGTGCTGACTCAGCTCATAACTGGAGATATCAAAAGAAGGAAATAAAGACGACCACGTGCTGAAATCACCTTTATTTATTCATAAAATGTCTATAAAACCTCACAAAGACTAGTAAAAACACAGCGGAGGGACCAGCGAGTGTATTTATTACTTAGTATATTAAGGTAAATTATATCTTAATTTTTTTTACATGTACATGGTAATGGATACCACCGTTTTTTTTTTTAAATCAAGGAAAAACTGGCCCAATGTAGTAAAAACATTATCTGTATATTTCTTGCCATTACCAGGCCTACCGCCAAAAAACTCAATTTGGCATTTAATAGTAACTACTGTACTGGAAAGTAATATGTTTGAAGTACTTTTTAAAGGTTTTTAATAATCAACAAAGCCTTTTCTAAGCCAAAAGCATTCATACATACCATCAGACTACCAGACAAGTTAAAAAGTGTCTAATGCAATGTTTACTTTTTATCTTAACATTTTTTTTTTCTAAAATTGTGTCAATCAATCTATCATTTAAATTATGGAGCTTCTTATAATTCTAGGAATCGTCCAGTAGCAATATAGTAACAGTCCATTAGAATACCCAGGAACAATAAGAAACTACAAAGAAGAAAAATATAACCTCCTAAAGCGGTAGTAAATTGCTCTGTGTTTTTCAATTTTTTTTAAAAAACCTGAAAGGCAGTTCATTGCATACTAGCACATTATGTAAAACTTACCTGAAAATTTGAAAATGAAGCCTTCCAGTGACACGCTGTCACTGTTAACCACTTCCTTACTGGGCACTTAAACCCCCCTCCTGCCCGGACCAATTTTCAGTTTTCAGCGCTGTCACTCTTTGAATGACAATTGCGCGGTCATGCGACGTTGTACCCAAACAAAGTTGGCGTCCTTTTTTTCCCATAAATAGAGCTTTCTTTTGGTGGTATTTGATCGCCTCTGTGTTTTTTATTTTTTGCGCTATAAACAAAAAAGAAGCGACAATTTTGAAAAAAGAACAATATTTTTTTACTTTTTGCTATAATAAATATCCAAAAATAAAAAATAAAAAAACAAATTTATTCATCAGTTTAGGCCGATATTTATTCTTCTACATATTTTTGGTAAAAAAAAAATCGAAATCGCCGTATATTGATTAGGTTGCGCAAAAGTTATAGAGTTTACAAACTATGGACATTGGTTTATGGCGTTTTTATTTATTTTTATTTTTTTACAAGTAATGGCGGCGATCTGTGATTTTTATCGGGACTGCGATATTGCGGCGGACATGTCGGACGTTTTTGACACTTTTTTGGGACCAATGACATTTATACAGTGATCAGAAAGGTAAATATCCACTGATTACTGTGTAAATGTCATTGGCAGTGAAGGGGTTAACCTGCAGGGGGCAGTGAAGGGGTTAACTATGTTCCCTGGGTGTGTTCTAACTGTGGGGGGGGCGGGGTTGGCAGGGGCATGACAGATCTAACTGATCCCAGTGACAGGGATCAGTAGATCTGTCATGCCCCCCTCACAGAACGGGGAACCGCCGTGTTTACATCGGCGGTTCCCCGTTCCGGCTCTCTGGAAGGAGATCGCGGGTCTCCGGTGGACATCGGGTCCACCCAACCCACAGGCACGCTCCCGCAGCGTGCGCGGGCATGTGCGCGTACCGCTCACACCCGCGGGAGCGCGCCCAGCACGAGCCAAATGGGAGGACATCTATAGACGTCCTCCCAGCATTTTAGCGCCGCGCTGTAGCCGTCATTCGGCTATGGCGGCGGCGCGAGGTGGTTAAAGGCGCTCCTATCTTCACCCGGTCTACCTTCCGGGTTCGCTGACTACGGCTTTGTAAGTGGCCAATGCCACGATGATGTCACTCCCGCGCATGTGCGTGGGAGCTACCGTTTATGGCACAGGACTCTGAAGGAACAGCCCGGGTGGCCATTTCTTCAGAACGCATGTGGCGGTGATGTCACCGGCTGCATCTATAGTAAATATCTCCTAAATGGTGCACGTTTAGGAGATATTTACAGTACCTATAGGTAAGCCTTATTATAGGCTTACCTATAGGTAAAATTCATGCATGGACATTTACTCACACTTTAAGTTAGGTATACACGGACCAAAAATCAGCTGGTTCACCAGGAACAGGCTGACTTTCAGTCCATGTGTATTGGTGACTGTTTAACAGAAGCTGGTCTAACGACTGACTTCTGTTGAACGTTATGTTGGAAAACCAGCATTCGATCAGCGATTTCAACCAATGGCTACAGCACTGATCAGTGCATTCTGGCGGGGTATGGGGGGGATCCCCGCTGTCAGAATACAATAGCTCAGTGGGATAGATCTTTGCATTACACATTATTTGCGTTGATGCAGGGTCTGCCATTTTTTTTTTTTTTTGTTCAACCCACTGGTTTAACAACAACAAAAAAAACTGAACGCATATGCCCTGCTTTACTCTCTGCCTTTTCTTTTTCAGACCTTCACTAATGTAAACATTGATTATCCTGTCTGTGGTCTGCACTGTATGGTGTAGATGCCAGCTTGAAAATAGATTGAATGGAATGACATGGGATGTGATGGCCAGTGCACAACTAAGCTTATGCACACACTGCTTTCTTCCACTAATTAGAGATTTGTTTCTCCAGTGATTACATAAGGGTAATATACAGGGTGGGCCATTTATATGGATACACCTTAATAAAATGGGAATGGTTGGTGATATTAACTTCCTGTTTGTGGTACATTAGTATATGTGAGGGGGGAAACTTTTCAAGATGGGTGGTGACCATGGCGGCCATTTTGAAGTCGGCCATTTTGAATCCAACTTTTGTTTTTTCAATAGGAAGAGGGTCATGTGACACATCAAACTTATTGGGAATTTCACAAGAAAAACAATGGTGTGCTTGGTTTTAATGTAACTTTATTGTTTCATGAGTTATTTACAAGTTTCTGACCACTTATAAAATGTGTTTAATGTGCTGCCCATTGTGTTGGATTGTCAATGCAACCCTCTTCTCCCACTCTTCACACACTGATAGCAACACTGCAGGAGAAATGCTAGAACAGGCTTCCAGTATCCATAGTTTCAGGTGCTGCACATCTCGTATCTTCACAGCATATGTTTTTTTTATGGTTTTTATGGTCAGTAAAAACCAATACCGGGTGAGCTACTGCCATTCCTCCAAAGCCGACTTGATGGCCCGCAATTCCCTATCACCGACATCATAGTTCCAGCAAGATGGTGCACCACCACATTATGGGTGTCAGGTCCGAGCATTCCTAGATGAACAGTTTCCTGGTAAGTGGATTGGTCGTCGTGGGCCAGTTGAATGGCCCCCAAGGTCTCCCGATCTGACCCACTTAGACTTTTATCTTTGGGGTTATCTGAAGGTAATTGTCTATGCTGTGAAGATACGAGATGTGCAG
>BLSH010251073.1:265825-287768 GCA_018402905.1 Glandirana rugosa
GTGCCGCCAAGGGACGAGACAATCACCCCCGTATCCTCTAGATGACTAGGGACAGTGACCCTAGTCAATCTAGAGAATACGGGCTCCATCGGGTTGGGGGGGGTGTCAATCTTGTGCGGGTCCCTTGTGTCAATTGGGGAAGTGATGTGGGACGTCCAATTGGGGAAGTGACGGTTACTGTAAATATGTCATTAGTCACGTGTAAATTTAAAGACTAACGACAATCACTGACGAATTGGCACACCCCCCGCACTGGCCTACAGACATCTCACTCGGCGACGCACGCAAGGCTAGGGACAGGAGGGGGTCGTCGTGAGAGGTACGACCTAGCACAGAGGCGGGCAGGGGAGATAGGTATCCAGCATGGAGAGTGCTGCTGGGGGAGGACAGGGATCGGAACGCACGCAGCGGCTCACTCTACAGACATCCGGTCACGCCCCCCACACGGTTAAGCAGTCACTAACAGCAATCAGAAATTTAAATGTGCACTGATTACTGTATAAATGTCATTGGCAGTGAAGGGGTTAACCTGCAGGGTGTAGTGAAGGGGTTAACTGTGTTCCCTGGGCGTGTTCTAACTGTGGGGGGGGTTGGGCTACCTCGGGCATAAGAGATCTAACTGATCCCAGTGACAGGGATCAGTAGATCTCCTATGCCCCCACTAACAGAGCAGGGAACCGCCGTGTTTACATCTTTGGCTGTGGCAGCTCATCGCGGCTCGCCGGCGGACATCGGGTCCACCCGAGCCGCGGGCACACTCCTCAGGAATACTTTATTGAGGAAAGACAATTGGCAACTCACATTTGGTGCATCAAGTAAAGCATGTCTCCATGTCAGAACCCCTGCTGTCTGCGAGGTGAAAGGCCATTGTGAGGGCCACCACTGAGATAAGCGTTGTTCCCAGGATTTGCAGGTTCATTGCACAGTTGATGGTCATTTTGCTGGCGGCCTACACAGTTGCCTTTCACCGAACAGACAACTGGCTATATTGAAAGAGGTGTTTTGACATGGAGATATGCTTTACTTGATGCACCAAATGTGAGTTGCCAGTTTTCTTCCCTCAATAAAGCACTCCCATACTACTGCACTTAGCCTGGCGCCCTCTGCTGTCCTATTTTTTTCCTTTAGAGATCACTTCAGTCTCACAAGAAGCAACCTTGGATGTGTGCAGAGTATTAACAGCAGTTCATTGACTTATATATAAGGACAATTTATATGGTCAATGAGGAGATTTTATGTTTGGGCTAATATACCACTTGGCAGTGTTAGTTACTGTTTTTGTCTATGTATGGCCAGGTAATCTTCCCATTGTGCCATTTGTTTGATACTGTTTGTATCTGTAAAACATTTGAAAATGAGGCTAAAGCACTCCCTGCTGCCTCAAAAAGAGAATTAAAAATATGAATATGCAATGTTTCATATAAAACTAAAATATGTATGTTTAAATATTATTTTAGCACTGACCATATGTACATAGCAATCATGAACAAACCACAACACATTCGCTTTATAGAAACGTATTTCAAAGTGCTTAAACAAAAAACAAAACATCATTTCTCTTTAAGTCCTACACACTAGCCAACCGTTCAGTCGCCCATTCCATAGCCACAGACCAGTTTATGCTGACATTAACCTGCATGTATAATCAACTTCAACATAATGGGGTTTAATTACTAAAACCGGTATCTGGTGCAGCACAGAAACCAATCAGCTTCCAAGTTTTTTTTTGTAGTTTAATTGAACAAGCTGAAGTTGAAAGCTGATTGGCTAGTAAAAGTTGAACAAGCTTAATTGAACAAGCTAAAGTTAGAAGCTGATTGGCTACCATGGACAACTGCACCAGATTTTGCCTCTCTCATTTTAGTAAATCAATCTCATTGTGTCTGCTGATTTTTTTATGTATGTCATCTAGAGCTACGTTTACACAGTTGAAAATCACATGAACGAAATCATTGCTGTTTAACAAACATACCCCAGAAGATATATGAATGTGTACAGCTTTTTTGTGGAACTCAGGAATATTTAACTTGCTCGCTTAAAACTCACACGTGGCCTTTTATATGCAAAGATTGCACAGCATACATCAAGTAATATTGAAAAAAAAATAATATACCAATATCTTTTTATATATACAGATCCAAAATTATCAAATTTTCATCTCATGAATGTCTGTAAATCATTTCAAACTAGCTGCACTTTGCAAGCATCTTCCATTTACCACAATAATCAGGTGCAGATAAAAGTATCATGGAAGCCTGTATCAGGTAATATCTCTCATCTCCTTTATTTTATTCCTAATTTACTGTGAAGCAATTCCAAAAAAAAACTGTTATTATTGTTTAGATGTAGTAAAATATTGTACATCATAGATACAGCGGACAAAACAAAGGTAAATATATTTCTGAAGGTGCTATTGACATGAAATTTTCACCACATGTCGGTAACAACCCATGCAGTCCATACATACTAAGAAACCAAAACAAAAAAAGTTCAGAAATTAAGTTATGTGTAATAAAATGAAATGACCCAGGGAAAAATGATTGAACACGCGAACTGAAATGTATTTAATAGTTGGTACAAAAGCCTTTGTTGGTAATGGCGACTTCAAGATGTCTCCTGTATGGAGAAACTAGTTGCATGCATTTCTCAGGTGTGATTTTGGCCCATTCTTCCAGACAGTCTCCAAATCTTGAAGTTTCTGTGGGACTCTTCTATGATCTTTAATTCTTTTCAAAGATTTTCTATTGGATTCAAGTCAGGTGATTGGCTGGGCCATTCTAGCAGCTTTATTTTCTTTCTTTGAAACCAATTGAGAGTTTCCTTGGCTTTGTGTTTGGGATCATTGTCTTGCTGACCACCCTTGTTTCATCGTCATCATCCTGCTAGATGGCAGCAGATTTTTATCAAGAATGTTTTGGTACATTTTTCCATTCATACTTTCTTCAATGACATGATAGTTTGCCAGTACCATATGCTGAAAAACAGAGCCTCGCTATGATGTACCTACCTCCAAACTTCACTGTTGGTATGGTGTTTTTGGGGTGATGTGCAGTGCCATTTGACCTCTAAACATGGTGTGTATTATGGCATCCAAAGAGTTAAATTTTGGTCTCATCTGACCAGACTATATTTTCCTATTATCTTACAGGCGTGTCTAAATGTTGTGTGCAAACTTTAAACAAGCTTCAACATGCTTTTTCTTGAGCAATGGAGTCTTGCGTGGTGAAAAATGACTTATTATTTTCTTTGAAACAATTGTACCTGCTAATTCCAGCTAACTCTAGGTCTTTCTGAAGCTCTCCACAAGTGGCCCTTGGCTCTTGGACAACTCTTCTGATAATTTTTTTCACTTCACTGTCAGAACCCTTGCGAGGAGCACCTGATCATGGTCAGTTTATGGTGAAATTATGTTCTTTCCACTTCTGGATTATGGCCCCAACAGTGCTCACTGGAACATTCAGAAGTTTAGAAATCCTTCTTTAACCAATGCCATCAGTATGTTTTGCAACAATAAGGTTGTTGAAAAGGGCTTGAGAGACCTCTTTGCTTTTACCCATCATGAAATGTTTCTTGTGTGATGCCTTGATAATGGGACAGCTTTTTATAGGCCATCAGTTGAGAATGAAGCAGCTGGTATTAATTTGCACTGACAAGAGGCAGGATTGCTTTTTAATTACTGATAGATTTCAGCTGGTGTCTTGGCTTTCTATGCCTTTTTGCACCTCCTTTTCTTCATGTGTTCAATACTTTTTCCCTGTGCCATTCCATTTTATTACACATAACTTCATTTCTGAACGTATTTGTTTTGGTTTCTTTGTATGTATGGGTTGTTACCAACGTGGTGACAATTTAATGTCAACAGCAGCTTTAGAAATATATTTACCTAGAAAAATGGTGACGTGTTCAATACTTATTTTATGTAGTCATCATTATGGAACCTGAAACGTAGAACATTGTTTAACATTTTATGCTACCTCTATAGTCACCAAAAAAATGTAAAGCCCATATGAGAAAATAAATATGGAAGCTGCCATTTTTTGTTTTTAAGGATGCTGGCCCGGGAACTGTTTTGAAATCCATATACCAGGAAGTGAAATGAGGATCAGCATGGCAGTCACAGAGCCTATATCTTTAAAAAATAAGTCAGCAATGGAAGATAATGTTTATTTATAGGTTTACTTTAAGGTGTTTGTCACAAAACAAAGCAATTTGCAATGAGCATATAATGTAAAAATGCATATGTTGAGATTACCTTTAGTTGCTACAAGGAAATTCAGGGTACAGACAGTGGAAATTATAAGTAATATAGCCTTTTTTCATAATAGTTGAGCATGGCTCCACCCCTCTTCCACACCCCCTGCAACCCCCAGGGAAAAAGGAGGCCAAGCTCACCCTTTAGGGTTTTTGCACAAGTGGCGTTTACCCATCCACATTTGGAAATTACACCAGATATACAAGCGCAGGTAAACCCTGATTCAAAGAAGAATCAGCATTTAGAAAACTGTGGCTGTGTAAAGTCATTCACTTGGGTGGCAGGCTGTACACCCACGTGCAGCTCCCAGGTTATGGGTGAGTGCCAAGAATTTAAGCTAGGCATAGAAAATGCCTATAAACTCCTGTGTGCACAGTGCACAAACCCTTAAAAGGTAAAGTCAAGATTGCATATAAACCTGCCATGTACACATACAGCTTTCACAGGACATTATGGCAAGTAGAGCAACAGAAATTAGAATCAGGGCAGCATTTATTTCGGACTTGGTCTGTAAAGTTGCAGGCTACAAAACTGTCATCTTGATCTTGGCTTTGCTCTTATTAGTCACTGACCTGGAACAAGCATTCAGGATAGGACTCCCATCATAGGACTTCAAACATTTCAGACTTGCTGAAATGTCTTCAAGCTTTTCCCAGGTGAGTTACTCACTAGGCAGTTAAGGCAGGATCAGGATGTCAACTTTCATATCCTTTAAAAACAAGTCAGAAATGGCAGCTCATATATGTCTATTTTTAAACATTCCCTTAAAAAACACTCCAAAAAACTCCCCATAAAAAATGTACATAATTATTTTCTTTGCATAATTAGTCTGGTTGAATAAAGACACAAGTCCATCTGGTTCAACCAATAAAAGGGAAAAACATACAATACCATATACACAATCCTACATCCTACCCACAGTGGAACCAGAGGAAGGCAAAAAAGCCAGCAAAGCATGATCCAATTTGCTCCAGGTGGGGAAAAAAAATTTCTTCCTGGTCCCAGAGAGGCAATCGGATATTCCCTGAATCAACCTGAACTGGGAAACAATGTTGAGTTGTCACTAGCAGCACATAACAAATACCTCCAGGTGCCTGCAAGTGCAGTCCATTTCCAGTTTAGTTCTCCTGGTGCCCCTAATCTAAGAGCACTCTGGTAAAAATATCTATTGATCCAACTTCCTGCATTAGGACTATGGTCCTACCTCTTACTACCTACTAAACTGTATTAGTGGTCCATCACTGTCTCACTAGCCAAAATTGATATTTAGTTAGCAGGGCCATACTTTCAAGGACCAGCAAGTTGGCTTAAAAATGTTCCCACCTATTAGGGTTTGCTGTAGGATTAGAGACAGAAGCTTTTTTGTAAAGCTGTTTAAGTTATGTGTCTCGATTTGTAAAGTGATCTGTAAAGTGATCTGTAAATATCTTTAAATTTGGGATTTTTGGAAAATAATAGTAAATCATGCATCACACCAGAGCACCGTAGAAGCTCCCATCTCTTGGAAACTGTAATATAAACATCCTGAAATCAAGCCTGGGCCCACCCCTGAACCTCCATATTTAATAAAAAGGCTGTCCATCATAACTGTTCTGTCCTTGCTTCACGTTAATCTGTGGATTGTGTGCAGCTCAAAGTGCAGCTAAACCCTTCTGACTTCCAATAAAACTTTTTATTAAAAAGAACAGAGTGGGGGGGAGACATATGGACACATAATAATAAACAGTGTCTCTGCTAAAGGATGACGTTGATACTGGGTCTGTGCTCACCAGTGATGGTTCATGTCTCCAAGATGGTAGTCAGTTTCTTCTACATGCTTCTTCTTACTCATTGTAAATAATTATGGGAGGTATGGAGGCGCAGTTGGGTCAAAACAAAAGTTTATGCACTTATGTGAGGTTGTGCATTGTGGACATTGTGGGGATAGCAGGACAAGTTAAAGAAATAACAGTAAACAATATTAAAACCCTACGGTGGAGGTATGAAAAAAATTCTTGAACAACAAAGTGATGTGAGTGCAGGCCTGAGCACAACTGTAGAAACAGAAATTAATATGTGCATATTGCATTTGCAGCACCTCGTGTTTCATGACTTCTGCGGCACTCTGGAAGAGGTCTGATGGGAAAGGTGTTTGTACTTCTAGGTGGCTGTTTACTACGTTCTATTTAAGAACTGGCTTGTTTTAATTAGCATTTATAGCTGCATCTAGCATGGGCTGTGTGCATTGTAAATACAGCCTGATCTCTCTTGCATCTGTCTTTTCTTAAAAAATTGTCATAAAAAGGATTACAACCAGAGGCGTAACTAGAACCTTCAGGGCCCGGGTGCAAGAAATTAGGAAGGGCCCCCCTGGCCAGGGCCCTTCCCTCTTCTCGCTGATCCTGGGGCCCTTTACTCCCATCATGGGTCCCTTTATTACAGTCCCGCATCGGGACCCTGGGAACAGCAGAAGACAAGTAAACTGGATAGGAGGGGCGGAGGGGGCAGCATATAGAGGAACCAATCTCTTCCAATAGGAGTAAAATAGAGGAGATTGGTTTGTCTAAATGCCGCCATCCCTCCTATCCAGGTGTACAAGGGAGGCACATGGGCCCCCTGGAGCATGGGGCCCGGTTGCAATCGCAACCCCTGCAACCCCTATCGTTACGCCCCTGATTACAACTACATCACAAATGTACTGTAAACACATCATAAATGTATGTAAACGCCAGACCAAACATGGTCTGTTTTTAAACACAGGCAGTGATGTAGGTCATTGTCTGTAGTGTACACTTATAGAATGGGTATATCCAAAACTGAAAATTCATAGGTGGGCAGCATTTGTTGCACTGCATATCGCACATTTACAAAACCAAATGCAGTACTCACTAAACATAAGGGTCGCATGCATTTTCTATTGGTCACATTAAAGTTCTACCATGTTATTCTTGATTTAGAATATTAACTAAAGTATATCACCACCTTGGCATTTTTACCACCAATAATTGACCCTCGCGATTTTATCAAGCTAAAAAATAATTACTTTTTATTTTGTAGTTGAACTATTTATCACGTGTATGTGCAGTCTATGGAAACATCACGCATATACACTTCTGGCTGTCCACATTTCAATTACTGTTCCTCTGATCAAAATTCATGTTTGCAAGTCTGTCATTTGTTATCTGTTAGTTTGCTGTCTGCTGTTTGTAAAAGCTGAATTCCACGAATTATCTGTATTGCATACTTACAATGGTCCAGCTCGGCACAAAGTGTTACGGTGCATATCTCATACTTGGTGGGTCTTCGGGGAAACTGAAAATCACTGTGGCAGTTGGCATTACTACAGTGAAAGCCACAGTCTTCTGGGTCCTGCTCAGGATCTATGTGAGATGTTTCCCTTCTTCATCTAGAACATGGGGGGGTCTCTTGCCTGGCACTGTCACCATTCATAGAATGCCTTGTATTTTTTTTCAGTAAATAAAAAATCTTCTCTGAGGTAGATATTGTGATGTCACAAACTCTTTTTAACACCTCATCCAATAGAGAAGGCTTGTATTCATTGAAAAGATAGAAGGCTTTCTATCAATGTCAGTGGTTCCAAGCACCCGACTCACTGTGTTCTGTGTGCAAACAGAAAGTTTCTCTCACAGAACCAAAGGGGTCCCTGGAAGCTTGCAGCTATCACTGTAGTAACTCTGACTACTTTAGTGATTTTCAGCTGCCCCAACAGTCCACCAAGCTAGATTAGATTGTGCCAAGCTGGACATATGCAATACAGACCATTCCTGAAGTAAATAGTTTAACTATTAAAATGTCATTAAACTAAAATATATATTTAATATATTGCCTTTTTCTTCTTGCTGTGGTTACATTTTACTCTTCAAAGTTTTGACTGGGTCATGAAAGTATGGGTTTAATGCAATTGGTTGATATCACACATTATTATGTTGTGTTTGTGGACATTGCCATGCAAACAACACCTTGATCTAAGGTAAAAAAAAGCCTTATTTTTAAAATGACAAGGTCTCAGCTTGCTACATGAAATACCAGGTTGTGAAAACAGCACACATAATGTAATAATAATTAATCAAAAACTTATATGTTTATGTCCACAGAAAACCAAGTGGAATTCAAAACATATTTGATAAAATGGAAACCAATGTTGTGTGAGAATAATGAAAATGTTCCTGAAGGAAAAGCAACTGTTCAGGTGAGACCTTGTATGGTATAAGAGACCTTTTATAGTCCTGTAGCCTCAGAAAAATGTGGACAATATGATTGTATCTTCATAGTAAAGGATGGTATGTACCTCGAAGGCCCCTTTCACAAGGGCCAGATCCATATTTCTCAGTAGGGGATCCGTCTATTGATTCCCTGCTGAGCTGAGCAGAGCGGACGGATGACAGGTCAATGTCCACTCTGCTCTATGGGCAGTCAGACAGAGGGAACAGACTCCTTCCATTTGTTTATGTATAGAAGGTCGGCACTCTAAAACTCCAATGCAGTACATTTATTGATAAGTGCAGAGATGATACATGAACAGCAGACGCGTTTCGGCAGGACAAGCCGCCTTGGTCATTTGTTTACTGGATTGGAAGTAGCCAGGTGTAAATTCTCTTCTTTATGCTTCCCCACAACCCTCTTATTTTTATTTAATGCCCTGAGGCTGCTACCACCCCCATGGATCGTTCCCACAGAACCTGTAGAGCATGGAGAAGAAAATGCTGTGTGACTGGTCTAGCAGCAGGGAGGAGCGGTGGTTTGGGTAAATAAGTCTTCTCTTACTGTTCCCCAAAATGGTATTGTTCCCCTAGATTTAAACAAACAGATGTAGTTTTAGGCTAATGAATACTGACTGTTCCCTTCTAGTCTGGGTGCTCTTGTGCAGAGAATTACAGGAGAATAATATCAAGACAAATCTGAGTATTTATAGTAGTTGAATGAAGACACAATCCGGTTGAATTATTTTGCACTTTACCAGTAAACAGCTGGCTGCATTCTCCCCCTGAGCTACTGACAAAGGCAAGAGTATGTCAGAAAATAACAGTTCTGAAATGCTCCTGAAAATGTTAACGTTTACCTGTTGGGACTACAATAACAGTGTAGTTCAATGTGTTTGCTAGCATTGCCAGATTTTCAGCACAGCTCTCCATGAGCCTGACAGCTTTATCTGCTTTCTAAGCAATGCTATTGATAAGCAGCTTCATAACCAAAGGTGAGGCTCAGTAGGTGAGAGTGGATGGACACCATTGGTGACCAGGAAGCTGGCAGCATTCATGGGTCTCATAGGTTATTTTGCTGAAAATATAACAGCACTGTACCATTCTTTCAGGGGCGTATCATGAAATTAGTGGGCCCGTGTGCAAGCCCACACCGCACCGATAATCCCCGGCTGTCAACCAGGGACAGATCATCCTTAAGTGCAGTGTTGGTCAGAGCACTGGGGGCCCCCCACCCCTCGGGGCCCGTGTTCAGTGAACACCCTGCACCCATGGATGATACGCCACTGCATTCTTTTAGTTTTTAGATCTCTTTAGTCTTGCTTTAATGGATTCTACTAACCAAGATGCACATGTTAATCTATGTTTATTAATTTAGATATATTGTTTAGATGCACTGCATTTTTATGAGACCCCATTTCATTCGACTTGAAAAATGCTGGTCGGTGGACAAAAACATGCATCATGCACTGTAGAGATATAGAACATGTTGATGGTTATTGGCCCTGTTAAAACCAATAGTCTTTTCATTTTACCTGTGTAGTAGTGTAAAACGCATGAAAATGCATCTGATGCTATTGAACCCTAAATGATTATTCATGTATGCTATCAAAACCCTAAGGCCCCATACCTACGCGCGCTTTTACAGCCGCATTTTTCAGTGGTTTTTGCAGCTTAAAAACGCATCTCCGTGTTATTCAATGGCCCCATACACACACTGACGTTTCTGAGTTGTAATTGGCGTTGGCGTTTGTAAGCTGCAAGAAGAACCTACGACCAGCGCATTCTGAAGCTGCAGCGCTAGATCGTTTTTGACGCTGAGCCGGCAAAATGCTCAATAACACGCATTAGTGCCGTAGCGACGTTGACCGGCGTTTTTAGCGCCAACGTTTTCTGTTCTGTACAAAAATAGCAGAAGGATATCTTTTCAAACAGAACGCAACTTATCGCTGACGCTCAATAACACACATTAACGCCAATGCAAAATGCCGATGAAAACACGTTTTTAATGCAATTTTTCCTGACGTCGGTCCCGACATTACAGCTCGGTTTTTCAAAACGCCTGTGTATATGAGGCCTTAGACATAAACTAACCTATACATTTGAAGTTTCATTTATCAAACAATAAAAGGCGCCAAACTTAGATACCTATGTGCATATGTGTATATGTCAGCTGCTCCTTTAAGTGTGAAACACACTACACTATACCAAAACAATTGTAAAGTCAGGCGCTGTTCCTATGCATTAATACGTGTACACCATATCCAGTGCTCAAAAGTTCCACCCCTATCAAAATATAATCAATACTGCGGATGACATGTAATCCAAAACAAAAAAATAAAATAATATCAAATGTGAAAATGAACTTCAGTTAATACTGCATTCATGCTTACAAGCATGCATAAATATAAAACTGTAACATTATTTCAAATAAATGTGCTTGAATATGTCCAAAAACAGCCCAATTCAAACTAAAAGTTCAAACTAATCAGGACCATCCACCATGTAGTGTAGCAAACACTCCTATAAAGATAAAAAGTGCTCTTCTTCAAAAACAAACCACGTGAGATAACATATATATGCACTCACCAGAGCCCCAGGGTCATTAGGACCAAACAAGCCTTTTGTTAAACCACTAAACCACATTATACAATTTTCTTGTACAACTTTCCTTTAGATTTACCAAAACCAAAATGATAGCAGGTCAAACCGAGACACTTTCAAATTGTATGCAATCAGGCCGGCCCTTGTACTACATAGTTGAAGGTAAATCTAAGGGAAATTGAATAAGAAAATGGTATAGTGTATGGCCAGCTTAAGATTGGATTTGTTCATCAGAGTTCCTTTACCACAGATTGAACAATTTCCGGTGGCATTGTACAGGCTAATCGAGCTGATGCGGTTCTGGGCACATTTTATTGTAAGCAGATTATATGTACAGTGTTTTTAATATTTTTTTTATTAAACTGTATTGCACAATCATTTTATTAATTGCTCATTCTCTAATGCTTGGAGTAATCTGCCTGATGGGGGAATACCATACTGGAGAAGTGTTCAATCTGTGGTGAAGGAACTCTGATGAACAAATCCAGTCTTAGTTGTTTAACAAAAGGCTTGTTTGGTCCTAGTGACCCTGGGGCTCTGGTGAGTGCATATGTGGTGGAGCACTCGTTTGTTTTTGAAGAAAAGCAATTTATATCATTACAGGAGTGTTTGCTACACTATATGGTGGATGGTCCTTAAAGTGGTTGTTAACCCACTTGTATAAAAAGCTCCCATCCCCTCTGTATTAGAACAATATGTTTCCCTGTGCCTGTGTTATATTATATATATGCTTATCTGTACTGATAACACAGCTTCTTTCTACGATCAATTGCCTCCTCTCTCCTTTCCTCTGCCTAGCTGACAGTTCCAGCTGGCGGGACCAAACACTGCAGCTGAAGTCAGCCGGGGAGGAGAGGAGAGACAGAGCCGGGGAGTCACTTCATCGCAGGGAGCCACTGTGTTATCAGTACAGATAAGCACATTTATGATAAAACACAGACACAGAGGAACTTATTGTTCTAATACAGAGGGGATGGGAGCTTTTAATGTTAATTATGAGAGCAGGGGGGGGGGCTCTGACACAAGCAGACACTCAGAGAGGGGAGGGGGGAGAGAACACAGGAGACACAGAGCAGGGCTGCAGATGACGGAGGCATGTACTGACTCTGGTGTCAGAGCTCAGCAGCCATGATACATCGGAGTCAGTGTACGGGGGAGGCAGAATAAGGCAGGATCAGACAGGTATTACAGGTGATACAGGGGGGCCAAATGATATGTATAACATGCTTTAAGGGAACAGGATCTGTTTGTTTTTTTGGGGGGGGTTAACAAACACTTTAAAGATTAACTCATTTTCACAGTGGACTTTTAGTTTGAATTGAACTGTTTTTGGACATATTGAAGCACACATATTTGAAATAATGTTTACAGTTTTATATTTAGTATAGCACTTGTATGCATGAATGCAGTATTAACTGACGTTCATTTTCACATTTGATATTATTTGATCTTTCATTATGGGTTTTGGATTACATGTCACTCGCAGTATTGATTATATTTTGACAGGGGTGAAATTTTTAAGCACTGGATATGGTGTACGTGTATTTGATATTTAATGACACAAACTTCCTACTGGAAGAAATCAGAAATCAGTTTTGAGGTGCAATTTTTACCCCGATAGTACAATTTTGAAAAATTTTGGTTGCCTTGAATAACATTTCTACTCCACCTTTAATCACCTTCAATTACTAAACCAATAGTCCAGTAAGAGAAATCAAGTTAAAACTAACACTGATAGATATCTTACATGTTATCAGGCTATGTATGCTTTGAATTTATTTTTGGACCTGTGAGAAGTGGATGTGCTAATGCTGAAAATTGCTAGTCGCAGTGGCTTCCAATATAGATAAAGCCAAAATGTTTCTTTTTCTTTTGAATAAAGTGAGAAAGTGTTAAATCCTTTGTTTTATTTTTTTGCTGTCTTGGTCCCAGACAAAACATGAAACAAAAGGAAATTTCTATTAAAGTGGTAGTAAACCCTCCTATCATTTTCAGTCAAGGAAGCTGCCATCTTGGCCTCTGTTTAATCTACAACTGCCATGATGCTGCACATGTGATCAGCCATTGGATGGTTTGACAGTTTGGTTTAGAGCACAACCAATGGGAGTGTTACATTTCCGGCACGTGCTGGAGATGGAACTGGTTTGTAAACTGTTTAAATGGATGGGTAAACTACTGCTTTAAGTGAGGGAAATTCTCTCATAGACTTTTGTCGCAGGAACAGGTGTTTGTTCTGGAGACCAATCTAAAATGTCTTTTCTTGTCAATAATATATTTTAAATTTGTGAAGTTGAATCTGAATAAAGATGATATTAAAGAATCTTTGCTTCTGTGAGGGCTATCACATTTTAAATCCCTGTTACATTTCTGTCTAGGTGTGGTAGTGAGTGTCGACTTCAGAGTTAACCTGCACCAGTAATGATCGCTCTCAGTCTCCTGATGCTTAGATTGTCCTGTGAGCTGGAAAATCTCTGCCATGGAGAGGCTGAAGGCAGAGAAGTTAGTTCTCTTATCCATTACACAATGAGCTGGGTTTTCAGTAAAACAAATTCACACTAGAACGGGCAGCTGCTGGAGCATTTTACAGCTGTCCATTCCTGACTGTGATAGGGGGGCAATGTAGTGCCTGATTCAGGGCATCACACAGCTTCTTTTTTTTTGTTTTTGTACAAACTTTATTTGAAGTGTACAAAGGTGTACTTTATATCGCTGTAGGGCAGGGATAAGCAATTAGCGGACCTCCAGCTGTTGCCAAACTACAAGTGCCATCATGCCTCTGCCTCTGGGTGTCTTGCTTGTGGCTGTCAGAGTCTTGCTATGCCTCATGGGACTTGTAGTTCTTCAACATCTCGAGGTCCGCTAATTGCATATCCCTGCTGTAGAGCAATGCGATGCATTGTGCTGCAGTGCGTGAGGTTATGCATGCTGCATTTTATCACTGCATGCTGCAGTGCAGCTCCAGGCTGCAATGCAGTGTGAATGGGACACACTTGCTGTGACCATCGTTTTAAAATGTAGTAAAACACGGTCACTGCACTATGTGTGAATTCAACCTTAATTCCCTGCTACAAACCCCAAACAATACAATAAACAATACTTTTTCTTTCAAAATGAATATCCGGGAAAAAAAATTATATTACTGAATTTGTGTTTTTCCTGGAGATCACTTAGTGGAATGAAAAGATAAGTCTTTATGTATTGTTTGTTTTATTTACAAGTAATAAAAATTAATGTATTGTTCCCAATTGTCTGGGAAAAATCTGGAATTGCTATGTAAACAAAGCCAGTAGCTAGCTTTCATACATAATTCACTATAAAAAAAAATATATTTTTTTATACTTTTGAGTGAAAACCACTTTTTTTCCTGAGGCATACAGTAATCTTATGGGACCTGAGTTAAATGAGGACTTTTGGATTTCTCATTGCAGGGTTCAAACTTTGTCATTTCTGGGCTCCTGTTTGCATGCAAGTATAAAGTAACAGTACGGCCATTCACCCTTCAGCCATCGTCAGTTGAAGAGGTGACATTTGTAAAAACACCAAGGTGCAACAACATGAAAGTTAAAAACCTGAAAGATGCACAGTGTCCAAGACAGGGTGAGTGACCATTAAAACAAAGGCAATATCTAAAACATATTAACAGTATGTTACCTCTGTCAGAGGTGAAGTATTCAAAGTTCTATTAAAAGCTGACAGAAAGTCAACATTTAAAAATGCATGAAATGACTGTCTGCAATATTAATATGCTGACTAAAACATGTCTAGCATGTATATATAACAGGTACGCTTTTAGTGCCATATTACAATGGCAGTTCTGCTACTAGCAACACCTTCCCATTGGCTGATTCACTGATATGTTGCTGCCCCTTTAGCTAATGGATGTCACTTCAGCACTGGCCAAAATGCTTCTTGTTGTGTAATATTTCATATACATATACACAGTTTTTATAATATGTACATTGGTGTTATTTCATATACATATACACAACACTTCTGAACCTCTATAGCGAGAGAACTGTGCTAAAATACATCTCGCTGGTTTGGGCAGAGACAGAGTAATGCCATATGGGAAGGTGAATTGAGTTTTACACAAAACATATCTCTTTATAGCATGAACATGTCTCAATAAAGAGCAGTAAGTGTCATCTCTGTCTGTTGCCTTATTCTTCTGCTTTCAGCAGGAACCACTTCTGACAAGTTTACCTGACACCAGGAGGAAAAAGGTGACAGGGGAGGGATCTCCAGCTGATTGACAGCCCATGCTCTGTTCCTGTGTGAAGAGGGGTGTGTCCCTTCCCTCCAATCAGCTATCAGAGCTGTCCTCGCTGAGCTCTGAAGAGTGTAAATCAGATCTTTGCCCCATTTTTTATGACATCTCAGACTAGCTTTATTAAATCTGGACTTTGAATGGCTGTAGAGAAGATAGGACTGCAGATAAACATGTCCAACTTATGTAGGTGGAGTAGAAGAAAATAACATTTAATCTTTCTGGGTACAAGAATCCCTACTCCCTGAAATATTTTTGAACTTTGCTGCCATAATATACTTTCCTATGTAAACTCAGTGCCCTCTAAAAGGATCCTCAGAGATCACTATGGGCCCATTCACACCACCATGCTGTGGTTGGTAATTTATATTGAATCTGTTTATTAATAGGTTTTAAACAGTATCAGACAATATAGAGGGAAAACATGAGTGTGTCAGCTCAATTACAATAGATGCACAAGTATACATTAAGATCATAATAACGGGTCAATTATCACATGAATATGATAAGAGATAGGTCACTAAGGCATGGTAAAGTGAGCATAGCAACTGTAAAGAAATTAAATTAACCAGTAGACCACTAGGAGCCGAGTTGGAACAGCAAAAATGCTCGACAAATATGGCATGAAAATACAGTGGTGCTACAGTTAGTATAACCATAACCCCATGTTCACGAGAGAGAAAAAAAAAGGGGGGGGGGGGAGAAAGGGAGAAGGGAGAATAAAGGAAGGATAAAGCTAAAATGAGGGATGAAAGGGGAGGAGGTAATAATCTACACATGGGAGGGCCCGGAGAGGCATCAATGAATTTATCTGTTACAAAAACTTTAAAATCGAAGGAAAACCAGAAGTGTAACCATACGGTCCACATAATGGTGTGGGACATCAGCATCCCATGCAATCATACGTTCTAGGTGTTCGATTCTGTCCATTTCACAAGCCCAATCCGCCAACGAGGGGATCGCAGATTGCCGCCAGGATCTAGCGATAACAGAGCGAGCAGCCGTCAGAAAATGACGAATCAATCTCTTCTTTATTTGCTTATAGGAGCCTGGCAACATAGATAATATAGTTATGCGAGGTTCGTTTGGATATTTGTCCTCAACTAATTTGTCATGAAGATGGAGAATTTTATCCCAAAATGGGGTAATTCAAGGGCATGTTCCCCATATGTGTGTCATGGTGCCAGGGGCCTGTAAACATCTCCAGTGTTTGTCTGGTACTGTTAGATCGATCTTATTTAGAATAGTAGGGCAGCGATACCACCTAGACACAATTTGATAATTTATTTTGTGGCCATGGGATGAAGTAGACAGTTTAAAGGACAGCGCCAGTGTTTTGCCCCACTCCATATCATCAAGGGATGTGTTCATTTCCCTCTCCCATTTTGAGATGAATGCAGGTGGATCTAGGTGAGAGATCTGAATCAACGTCTGATAGATTTGGGATAACGAGTGCTCCGGCCTGTCAGACTGGGATAGCAATGATTCGAAGGCTGTGTGTGGTCTATTCAGTTCGTCAATGTTTGGCAGTTTGTTCAGAAACTGTGTCAGTTGAATGTGTTCAAGCCAGGCCCTAGAAGGGTTATGGCATTTGGAAAGTATGCAGGATAAGGGCAGGAGTTTTCCATTTCGGATTGGATGGCGCAAAAGAGGGGCATCGGATTGTGGTTTGTAATTTATGTTATATGTGTAGTGCACTGCCAAAAGTGCTACTTGCCCATTTTTTGGTGCATTAGGCAGTCCATTTAAAATAAGTGACTGCATTTAACACAATGCACTTTAACGCGCCGCATAACATGTTTTAACACACATATGCTAACGCAGCTTAAAAATGTGAATGATCCCTAAAGTATAGGTTATCTGAGGGCATGGCACACCATTTCTGATTTAGATCTATATGTTTATGTCCTGCTCAAAGTATATGCAAACCCAATAACTAAATTCTCATATAAGCTTTAGGCCCTGTGTTGATGAGCTTTTGTTCATTTCAACCAAGGTTTGCATCTCCTGACACGTCTATGGATATGCAAAAAAAGGCTTAAGGCAACTACAGGTCAAATACAGCTGTTGGTGAATTTTACATAATCTCAGAAGAATCCAAAACTGATGTCATACTGATGTCATCAACACAAGCCCAAAGGTGGTTAACACTCCGTATTCACCTTTAGGCTCCATGCACACTGGGCTTAAAAAACATCTATTCTCTTGGCAGAAAATAAACACTCAAATAGAGCATTTTTTGTTGTTGTCTAGACAAGTTTAGAAGAGTTTTATGTTTTTTCTGCCAGTAAGCGCAAATCAGAAGGGGTTTTTTTTCCTGCCTCTAAACGTTGATCTCAAAATATGCCTGTAAATGTCCTAATGTGAATGGACACATTTATTTTATTTATTTCAGGTACTTATATAGCGCTGTCAATTTACGCATAGCATTACATGTACATTGTGCATTCACATCAGTCCCTACCCTCAAGGAGCTTACAATCTAAGGTCCCTAACTCACATTCATACATATACTAGGGCCAGTTTAGACAGATTCTAATTTAACTACCAGCATGTCTTTGGAGCGTGGGAGGAAACCAGAGTACCCGGAGGAAACCCACGCAGGCACAGGGAGAACATGCAAACGCCAGGCAGGTAGTGTTGTGGTTGGGATTCGAACCAGCGACCCTTTTGCTGCTAGGCGAACATAGGATAACATTAGTTGCTTCTACAGGCAGAACACTAAACTCCTGTAGAAGCAACGTTTTTTTAAGCCAGTGTGAAAGGAGCCTTAAAACTTTAAAAGTAGGGAAAGGTTAAACCCTTATCAGGTTATTTTTTTTACTGTCTGTGTTATGTTGGGAAGATTTCTCTTCACTTCCTTTCCTGGAAACACAACAGGAAAAGAGAGAAATTCTCCCCCAAGGTGAAAGAAATCCAATCTTAGTTGTCACCGAGACATTTGTCGCTATTGTATGATTTGTGGCAACTCCCTTACTGTATTCAAAACTAAAAAAAATAAAAATAAAAAGAAGGTTATACCTTTATAGATTGCATTAAAATACTACTTGTTGATTCTGCCATAAAATTCTTGTTCAGGCACTTCCTGTTCCTTCCCAATAGTGATCCTGAGTTGTCAGAAGCTAGAAACCACTAGCTGCTGTTTTAACACACATTACACAGTCATACTTTACTGTTTTAACCATCAGGAAACCTGCCTGGAAAATGCCATGCAGCCATAACAGTTCAACAGAGATGCAACAAAGGATGAAAAAATGTGAAAACAAGTATTTTATTAGAAATCACCAGACCACAACCATATTATTTTAAAATGTGCAGATGAATTGTTTTATGTCCAGTTCTGAAACATGCTGTATATCTGTAACTCTAGGTCGCCATCGTCTGTCCAGAAATGTGATTCAAAAAACAGAAAAATTAACTGCTACCTTTCATGGAGTAAATGGAAAAATTCAAGGGGAATTTCATTGGCAAGCTTTTCAAAAAGTCCCAACACAAACCCTTACTGGCTTCCTGTTCAGCTGGGCAGAGATATCAGGAGCTACTGCAGTTTACAGTACACAGATACTACCAGCTGTAAGTATGGATGGCAGATTGAGATTAAAGTGATCATAAGCCTAATTTATTTTATTAAAATAAAAAAAGATGTTATACTTACCTGCTGTGTACAATGGTATTGCGCAGAGCAGCCCCTTACCATTTCTTCTGGTGCTGTCCGCTCCTCCTCTTCTTATTGTGCCCCCATAGCAAGCCGAGTGCTGTGGGGGCACACATGCAGACACAATCCCGAGCTGGGCTGCGTGCATCCATAGAGACACACAGCGCAGCTTAAGTCTCCTGTGACACTAGAAAGTAAAGAGAGGTCCTGTAGCTGGATAGCTGATAGACTCAAGTAAGTGTTTGGGGGGGGGGGGGGGGCGTTAGATGAAACAGTTAGTGGGGAGTTAATGGAATTCAGGGAATGCATTAAGGTAAGAAAAAAAAAACCTCATAGACTTTAGAACCACTTTAGGCATATTAAAGGCCATTTGGCTATAAATCAGCCAGAAGTGATGTTGCTAGAGTAGAGTAGGATGGTCATAGATGTACTGACATTAAAGCGGAGTTCCACCCTGTTAAAAGTCAGCAGCTACCAAAAGGGTAGCTGCTGAGTTTTAACAAATCGCCACTCCTGTCCCTCGTTCCAGCGATGCGGCCGCCCGAGGGCTCGCTCATCTCCCCCTCCCCTCGGCAGCACCAGCATCACAAGTGTGGGCACCCGGCTTTGGCTTCAAAGCTGGGCGCTCACTGCGCATGCGCGAGTCGCGCTGCGGCTTGTGAATGGCTCGGCGTATCTTCTGGGATCTGTGCCATGTCCCAGAAGATCGCCTAGAGAGAGGGGGGAAGGTGGACTTCCTTTCCGGAGTTGCGGCTCCAGGGGAGGAAGTGGACCTGTGACCTTGTGAAAACAGGGTCCCTGGTCACCCCCCAAAAAAAAGACATGCTATTTGTGCCATGTCGGGGGGTCACCTTCCCTTAAAGCCGAAGTTCCTCTTTTGGGTGAAACTCCGATTTAAAGAGGAGTTCCACCTGGGGGAAAAAAAATTTTAAAAACTTTTAATATATGGGTACATACCTGTCTAGGGAGCCTGCAATGTTGGCACCCCAGCCAATTTTCGGATCGACTCCCAGGTGCTGCTACTGCCATTCCTGGTAAGGCCCCTTTCACACTTGGGGTCCTTTCAGACAGGCTTGTCTATGTATAGACTCCGCTTTGCTCAGCAAGGATCGATCTGATGATCCCCACTGAGCAGGTGGATGACAGATCCATCTCCACTCACTGTCGCCAACCGTCCGTAAATTTACGGACAGCCAGTAAAAACAGGGCAGTTTTTTGGGTGTCAGTAAAAGTCCGTAGCAGCCGAAAAGTGCCAGTAAAAATGGTGGCCATTGGCTCCGGTCAGAGCTGTGCATGTGCAATTACGGAAATTCCTGAGCGGCGAGTGAGAAGATCTGATCCTGACCCTGAGACGAGTTGGACGACCACTCCCTCCTGCTGCCAGCTAGCGCCTCTGCCCAGCCCATCCGCCCTCAAATGAGGTTACTGTATTTTCCCGCCACACCACCGCTAGCCAACACCTGACCAGAGCAGACACTCTGGATGGATGGATCCTCCTGATTCCTGCCTGCCTCCCTGCTCTGGCTGACCTTGCAGCCCTCCTGGTGACAGTGGTGAGTGCAGTAGCTTCCTCTTCAAGCCAGCCAAAAGAGTCGGGACAGTGAGTGTGTGACTGCTTGACACCCACACTGTCTCTGCTCACTCTGACGGACAGCTGCGAGCCAGGCTGCAGGAGTCTCTCTCTCTCTCTCTTAGTGTTAGTGTGCACTGTATGAGTGTGGTGTGCACTGTATGAGTGCAGTGTGCACTGGATAAGTGGCAGGAGGTAATGCAAGGATGGTGTAATGGAAACAGGAGGTGATGTGGATGGTGTGATGGAGGGATGGTGACAGGAAGTGATGGGAGGGATTGTGTGATGGAGACAAGAGGTGATGGAGGGATGGAGATGAGGGGTGATGGAGGGATGGAGACTGGAGGGATAAAAACAGGAGGTGATGGAGACAGGAAGTCTTAAGAAGTGGGGACCTAAATTCTGGTGATCCTTGTGGCTACCAGGGATTTCACCTCACTTTCTATGGTGGTTATGGAACAGAAATTAAGGGGAAATCTCTACAATTTGACATAGGTGACAAAACTGATAGACTAAATAATCTGCCCTTATTATATTGAAAATAACAGAAATATGTTTTTTTACCTTGCTATCTACCTTAAATCACATTGCTATTTGCACAGTGTACTTGCTTGTAGCCTAAATACTGAAATTTGAACTGAAAACTGTAATTTTGTAACTTTTATAAAATGCCAGTAAAAACGTGGCTGTGCCAGTAAATTTTGTGTGTCATGTCAGTAAATTTCAATCTGGTAGGTTGGCAACACTGCTCACTGTGCGAAGACGGACCTTTCAAAGCCCCGCTGTCCTCTATGGAGATCAGATGAAAATGGACCGTCTGTCCGTTTTCATCCGATCCTAGCCAATCCGATACTCCAGGCGGATGGAAAATAGGGTTTCCATCCGTCTGGATTTCACGGACAGGATCGGATATTGGCAGATGTCAGCAGACATGTCACCGGTGACATCCGCCGCTCCATAGGGGTGAATGGAGTGTCCGATCAGGTCCCCCTGAAAAACTCACAGGCGGACCTGATCAAAAAGCCTGTGTGAATGGAGCCTTGTGCGACCTGGAAGTCGCATGATTTTGCTGCGATTTTACTGCAATTTTTTGCCATGATTTTGAAGTGACTTTAACCGGTTCCACACCGCGTGCAGTATATTTACTGCGGCAGTGTGGACGGCTACCGCGAGTCGCCGTAAAAAGGCGGCGAACAGCGACTGGCCGCTAGGGGGCGCGCGTGCCCGCCACACTCCAGAGGAGTGTGCCCGCGGCTTGGGCCAAAGAGCGGGGAACCGCCGATGTAAACACGGCGGTTCCCCGCTCTGTCAGTGCGTGCATAGGAGATCTACTGATCCCTGTCACTGGGATCAGTTAGATCTCCTATGCCCATGTTAGCCCAGCCCCCCCCCCCCC